>VZRL01003241.1:325855-376938 GCA_013397895.1 Origma solitaria
AAGGGATGTGTTTGTGTGAAACAAACCACAACAAACACTAACTCAACAACAAAAATCCAATCCTGTCCAAAAAACATCCCAAGCAAAAAAAAAATAAAAAATTCAAAACCAAGGTAATGCTACATACACAAAAACAAAACCCAAACAAATAAACAAAACCCCAAACAACAAAAAAAATCTGAGTTCATGAAAAATCAGGCCTATTAAGTGATGCTGAAGCTGGCTAATGTGGTAATTCCAGTACAGGTAGAAAACTTCTAATAATCCAGTTAAAGTAATATGCATTGCTGTATTCCTTGGATGTAATTTTGAAAAGGGATGTACTTGTGTATGTGCTGTTACAAACTGCAAAAAATTGTAAATTTACAGTACTCCGAGATTAATAGTATTTTATTTGCATGATTTATTATTATCCCAGATAAACAAATTTAATACTTTACAGCTGACAATTATTTGTGGTGTTAAAGGTAATTAAATTATCAGAGCAATAATTGCCTCAATTATGTAAATACTGTATAACCTTGCAACAACATATTTTCTTTTCCACTTGAAAAAAATATGTGTAAGTCTACATCCACAATACAAGCCACAGTGTGCTGCTGCCGTTGTTGTGGTAACTCTCTTTGTATATCTGTCCTTCCTTCAGGAAGGGGATCCCCTGTATGTGATATTTATTAGCGAAATGCAGTGGCCTGGTAGGAACTATGTCAGAATAGGCTATGTGTATATTATATTATATTCTTTTTTACTCTACACATGCATGAGAAGTGGTGTATTTGTGAAACTGGTTCAAATTTAATTCTGCAGCTCTCCCTGGGTGTTCATTCTGGAGCCATGCCGTATTTGCTTTCATGAAAACAAGCAGAAGGTATGTTTATACTCTTCTCCCTGACTTTAGGGAGAAATCTTGCAAATATGTATTCTAGGAGACCTGTCAGAGTTCAAGGGAAAGAAACAGCCATAAGTTGTCTGCTAAGATGACATGCAGGACTAGGCTGCCTCACTGTTCAAATGAATGAAGTTTGAGACCCTGACTCTTGTTGACAGTGCGATTCTTCAGAGAGGTGATGGAATGATTTATGCTCCAGAGGGAGCATCACTGTGATTATCAAGGGGAGAAATAAAGTACTAATATGTCCAAATATTTCTTGTGTCTCTGTCTGAAACTCTGTGTTCTCCCCTATCCAAAAGTCCAGACATCTTGGTCACCTTCTAAGGAACATGTTGGTAATTAAGATGTCAGGGGAGCACTGGTAATTAACAAGGCATGAAGTAGTTCACAGGATTCCATCCATCAGATACTGTCAGTAATACAACAATGGGAAAAAAAATTAATTTGGTCTTGGCATATTGCCTTTTCTTTCATGTCTGCGTTTCTGTGAAAAAGCTTGGAGTCTTTTCTTTGAAGTATGTTCACATTTCTAGTGAAAAGCTTAATATGTACATAAGTGCTCTTAATTTTGAGTGCTATACAAATGCTTGGTTCTCTTGACATGTATAAAACCCAGGTATTTTAAAAAATAAGTCTTCTTCTTTTACAGACAGAAGCAGTGGCAGCATTGCCCTGGCTGTTAGTTGTAGGGCAATTAGAATTTATAACTTCTGTCTTCTACTGAATTCCTGTTTCCTGCTGTCCTGTGAACTCCCAATTCCTCTCTGCCTTTCCTTCTGTAACTGACTAAGGCTTGAAGTTACACGATACAAAGTAGTAGTGCGCCTGATCCAATATAATTCTTTTATATAAATTAAAGTGTTGACTAAGAATGATCCAGTATGTTTTTATGACTTTTTACACAATGTTTATGATTACTCATTCTATGCAAATCAATTTAATTGAAATGTAATAGACTTGTTAATGTAAGCCTTGTATTTGATTGTTTTATTGGTGTGTACGTGTGCAAAGAGTTTGTGAATGATGAGACTCTTGATGAAGTTTTTGATGAGTTCTTGATGAACTCCTCATGTTCATGTGCCTTTTTGTGCTGATGAATGAGTTTGACTCAAATAGGGCAGGGCTTCCAGCCTTCTCCTAAATTTTTCCTATGCATGGAAATGCACACAGGTTTAGTTTTGTTTGACAGAAGGGAAAACAGTTAACACTCACCTTCTCTCTAGTCACTTCTGAGGAGCTCCTAACAGCCCTTGGTCCAGTGTGTGTCACTGTGCGTGTCAGAGGGACAGCAAACTGGGAAGGTTTCCCTTCTTATTCTCTAGCATTTTCTATTCTATCTTACTGCTTAATTCAAGGGGCTTTTTTTTTCTTCCAAGGAGGTGAAAAGAAGAAATCAATTATTATATCAGATGTTTATATACTGAAGTTGTTTTTAAAAAATTCAGTTACTGAGGTAAAAATAATCTCCTGGTCCATTACTCTCTTGTATATAAAAGTGAGGCCTTAGACTTATCTTCAGAGAGAAACTTAGAAACCTCTGTAAAGACAAGGTTATTATGTGACCTTTTTTTGAAAATAAGATGTAAAATGAAGAGAAAATAGCAGTAGTGGAAAAAAAATAGATGTTCGAGAGTGTAGTTGACTTAATGGAAGCAAGTGTTTTTTCTGATACAGTGGCTATTTTTGCTATTTCCAATTTTACTGTAAAAAAACCACAAAACCAGGTGCAGGATGGAATCCTGCCTGTCTTTTAAAGGCAAGTTTATTTTGTTCTAGATTCACATGCCATTGAAAAGAAGGTTTCCAGTCCTTTGATGCTGAATAAATAACTATTTTCTCACATATGGAGGGGGAGAAAAAAAAGGCCCTATTTTCTCCAACTTTTTGTCCTGACTTCCTGATTTAAAACTTAGTGAAGTAGAAAGTAAACAGACATATGACTCCTGAAAGAAACTAGGGATAGATTGAGTTTGGAATTTAGTGTATGTGTATTCCAACATTGTTCTGTGAGGGATAGGGAGCTGAAGTTAATGATCTTTATGGATCACTTTGAATTTGAGATATTGTATGATCTAGCACTGCCTATGTTATGTATTTTTAAATGAGTTCTTAGAAAAAGCTTTTGACATAGATGATTAATGTTGAAAATGTCTGTACAAAATATGATTGTGTGTTTTGCTGAGTAGGTGTGTAGAAATTTTTTGTTGTAATATTTTTGCAGAATGGGATGGGAGATTTTAACTGCACCTTAACTTGGAACCAAGTTCCCAAAGGAACCCTATTGTTTCATGCAGGAAAAACATGACTGTAAAAGCAAAATTCCATACCTTTCTTCTCATATAAGATAGATACCTACCTTGCCCTGAAACTCTTAGTTCTAAGAAAATCAGCAATAACAATAAAATAGTGGCAATCTGTAAAGAGATGTATGCTAAAGTAATGTATTTACTTAATTTATTTCTTGATACAAAATACATGTAAGTTGAGGGGAAGATTTCACAAGGCAGTGGCTATAGCATGTAAACTTAAGCGCAGCTCATTATACCCTAAATCACAGTAATGAATTTAATGTACAGTTTGGATAGTTTACAGGGAATTAAACAATCCTGTTAATGAAAGAAGATAACAAGTCTAGAGTTCAGCCATGGCAAATTATCAGATTACCCATAATGACTGCATAGAGATGTCATTGTGGTTGGCTGCAACTTGCTTTTCATTTCATCGATAAAGATATCAAGTGTTAATACCTGATGGTAAAGCAGGAGCATCACTCAGCATGTTGTCATAAATATTTACATTTCCCATATCATGATATGATTGTCCTAATAGTCCTTGTTCAAGCTGCTGTTTAAGGCAGTTGCATATCAGATGATGTTTTGTGCAGGTAATTATAGAATCCAGTGGATGAAAGTGGTGCATTTAAGTATAGTGGTTTGTCTGATAATGAGTTTGCAGGTGTTATAAAAAGGAAAACCCAAAAATGACCCACTGCCCTCGAGATACACAGTTGCCCTCACTCCATCTTTTGAGATTCTCACCCCATCAGTAAGAGTGCTCAGCTGTGATTGTTTTAGTACACAGGATGACTAATGGTTAGAGGGGAAAAAAATCAATGATAGGGGTTATGTAAGAAAATTGTTCCTTTTGGTTTGTCTTTTGTTTTTCAAAGAGTTTAACAGCCTTGTTACTAAAATTATCCACCACTTTGTTCCCTCAGGGGAATGTTGCTTTCATCCCAGTTTTCATATAGAAGCTCCCACGTAGATGAGACAAGGCTGAAATAAGCAAAGCTTTCCTGCTAGGAATACCTCAGGAACTTCTTTTTCTGCCCTAAACCAGTGGACTGAGGAAGGGGGGGGTACCTTTAATGTATGTTAAATAGTGTTTTTAGGAATGTTTTTCATTAACAAAAAAAAATTCCCAAGTGCCTAAAGTTTCGTGGTAGTTTTTATTATAATAGGTGTCTTTTATATGTAATAGGTTGCATTTTATTAGGCATTTGGAAATATGTTGTGAGCTGGCATAGTTTTTAACCACAAGGACCTTGAAATAAAATCTTGCTGCATAAGCTGAATGTGCTGTTGATATTTTTCCTCTGTCACGTCTGCATTAGTAAGTCAACAGGAAGAAATATGTACCAACACCTCAGCTGCCTGTGTGTCATTGCCCAAATCCATCTTCACCAGCCCCTGAAGAATCAAACTTGGTTATTGCTACATTTTGTGCTGGGCACACATCACTCTTATGGGTGTAGGGGAACCTGCAAGGACCAAGGAAGTCAGTCTTGTAGCTGTTCTGCATGACTCCTTCAATAATAGGGAAACAGAGATGCTGAGACAGTCGACACACCTGTAAGCTGGGAAGTCACTCCAGTCAGGTGCATTTTTGTGTGTTGCATACTTCTTATATGTTTTGAAATGCCTATTTAAGGAGTTTAGCAATCAAAGGTGATAAACATAATTTTTAAAAGGGTAGGAATCCATACTTAATCACTTAAAGCAGCAAAACAGGGTGGAGCGATATTTAACTAAGCTGTCATATAAATATAGTTTTCTGTTACTTTGGTTCTGTTGGCAGGTGATGGTACTGACTCCTGTCCACTTTCTGTGGCGATATGTGTACTATTACGTAGTATTTGTGGCAGGCATTAGGTGGAGGGATTTGAGGAATGGAGCTGTTTCTCTTTATGGAATAAAGTAGTAGTGCCTGTATAAACGCCAGAAAAGAAATTGCTGAGCCAAAGAACAGCTTGTGTTAGGGCTTTTTCTTTCGTCCACACCCTGTAGTACAAAGCGTCTCTAACTGTAGACAAATGTCATCGTGTTCAGCTTCCGTGTACGCCCAGAGCCCAAGGTGTAGCCAAGAGGCAGGATGCAGCCAGGAGGAAATACGTACTAGAGGTGGGCTTTGGGCTCGGTTCAGAAATGCTGTCCTCCTGCAAAATGCTTCTGTTTTGGTTGGGTGTTTTGTGCCTGTGCTGGAGAAGGAAGAATGGTGCAGCTGAGCCTTCAGGTGGTGCTGTGTTCTTCTCCATCCGCTGTGTCCCTGGCTCATGAGCCTGAGATGCGCGAGAACAGAGCTATCCTGCCAGCCGAGCCTGATCCAGGGCTCCTTTGTAAAGAGCATCCTGGGACACTGCGACCGGCAACATAGTTTGTGTCATTAACTCTGATCCCTCTTCAGGATTGTCACCTGTGTCGTTGAGGAGATCATACACAGCTGTGTAACTCGCAGTCTTCAATGAGCCACCTGCGGACTTGTCAGCTCATGTCTGTGCCATCTTGTGGTGGCTGATCAGGTTACAGCAAGAGTCTCTTAAAAAAAATAATAAAAAAAAAAAAAGGCAAAAAACCCACCGAAACAAAACAACCCTGAAGTGAGGAAAAATCATGTACTTTTAACGTTATAGAGAGATTCTAGCTGGAAGTTTTTCTTTGGTAGCATTTTGAAATGGTGAGCACACACTGAACTGAGGTGGAAGTGGATGAAAATTAAGGTGTCTCTCAGGTGAAATATCTGGCATGTTGCGTATAGTGGCGTTTGGAGCTGTGAAGGATGGAACATTCAGACTGCAAAACTTGTGAGCAGGCATTCTGTTGTAAATGGCAAAAGAAAATCCACAATGCCAGCGTATGAGACAAATCAATTGACTAAAACCACTCGGGCTGTTTGGACTTTGCTCATGTATGTTAATAGTTGGTGCTGTAAAACTAACAGTGTGGTACAGAATATTCAGAATTTTGTTGTCCCACACAAGCTAGAAATTCTGATTTTTGCGTTTTCACATGTGGAAAATAATGTTCCAACGCCTGCCTGTAATTGTGGGTGTAATGCATTCCTAATGCAAAAGGTATGTACTGCATAGGAAGGTGATTAAGGGGGGGCGGTGGCACACACGACACCCAACACATACAAATACAGAAGAGGACTCATCCTCATTGTTTCGGGTTAGGCTGAAATTTCTAAACTTGAATCAGCAGAGCAGCTGAGCAAAAAGCAGGCTCATGCCTAGAGCCTTGCAGGCTTCCTTTCGCGGAGTGCTTGCTCATGTGCTTGTGCAAGCGCAGCTCCATTCTCCCGCTGCCGTGCGCGGGGGAAGGAGCAGCCAGCCGCTGCTGCCGGGGCGCTTCCCGCTCTCCCAGCCTTCCCAAGGCCAGCCCGCTGCAGCTGAGGAGACAGCGCTCATAGACCCTCCTTTGATTAGGATGTGTCAGTGTTGTCAGGGCAACTGTTAACAGCGGCGTATCATATTTTCTCCTCTTGTATTGCGTGCTGAATATTTTAGTGTGCTGTGGCTGGAAGAGGGTCGCAGGGAAGAAGGTGCTGTATCGAGGAACCTGGAGCTGTGCGCTCGAATCTGATTGAACAGGTTGAGACAGCAAAGGGCAGCATCCAAACCAATGTGCCTTTAATTAGGGCTTTTCTTCAAGGGGGGGAGAAGCGGGGTGGGGGGGACGGACGACTGCAAGCCTTTTTGCTGCCGACTGGATATTGGTATTTGTCAGCTGTTTGCATCCTGCTTATCCATAGCGGATCTGTTACAAGTGCTCAAATGAACAGACAGCGTTGCAGCTAACGGCTAATCAGGGGCTGGAGTTTCTTACTTTTTTTTTAATAAGCAAGAGGCAACAGCAACATGCCTGGTTTATCTGCTGCCCTCCGACAAGAGAGACTGAAGAAAAGTGCCAGGCCAAGTCCCCCAGGTTTATTCACCATTAATGAAGAGGATGAGCAGCAAAAAAATGGGAATTCCAAAAGACTGAAAGGTACGTTGCAGTTCTGCAGTGCGATCAGGGCTGCTGTGGGATATGCTGCACAGCAGGCACAGCAGTGTTTTATTAGCTCTTCTGTGTGCTACAGAGAGTCTGTGAGTGACTGGTGCAGTTTGGCAGTTCATGTTGGCACTCACAAGTGTGCTGTGTATGATAGGTGTATTTAAATCCCCTGGCTTGTTATGCAATCAGCTGCTTTGGCTATGAAGAAAAAAATACTTTTTAGTTATTAATCACATTTCTTCTGGTAGGGATAAGGGTCCTGCGTCAGAAATATGTCAGTGAGTTTCTGTGTGTTTACTTTGATTTCTGTTCACAGACTGGATAAATAACTACTAAACAAGGTGATTGTAGGCTTGAAGAGTGCAGAATGCAATGCCAGCCTGTTACAGAAGACAGCTTTGCCAAAGACAATGTGAAACTGTCTATACTTCCATTCGTGTGTGGGAGGGGCAGTGTGCCTTTGGCAGAATATAGGAAAATACACATTCTTCAAATATGCTGACTTTCATAAGTCTGACAACAAAACAAAACAAACAGAAAACCCAAACAAACACAACAAATTATTAAAGAAAAATATTTATGGTGCTTTAGGCAGGTAAGCAGTGGTGGCAGAGGGATGCTGATGGCCACTGATTTATAGCAGGTCTGTCAAGCCTGTGCAGCCACTGTCTGTCTTGTATCATGTAATTACCATTTCCCACATGGATCCTAGTACTTAATTCCTCTTGGTTTGGCAGGGATTCTGCTACTTACAACTGTGATTGGAATTTTTATTCATATTTTTTGTGCTCAAGTGATTCTGTGTGCATGAGCACTCCTTCTTGTTGTCTTGGGGGGGAAGGGATGGATTGTATCACTTTTTGTTTACAAAACAGATGTTAGTTTATAGCCTCAAGACACTGTTTTAAATTTCAGATGTTACCATTCTACCATGTAACAGGAGAGGCTAGAAAGCATTTAAATAGCAAATTTATAGTATGTGTATTTATTAGAGCTGAATAATTTACAGGTGATTATTTTCTTTTTCTGAAGGAAAAAGGTAGCTCGGTAGCTTTTACAAACAAATTGAGAACTCAAGTTTTGTTTGTTGGGCTTGTTTTTGTGTTTGCAGCTTGTACTTATTTTCTTTCCCCTCAGAATGGTGAAGAACCTAACCGGTTAGAGCTTTGTGATAAAATATTACTAGTCATTGTTAACATGCCTATTGTGTTAGGGTCTTGTGTACATAGTTACCTGCTCTTCTGTGTATTTGAAACTGCCCATATAAAATGGAGATCCAAACTCTAGTATGAGGTTATTGAGTGCTTAATGTTTTAAGAAGCATATTACTTTCCTTTATCACCCACTGGATGGCTTCCAGAGTCAACAGTCCATAAAGCTAAAAATCAATAATTTTCCTGGTTTTATTCAATAGCACTGACAGTTTCCCAGGGTAAAAGTTCTTTTTGACTTAGCTACTCTTTTCTACTTGTAGGAGTTATACAGATGTGCTTACCCTTTGTCTCTCTTGTTTTAACTGAGATCTGATTTTTGATTATTCCTTTATTTTCTCAGTTGCTGTGAAATATAAGTAGGTGAATGTGCACAGGAGCACAGATAGCAAGCAAACAAGTGCACATGGTTTTAAGAAGATAAAAATTTGTTGGCTTCCTTTGACTGCTCCTAGTGAGAAATAATACAGGAAATGGTACAAAGTACTCTGAAACTATATTCATTTGCTTTTCATTTTACAAAGTACTTAAAATGGCTCATAGTGTCTCTAGAACAGAGTACCGTTTGCACACTGATGCATGTAAATAACTATGTTTGTCCATTTGAATGTTATCAGCCCTTAGGTGGTTTAGGCTGGAACGCCTGGCAATGGAGAATGCAGGTACTCAGGGTGCTGTTTGTCTCACCTGGTACCAAGAAAGGTCATTCAGGTGTAGTTCTGATTGTGTGATGCACTCAGGGGGCTTTTGTGAATCTTTAGCGTCTGTTGTACTCATCCTACTTTGCAGGGTTTGCTTTGTCTTAGTTCTTTACCTGTCCGGTTTGCTCAGCAAGCACTTGCAGCTGCTGAGAAGTTTCTTTTTATTTTTTTTTCTCTAGAAAATTCTAAGCCAGTGTCATCTTTGTGTGAGATGGCCTAAATGTTGATTTCATCTGCAGTTTCTGTTGTCATGCTGGACCTGTCTTTGTACAGCAGTTCAAAACCCAAGAGGCCTTTAATGGATCTGATACTCCAAAGTAAAGAAGTTCCTTCCTCCATTAAGAGTATTTGAATATCATCCCAAAGTTTAAAATAATCAATATTTTCATATTTCAGGTTTCCTCAGAGTACTAAGACTTGATTAGACTATTTTTGAGAGTTGTTTTTGTCATCTGGGAAACAAATATTAATGTGGATCTCAAAGTGGCTGATATTTGTGAGGTTATCTATAAATTGATTTTGATACTGGCCATTCCTTTGCTTGTCTGGCTGTCTTCATTGTAAGTGGAGGAGTCTGGTAGGCAATGAATTTGTTTCTCCAGTGCAAATAAATAATGACAATGTTAAGGATTTTTGTTTTCAGCCTGGAGATATTAAAAGCCTGCAGTGATCTTTATAGCCATGTGTTCCTGATACTTCCTTTCCTTTAATGTGAACTGCATTCACTGCTTTTTCAACAAATATTTTAAAATCCTTTCCTCCTCTTGTTTTTGGGACAAGGGCTGCATTTTTGTTATGTATCTGTATGACACCCACTATTGCAGAGTCTTGGGATCCTGTTGTGTAGTAGAAGAGTGCAAATAGAAATTACTTTGAGTATCCTTTTTTACCTTTATAAACAGTGTTTATTCTCCTTTCCTGTTATGCAAGAATTTTGCTACATAGTGTACTCTTCAAATATAATTTCTGTAGGTTTACAGAAGCTTATTTTGCACTTGAATTGGTTTTTGGTTTAGTTACCAACTTTCCAGCAGTTCTGTAGCTATATTCACAAAGAAACGAGACAAAACAGGAAGAGAACCACACATTTAACAGCCTCAATGTTTCCTAAAAGCACACGTAGTAAAACAGATATTGTTTCAGTGACTGAAGATAGTGTGTGTATGTGGTTCTGTATGTAAATCACAAAGATATGACTGAGTAGATTTGTGTTTAATTACAGGTATCCATCCTGTGTGTGTGAACTTCAGCCTCAGCCATTCCTTGAATTCAGGCAGAAACAGTTCAATTTGCCTTAGGATTTTCCTCCTCTGCTCTGTTCATTTTGTGTGCCTTGGATGTAGTCTTAAAACCTTACTCAATTTTATGAAATTTTTAAGTGATGCCTCCTCTCCTTCCTATTAGAAGCAAGACCTTCTCAACTGTTGATAATGTGTTTTTAAAACTCTCATTTGAAGAGGCTAGAAGAATAATACTCGTGCTTCTGGATTATGGATATGAATACTTAATAACTGAAATAATGATGACATTTATGACAAATTAGTGAAAAGTCTCAACTTAGCAAGGGAATTCTTCACCATCCTGTTTATTTAAAATTGACCAAGGGAGAGTAGCTTTAATCTGCTGAGTGAGTATTGCTAATAGAGACCTAGACATATATGCCTTAGCTTTCTGGGCAGTAGCACTGATTATTTGTCATCTTGAAAACAAGAGAAGGGCTTTTTTCAGTCCTTTGGTGAATGACGGTGATGTCAGTGATCACCAGCAGATTTTGCCACTGTGTGGATGGTAATGTTTGTGCATACTGCTCATTTCAGATGAAAGGTTTGTTCTTCCAGAGAGATGGGGGAGATTTCTTCTGTCATGATGTTTAGGTGCTTGATCTCCATGTTTTGCATTTATTAGTGAAATATATATTTCTTTTTAAACTCAGATTGTGTAACTTTTAGTTCACTTGTTGTCTGTTACTGTGTGTCTATACCCAAAGCAAACTTAAGATACCTGAAAAAAAGGGAACTTGGCATCTTCAAGGGCATTAAACTGATAGTCCTGGAAACTGAAACTGTATACTTACAAAACAGGTATTGCATGGGGTGTGGAAGCGTAATTTTATCCCATGCTGCAGAGTCTGTGCCTCAGGCAGGATCCAGAATGACAGCTGAGGCTCTGGCTTTCACCACACTTTAAACCAGCAGAACTGCCTGGGATGGTGGTTCTCAATGGGGCTAGGGATGCTAGTCAGGAGGCTGACCTCTGGTTTTTTGGGGGCAAAACAGTGAGCAATTGTTAAAAGCTGATGAACTGACTTACCAAAATCAGGTACTGGAGGTTTCTGTGACAGTTTGGAGCCTTATCTTGCCCATCGGCATTTGAGGCAAAGTGAGGGGAAAGAGTGGGTGGAAGGAAGGAAAGATCCCAATTCTCATTACAGTGCTGGTTGTGTAAAGGGGCAGGGCTGAGAGCCTGGACAATGTGGTCTGGCATCCTGCACCTTCCAGTGAGTTCTGCTAATGTTTCTCCACACTTCCTCTTTCCTTCTGCTAGCCAAGGCCAGGAGAAGAAGGGTCCAAAAGCATCTTGATTCTTCTGGACATTTATTTACAGAATCACAGAAAAAGGGGAGTTGGAATGGACCCACAAGGATCATCAGGTTAATCTCCTGGCCCTACACAGCGCCATCCCCAAGAGTCGCACCATGTGCCCAAAAGTATTGTCCAAATAATTCTCGAACCCTGTCAGGCTTGGTGCTGTGACCACTTCTCTGGGGAGCCTGTTCAGTGCCCAACTCTGGGTGAATTACCTTTTTCTGACATCTAACCTGCACCTCCCCTGACCAAACTTCAGGCCATTCCCTTGGGTCCTGTTAGTGGTCACCAGAGAGAAGAGGTCAGTGCCTGCCTCTCCTTTTCCCCTCACAAGGAAGTTGTAGACTGCAATGAGGTCTTTAAAAGCAACTCTCAAAGTGTCTGGGAGGTACATTCTTTAAAAAGCCCTGTATTCATTGCCTACAGTGCACTTGTTGGGGTTACAGAAGGAACGTCTGTCTTTTTCAGGAAACTGCTGCCTCTGTTTTTAGGATTTCCCCATTCATAGCTGTAGCTAACAGGTAGCAGGAAGCATCCCATTTGTAACCATGACAAAGAGATCGTAACGTGAAGTAATTTAGGAGCAGTAAAGCAAAGAGACTGTGCTGGATGTCTGGGGGATAGGAGGCAATATGTCTGCAGACTAGTGGTACAAATCTGATTTTTTCAGTCCCTCTGGTCCAAGGTCTCAGGACTTGGCTTGTGTCGTAACACAGCCTGTTCATCAAGGTGTGTGCTGGGATTACTGACAGTGCTTGTCTGTGCTGGGTAAGAATCCTCTTACACTTCTAGCTCAACTCTGTGAGAAGAGGCTTCCACTGATGATTGTGTTCAGATATTTTGATGACTGTTTTTGGGAGGGAAACAGCCTGTGGTCTATTCTTGTGCTCAGGGAGCATAATTGACATTGAGTACACTGATGGCAAAACTAAACAAAAAAAGTAATTTTCTGACAGCGTTGAAAGTTTATGTTATTTGTTAAAGTGCGTTCAGTTTAATTTCGCGTGTAAACTAAGGATAACTGCTTTCAGAAAAGACTGAATTTTGCAAAATTACTTTTGAAGTAAATGGGGTTATTTCAACGAAGAGCTTTTCAGCAGGACTATCCTGGTGCAAATAGGATGTAACATTTGGCTACTGTACTTGCAGGACAGGATGCTTGTTGAAGTTGCAAAAAGATTGGAGTTCAGTTTATTTTAGATAATTCTCAAGAAAGCTTTGTGAAAGTTAGATAGCAAGCAGTGGAGTTTTTTTCCTTATTCACTATTGCCTCTGTAAAAGCCATGACTTTAAAAACTTAGAATATGGTTTTGTGTGGGAAATACATGTAAAGGGAACGTAGATTCATGGCCATTTCTTATGAGAGAGAGAGAAACCTGGGAAGTGACAGATCTGTCCAAGAATCTTGAAATTCTCTAAAGTCTTTTTGCATTCTTTTTTCCCTGAAAATACACAGGTAATACTCTTGTGAGGACTTTACACAGTGACATGCCTTTGGAATAAGTTGACATCAAGAAAAAATGGATTTCTGTGTCCTATTGTACAGCATTGCACATGCCTAGGTAGTACCGTGTTTTTATTTTGCAGAAAAAAATTGAAGCAATAGCAAAGGACATGTTTTTCAAAAAAGTATGTTGCAGTTTGATCTCCTGATGTTTTTGTGATTGTGGTTTTGTCCAGAGTCTTGGTACTCTTGCTACTGTTTGCAAAGCTTGCTCAGAAACTGCTGTATCTCTTCACTCCTTCTCAGCTGGTTTTGTATCTGGGTATGTAGAAGTCTGGATTTATTTTTAAGGGCAAAAGCTTTTGCTTGTCATATTGAACTCCAGAGAAATTAATGAGCACTGGCCTAGAGCGTTGCTTCTGGCCGTGAGTGGTGATGGAGCTCTATGTATTACTAGGATCAGCTGAATTAGTGGGAGTACATAATTTTTCTTCCTGCACAAAATCACATGTGTGCATTCTTTGCTTTCTCATCTACCTACAGAGTAATTTTTGTGCCTTTTACATTTTCTCTTGCTTCTTTAAATTCAATCTGTACCTTACAACTGAAGATCTAGTTTTTCTGTTATTTGAGAATTAAGAGCTCTGCATGAAAGTATCTCAAAAGAATCTAGTAGTATTATCAGAACTCTCTGCAGAAGTGATTTGTGGCCGTGGGATTTTTTTGTTTGTTTTGTGAGACATGCTATGGTATTATTTAATCTAGTCTACCCAACCTCAGGCCACAACAATTGATGCAATTTGCTCTATTTTAATGAACTGCCTTCAGTCTCTGAAGGTGCATCTCACAGTGCACTGTTTTTGCAGCCAAGCACTACTTGAAACTCACGAGATTTAGCTGCATTGAATTGAAGCATGGTATGAGTGGACACTGATGTCTGTGGGTCAGATTTGTAAAATGAAGGTGAGAGAGGCTAAGGGGCAATGTTTAATAAGCAAGTAAAATGCAGATGAAAAATCAGAAATGAAATTATGGGAGTACTCTAAAACTTGGACTTTGAGTTCTTGTTGCTTGAAGTAAATTATTTTCCTTTTTCAGCAGAGTGGAATCACATTTACCAAATTCTACATAAAACTCTCATTGATCTATGGGTCTGACTGTGAGAGCCATTGAATACCAAATTGTCCCACGCCACATCTTAATGTATAAATGTATGTATTGATGTAGCATAACTGCTTTGTCAGGTTCAAGGGAGGAATGACGAGGGACAGCATACAGATGGTATCAGTTTTGTTTTCATGCTGGCAGTTTTAGAGGAGAACCACTTGAATGCTAGCCTCACTTTCTCCTTTAAATGATTAACTTGCTGATAATGGCTAGAGTAAACGAAGTTCCGGAGGGCAGGTCACTGCAGCTTAACCTGGATGCAGTTTTCTCCAGAAAGTAGAATTGTGTCCCTGTACTGGTGGAGGAGACAAGGGGTTTGGAGCGGGCTATACCAACGGAAAATTGAACTGCTCTGTCGGTACTGACACAGGCCTGTAGCTGCGCTCCGTGTGTTTGTGTTAGGGAACTCCTGGGCTGTTCTGAATTAGATCAATACCTTCCGTGGGATGTTGGTACAAGATTGTCCTTTAATGTCTGTTGAAGTTTTTGTTCCATTTTATTCTGGAGAAATAGATTTTCATCCAGTTGTTTCAGACCTGTTGAAGCCTAGTTTTGTTCTTCAGCTCTCTAGAGGAAACAGTTTTTCTCAGGGATTAGCTGTATTTCTGCACATTTTTTATACAGTTTATCTGTGCAATTTTCAACAAGAGGAAACTGGGTTTGGAATTAAGAGCTGGAACAAATCAAGTACAGATATCTCCTGAGACACAAAATGCAGCAAGTAGCAGAGATTCCAAATGACAGAGATCTTCCAGTTGATGCCTATCACTCAGGAATAAAAATTCGGTTAAATGAAGCACCGTTCCTTTTCTGGTACCAGTGTCTGTAGGGCTGGCTTCAGGGAAAGCAAGAGTTTCCCGTTAGCAGTCACAGTTGTGGATTTACAGCTGGTCCCTGATCTCAGTAAGTGATCTTCGGCAGTGTGTGTTGGATGCCAGATCCACAATCAGCTTAACTCCTAGGCAAACTGGCTCTTTGCCTCCTCTTGTGAGAGTTACCCAAACCCCTCAACAATCCAGGAGAAATGGTCAAGGTACTGGAGTTCCCAGAAGGGACTCAATGTACTTAGAGACTGAATTTGTAGCTTGGTTGCTGGCCACCTGCTCATAAGTCTTTATTTCTTTTGTTAAATACCACTACAGTCTGAGCCTCCAGTCATGCCCCTAACTGACCTAGTCCTTACACAGAGGTTGATTTATTTATTGATTTATTTTCACAGTCAAAATTCTTCTGGGTCTTCTGTCGTGGGTTTGACCCTGGCTAAATGCCAGGCACCTACAACGTTTGCTTTCTATGCTCTCTCCTGCTGCAGCTATGCAGAGGAGAGGAAAAACTAACACAAAACACTGGACTTATGAGTTGAGATAAGATCACTGATAAGGGGCCACACGAGATTCAGGGCAAGAGCCGGCGGGAAACTTAAAGTTGCAAAAAAAGTGATTTATTAATCTATCAGAGTCAGAGGATAAATTAGAGATAAAAATAAGCTCTTAAGACACCATTTCTTCACTCACCCCTCTTTTCCCTCTTAAGGCACCACTTCTCAGCTCACCCCCTCCCTCCTTTCTAACTAACTAACAACTCCCAGGCAGGGGCAGGGTGTGGGGTTTTTCTTAGGTCAGTCCATCGCAATTCTTCTACTGCAGACACTGTTTCTCTATTTGCCCTCTCTCTCTATTCAACCAACAGATCTGGGCTAGGGCAAGGCATGTGGCTTTTCTTAATCAATCAATCCAAGGCCACAATTCTTCTGCTCCAAACACTGTTTCTCTACGCACCCCTCTCCCTATTAAGGCCATTTCTCAGCTCACCCCCTCCCTCCTTCCTTCTAACCAACAGCTCCGGGGTGGGGGCAGGGTGTGGGGGTTTCCTTTGGTCAGGGTCAGTCCATCAGGGGGAAGAATCCTCTACTTAGCCATGGGGGTCCCTCCCACGAGAGACAGTCCTGTGCGAACTTCTTTGGCGTGGGTCCAATCTCACGAGCAGCCCCGCCCGATTGCTGCTGTCCGAGATTCTCTCCAGGCTGCAGAATTCCAAGCCGAGGCCAGGCTGTTTCCATCCCGGGAGCAAGGCCTTTCTCTCTCCTGCAAGGCCTTTGCAACTCTCAGTCTCTGGGACTCCCACTGGATCACAGCTTCCTGCAGGCATCATCTGCTCCGCTGGTGTGGGCACCTCCCCACAGGCTCTGGGGGTTGCTCTGCATCCCCTGGACTCCATGGGCTGCAGGGGGACCACCTGCTCCCCCCATGGTCTTCACCACGGCTGGCAGAGGGTTTTCAGCTCCGGCGCCTAGAGCACTTCCTCCCCCGCCTTTCCACTGACCTTGGTGCCTCCATGTTGTTCTCCCTCACATATTTTTACCTCCTCCTCCTCCTTCCCTGGCTAAAAAGAAGTGCGTGCTCACATTGTTTTGATTTCTTCTTAAATATGTTTTCACAGAGGCGTAACTAACATCTCTAATTGGCCCAGGTTTTACCAGCAGCATGTCCATCATTTTACAGCCATCAGAGACTGGCTCTGCTGGACATGGTGGAAAATTTCCAGAATCTTTACTCAGGACATGCAGGAGCCATCTTTGTACCCCACCCTGTTCACTGGCAAAAACTGGGCCAGGCAAAACTACCACATCTTCCTCTTACATCTGAAGCTGACATAGGAACAACTGTCCTCCTACAATCTGGCGCACCAGGGACAGCTGCTCACAGATCTCTTCTGTGATGTGCTGCTGGCTTTTCGTTTCGCATTGGCGGGTTATGGAAAGAGGCTGGTGCCACTGCACACCCCTGCAGTCAGGAAGTACTCCAGCTGGCGGAATGCTGTCTTCAGAAGAGCCTTGCGGCAGCGCAGTGCCCTCCTATACCCACCTCCTATTGCATGATATGCTGTGCTAAAAATGTGCTCTCTTTCCTTTTCAAGAATAAGGATGCTCCCTGGAAGATCTAAGGGTAGTGAATGACACAGAAAACATTAGGAAGAATTCTTATTATCTTTCACCTGGGAGGCAATAAGGAAAAGGATTGAGGAAGTAATATTTTCAAAACTAAGTTTTCTGTAGGATGCCTGAGTCCTGATTTGATTGCTGATTGTAGTGCTGATGTCCTAGGCAGAGACAATCTGACCAGTTGAAAGTCCAATGAAAAGTCCTTCACCTAGCATTCATAGCACTCTAAAACATTTTGTTAAATATGCTGAAGGGGCTTGGGTGTTTGATTGGGTTTTTTTTTTTTCATTCTTGAATTCCAGATCCTTTTCAGCTTCATTTTAAACTGCACAGGCAAGGTTTATTATAGAAGTGCTGACAGAACTTGCTTCATACTGTTGTATCTTAGTGTACTAAGCTATCTTGTTTCTCAATTCTGCTTCAGGAAGCTTTTCTGAAAGCTGTTTTGGAAATGCAGGTTTATCCAGTTACCCGCTCTTGACATGAGAAGTCATTCTTTTACACAGCCAGTTCTGGCTTTGTTTTTTTTTCCTTTTTATGAAGTCAGTGTCCTCATTGCCTGCATGCTGACTAAATGCACAGGTGAAAATTACAGTACTGAATTTTGGCTTGTATGCGAAGGCACCAGAAATCACACCAAACCCATTTGAGCTGTTTCTGAAGACAGAGACGTCATGTCAGTGGAGTTTGCATTCATTTATAGGGCAGTAGTGGCAGTGTGGTAGAAAACAATCTGATGAACCTTCTTGCCTGTCATTCCTTCTTAATTGTAACAATGCATTCACTGAGGAATGTACACCCCATCTTTGACATGCAGTCCATACAAATTCTAGATAATGCTACTTTCACTTTTTGTGTGCATTCCCTTTCACTAGAAAAATTAAACCATTTTTACCTCACTCTCTTATTCCCTGCAGCAAAGGAATAAAAAGTAGGTTTGGTTTTGTTGCTTTCTTTTAAACACAAACAACCTTCTCTAGCCACCTAACTATGGTAGTGATGTGTTTACTTGCAGTCTGAACTGCAAAATAAGAGGTAAAGGAAAAAGAAGATGGCAGTTACCACCTGTAAACCAGAAAAGGACGGCAACAACCAGCTTTATTACCAGTGTTGGTAATAAAACCGGGCTGCAGACCAAGGAGTTTGTGCTTCTTGTGCCTGGGTTACCAGTGTTTTGGTATGTTCTTACACTTCCAGTCTGTTTTTTCTGAATTATTCCATACTGTATTTATCTACTTCTGTGCCAGTATTTTTTTTTACCAGGTTATTCTCAAGTTTGGGAAACACACTGTCACAGTTTGTGTCCAGGGAGTTTTTGTGAGCCTCACCACACCTCTGAGTTAGGTGGATTGCTGCTGTGAACTGTACCTCACATGCTCAGTGTCCCTGAAGGATGTATGCAGAGTAGCCTTGCTTTTCTCTGCACACAAACTGTCTTCAACTTTGTAGAAAATAACTGATGCAGAGCAAAGGAGAGCAGTACTATGCAGACCCTGCTGCTCACAGTACAATGACCTCCATGGATGCTTCCTTTTTTGGTTAGGCTTTTATTTAATTCCTTTCTGATTTCACGGTTGTGGCATCTGCATGATGAGCAGCATCCCAGGACTGAAATATTTAAGGTGATAGCATGATGGTTTGTTCTTCCTTTCCTGATAAGTGAAGCCAGCATCTCAACGATTGCAGTGACTGAATAGACTCCTGACCCCAAGGTTTGCAGAGGTGATTTCTGCTCATTTTAGCTCTGCAAACAGGCCCTGCTATTGCCTGGCTGTAAACAGTTCAGTGTGTTTTGCTGCTACTAGCAGTTTCCTTTACGGGAACTCTTAACTAATCTCGGTGAAGATTTAGCTTACACTTTGAGAAAGTGCTGCTGTTTGGTCTTTCTTTATACTCCAGGCTTGGATTATGAACTTTTTCTTAAACTTTTCCTATTATTTTTTTTCAAAAAGATCTAGGTAACTGCCAGTAGCAAGTTCTTATCACTAAAATCTAATCCCAGATGATCAGACTAAAGCTTTTTTTTCCCCCTCTATACATCAAGGCAAGAAGGTTTGCTGATGTCAAAGTCTGCTGGCCAGTTTTCAGTAGAGTTCTTGGGTAGTGGTACTTTTAAGATGTCATTGGCCTCTTCTGTGTTTCTGGCATTTTTGTGGGGGAGGTGTGGAGGGTGTGGTTGGTTTTGTTTTGCTTTATTTTTTAAATAGAGGAAACAGCAATATAGGTTTGTAAACTTGACCTGGTAAGTTTCCGGGAGATTTCAGAAGGAAAGGAGTCTATGTTATGGAGAGAGGTTACCTTCCCTATTTCCATTCACTTTTCTATGCCTTTTTTATGGCTCCAAGGAGTGTGATTTGACACACTCCATCCAACGAGTCACATAAACAGACCTCTGCTCTTGAAATTATATAAGTAAACATAGCTTTAGAAAGAAACAAGGTAGGGAGCAACTTCATGAGAAGGTTCACTTTTGCGTTTCTGGTGTTGGTAACATGTTTTATCAGTCCTTAAAGTGAGACAGGATATTCCTTATAATGAAGTGGGTCAGTAGAGTTACTGTGTGCTTATAAATGGGATGTTCCGTGGAGTAAGCAGAATCCAATACCTTTAAGAAAAGTAAGATTTTTGAATTTTTCTCTGTGTTTATAAAACCTGTTGTAATGTGTGTCTGTGAAGAGGGGGAGTCAGTCGCTTACTTTTGAAAGACTTTTGCCATCCTCATTCCCAACAGATTCTCTGCACAGAACATCCAACCTGACCTCCCTTCGGTGGACTGAGGTGGTGTGGAACGGCACCAAGACAGGAGGCTGGGAGTGAGGGAGAATTACAGAAGTCAAGAGAATCATAGAATGGTTTGGTTTGGAAGGAACTTTAAAGATCATAGAGTTCTAACTGCCCTGCTATGGGCAGGGACACTTTCCCTTAGACCAGATGCTCAGAGGCCCATCCAACCTGGCCTTAAGCACTTCCAGGGATGGGGCATCCACAACTTCAAGGGCAACCTGTTGTAGTGCCTCACCACCCTCACAGTGGGGAATTCCTTTCTAATATCGAACCTAACCCTGCCCTCCTTCAGTTTGAAGCCAATTCCCCCTTGTCCTCATGAAATTTTTTTCTCTAGATGGCATAACAGTATATTTATAAAAACTGAGGCATGCTCTTCACTTGAAGAAAGCTCATTTTTTAGTTTCAAAGCTTATGTCTTCTGAGGCTGGTTATTGGAAAATAACCAGTTATTGATTAACAGTCCTTCTGAGACCTGTGCTGCAAAGACTGCCTTTTCACATGAAAATTCTTGTGACTTACAGAAAATATATAATATCTAGTAGCATTTACGGGAACAATATCTGTTTCCCTCTCTGGGGAGAGGGAACTTGTTTTTGCAGAACATCCTGACAATAGTGATTATAATGAGAGCTTTCCCATCTGACTCAAATATTTCGTGCTGTGTAGAGATTATTGAATATTACCCTGTGGAAAAACAGCCTAATTACTTGTGTCTGAACAACAGTACATCTACTTCCCATTCTCTGCACAGGGTTTTCTCCCTTTGTTTTTGTCAAACTTACCTTTTGCTTGAATGTTCTTTAAACTAAAACAATATTAATTGTATGCTCCAGAAGGAATTAGTATGTAGTATAACATAGATATGTTCGTGAGATATATATATCTCACAAATATTTTTTAACGAAATGTTTTTCCTGTAAACTTTTGAGAAGATTGCTACTTGCGGGTATTAAAAGATGTTGTGAAATCACTGTGTGCCTATGCTTAAACCTTTGCTCTCTGTTGCACTCTTGGATCTTTAAATGGGAAAATCCAATGAGATCTGGCTTTTCTGTTATATAACACACTGCTGTGCAATTATAAATGCTAAAGCCACGTTCCAAATACCTTTATTTTGTGCTGCTGCAAAGTAGTGCAGTGTTGGATTATGTTTTATGCTACGCTTTTTAAAGGGAGAAAAATAAAATGAGGAAAATCAGGAGTCTGTTGGTGTCCCGCATGCCTTTAAGATTAATTGGGACTTTGTACTGAAAGAGAAGCTAATTTGTGTTGAATACAACTCACTGCTGAGTAAGTGGAGCGTTGAGGCTTATGTTAATTGGCAGTTGTGCCTTTTCTGCTGTTTCGCGGTGCTGCTCTCGCTGACCTGCTCGGGCCGGGCTGGCGTGGCTTGCCTGTGCTCGGAGCTGCCCGCACTGTGCTGCTCTCGGAGCGCGGCTGCTTTAGTGGCACACTCGCATGGTGTGATGGCCACGGTGCGCTCTGCCCTGCCCCTCGCGTGCCGGTGGGGCCGAGAGCTGTGTGTGCTCCTGTGCTGGCGGCCAAGCAGATGGAAACGGAGATTGCCTGCCAGGCTGCCTTGCTGGCTCTGCTGCCTCTGCTTTGGATTGCCTACTCGTGGACTTGATGAGATGTAGATACGCACAGTGGTTGTTACAATCTTCTAAGCAGTTTTAATCTCTCTTGGTAAATGTTGTAGATACAGGGCTGCCCAGTTGGCCTGGGAAATAACAAATATTAAAGTATTTCCATTCCCTGTCCCACCTAGGTAAGACATTCTGACATAGGGTGGTTTGTGATTTTGGTGAAATTTATGAGCTAAACTTTTTTTCATCAGTGTTGCTTGTATTTCCGCTGTCTGTGGGTACCTTTTGGAGAATATCTTAGTGTCAGCTGATCCTCAGAGCTTTCCAGGCAAGGATTGCTACAGACTTTTGTGGAAAGTACAAAGTGGTGCTGTGGTTAAGTGCTTAGTATTTTTGATGTGAAGAGAAGCTTTTGTCCCTAAATCTGCCCTTGGGTAAGTAGGGCGCTACTCTTCACCCACAGGCTATGACATAGGTGTATTACAAATCATAACTGCCATCTATTCTAATACTTGAAATAGATTATTTGAGAAACAACAATAGGTAAGTATTGCGAAGGCATTCTTCTTCCCCCAGGTAAATGAAGTAGGAACACTTATCTATGGAGGAGATGGGGTGTGATTTGTTTTGGTTGTTTGGTTGTTTGTTTCTTTTCCCAAAATCCTTAAACAAATTTAGACATAGGCAGATTATTAATTCCAGTGGAATGTGGGAAGAGGTTACACTATTGATTGCATCATAGGCTTTGGCGAAATGAAACACAAAGCCTGTAGACCATGATTCTAGATCCTGTTCTTGCTCTGTTGTGTCAAGTACTTTCTTTCTAAGAGAGTGGAGAAAAAACTCTGCTAGGCTATTACCTGCTGTAGTTAATTCTACAAATAGATGTACACTGAATTTTGTAGTCAGCTCTCACAACTAGAAAGATGTCCCGTGGGATCAGTTGAAGTGCACCTATTAAAGGACTTAGGTACTTCTGTTTGTGAGCACTGAAAAGCTAGACTTCATGTGTGCTCCTTTCCTATGATTTTTAAAACCTCTTCCAAAGGTCTTTTGTTAAAGCGTTCTCTGAAAAGGAGTTGAAACTGAGAATTTAAAAAGTGCATGAGGTAAAAACAAGGCTTACCGACCTTGAAGTATTTAAAATTAATTTCATGGGTTAGTAAACCAACTGAATGGTTTACTATTTTCAGAGCTGCAAATGTTTTGCACAACTTTAATTCTGCCCTATGTACTTGGAACTCATGGGTAGTGCAGAGCTCAGTTTGTCCTAAGAAAAGATGCTGTGTGTGGGGAATTTTAAAGATGTCTGGCAAGAAGATGCATGCTTAGACTTGTGCAATACCATTAAAAAGGCTGGGCTAACTTTGTCCCTGTTGTCATTCTTCTGAAGAAAAGTAAATTGAAAAAGCAGTGAATCTGACCACACTTAAAACATTTATATTCTTCTCTTGATAATGGACTGAAAGCACTTATTGCCCTGTCTGGATCTCTCTGGCTTTATTGAACTGAATTGCATTTTGCAAGGAAACAATTAGTGGTATAATTCTTTCTTAAAAATAAATAACAATACAATATCCATTTCAAGGAATGAGAAAGACCCCAAGGATGGGTATAGCTGTAGTACCTCAAGTTGCCTTGAAGAATTTGGCGTGTTTCTCATCAGCCTTTGAATCCCAGATCTGTTTATCTTCTGAATTATTGGTGTGTCTGTACATCCTGCTGTCACATCAGTCATATCTCAAAATACCCCAACTGTAAAACGTTTTATAATTTTGCAGTGGAATAGTTACTTTTTAAAACTTTTTTTCTGGCAAGTGGGGAACTATTAGGCTATGAGGCAACTTGCAGAAAGGGAGTTTGGAGCAAGGTACTTGCAAAATGAATGATCTGAGTCATCCCTGTCCTCAGTCAGGGCTGGCAGGACCGCTGCAGTGCTGCTCCAGCACAGCCTGGTATTACTTGTATGGAGAAACAAAGGGCTTCAGTCCTGAAATACCCAGCCTGCTACTCATCACACAGCAGGGCTCCATAGGATTTTATGGGAAGATAAGTCAAGAGTGTCTGGCACAGGGAAGAGAGACATTATAAAGAAGAGTTGCTTCTACTTTAATTGTATTTTTTGTTCCTGAAATCTTGCTTTTTCACACTTCTTGTTGTTTTGTCAAAATGTTTACTTACCTGGGCTTCCCAGAAGCCTGTACTGTCTGTTTACTTGGAATAGTGGCCATTTGTGTGCCAGTAGCTCATCTGACTCGTGCTTCAGAGCTTCCCAGAGATCAAAGCTGCATTTACAAGAACTGGAGAGACACTATGCTGGACTGGGTCCAGATGCCTTGGGTTTGTTCTTATGCTATTGGCAGTAAATGTCTAGATTGTTTTGCAGCCATCAATTTGCTGCACTGCTTACGCTGTGGGCACCTGGCCCTGAATTCCAACTCTGCTGCATTTGTTTTATTGCAAACAAGGCATCATGAGTCAGAGGGAGAGGAGTGCTAAAATGATGGATTGTGGATGTCATCCAGGATGTATCAAGTCAGCATTTTCAAACACAAAAGCTAGAAGCAATACTGATACAGTTAGCCTGTGCCTCAGAGAGACTATCACAAAAAAGTTCAGTGGTACACTCTATTCTTTGATATGTGGTCTCTGAAGTCTGCAATATTTAACAGTGAACTGGTCTCAAAAGTTATTGGCTAGCTTTGGAGACTTGGGAGACTTTTTCAGTTTGTTGTTTTGGTTGTTTTTTTGTTGTTGTTGTTTGGGTTTGGTTTGGTTTGGGGTTTTTTGTTTTGTTTTTGTTTGTTTGTTTGTTTGTTTTAGTGGGAAGTACTTTAACATGGGCTAACAAGGCTGCTGCCTTAAGCCTAGGATTTGGCTGCAGCTTATGAACTGCCTCAAATAACACTTTGGGGAGTAATGAGGCTGCCTACACTGCTACTGAATCAAGTCCTTAACTGCTGCATGGTTGTTCAGGCTCCATTCACTGGTTACTAATTGCTGTGTTTGATAGTGTGGCTCTGTTTTTTTAAATCTGTTCACCAAATTCCTTAGTCCAGAGCAGTTCTTCAAAGAGTTGCCAAACATACAGCTTAGCTAAATGCAGAATTTTCCACAGCATTTTGTTTGCTAGGAAAAAAGGACATAACTGGGAGGAAAGATGCACTAGCACATCAGGCACAAGTCCTGGCAGTTCTCACAGAGAAGATGTGTAGGTGTGTAGTCACATCTGGATAGAGACGTGCTTCTTAAAATAGTGAATGGATAGTGTGTCCAAAGGGTACCTGCATCGCATGGATACTGTACAGTAGTTACACGTATAGCACTTTGACATTACACTAAAACATTTTTTGGGTGTGTGCTTCCTAAGAAAAATGGCCTACCCTGGAACTGGTAGCTCAAGTTCCCATGTCTTTCCAGTAAGCACCCCAGTGAAACTAACTTTAGCTGCTTTAGCCTGCATTTCTAGGAGCTCCAAAATGATGGTAATAAAGAGAAATATTTTTCTTTCTTTAATGCTATTTAACTGCAAATTATGGCATTTCAAGCTTCTGGATTCTACCTCTTTTTTCTTATTAAGGAAGCCTACATACACTGCTGCTTAATGCTAACTTCTCGTGACTGAAACTTGCCTATTTTTGCTCAACAGTGGAAGCCATGACTCTCCTGACAGCCTCCTACTGAAGAGTGTATCAGACATCATTGCTTAGGTACATAAATGTGTGGAATAACTCTTAAGTTCTCTTCTAGGACACTGGTATGAGGGAAGGACATATCACCCTCAAGTAAATTCTCTCATAACCATATTATTAATAAAACTAGCTGATTTAAAGCAAAAAAAAAAAAGATTCTGTGGATATAGGCCTAACTGAAGTCCGAATGTGTATAGTGACATAAATTACACTTAGAAATACTTGAAACCAAATTGGCATCATACAACATAGTTGAAGAAAGTTCCTTTGCTAAAACCGTGTAATCAAATGTGTAATTGTGGGCTGTGAATAAAAATTATTCTGCGCATTTGGATTTCATTGTTGGGCCAAGAGAGGGCTTCATCAGATGCAAGAGAGAGCATTAATGCAATGTCTCAGACTACCTGGGTCACCTACAGGTCTTGTTCCTGGCAAATGGTTCATGAGGACTCAGAGAGAGATGGAGATACATGTTTCTTTCCCCTTCCTGGAATGGGAGCTGTGGAACCCTTCTGGTGTCTGTCAGCTGCCAGTTAGTTTCCCCCATGCTGCTGTACTTTGCCTTACACAGATGGTTTCAGGACAGCCATGGAAGTGACTGAACTTTCAAAAGGGATCTTTACAATGTTGTTCTTGGTCTTGAGCCAGTGCACTCTGCTGTTTTCAGCTAATGCTCTTTGGAGTTTGGGGAGCGTTTTCAACATGAGATCTGCTCTCAGTACCAATGCTTTTGTTTAATTGTTGTTTTTGATGTTTGAATACTAGCTTGCTCTTTGAGTAGGGGGGCATTGCCTTTGTGTGCGCAGTTGGAAGGACAGAGCTCACATGGTGGGCCAGGAGCAAAGCCACCAGAACAGTGAAGGAGCCCTGACTTCTGCTTATTCTCATGCCACAGTGAATATTGACTTGCACATTAAAAAAAAAAAAAATTAGGTTGTGTTATTACTGCTGGGGGGGAAGGAAGTCACTGCTTGCTCAGATTTTCAGAAGCTTTTTCTGTTAATGTGCTAAAATAATTTTGTGAGGACACTGAATCTACAGTGAAAGCATGTCTTGCCAGGAGACTCTTCAGCCCCATAATTGTGATTGTTTCCTGTCTACCAGACAGCAAGCAATTAAAATAGCCTCTTTTTGTTTTAACATGTAAAGAATAGGAAAAAAATTTGAGTAAATTTATACGTGTATGGTAAATAACTGATATGCTAATTTATTATGGAGACATTTATAGACACAAAGGAAGATAAATAGGTGGTTCACAGGCAGTCTAACAAGGCCTCCCTGGAGGGTCAAGTTAGTAAGTGGTGCAGGGCATGTGTGGAGATGCCTCTTGTCTTACTTCTGATCATCTGCCTAAAGGTGAAGCCTTGCTTGCCAGTGTAGGGCAATCCTCTGCTAATCTGGGGAAATCCATTTTGTCTCGGTCAGTTGATATAGGCAATGATCTCTCCACTCAGACTGAGCTTTCTTCCTCAGAGGTAACTTGGAGGATTGCGTTAGAAAGACAACACCGCTCTCTCCACTGCAGAGATTAGTTCTGGTCACACTCAGTATTTGACTGAGAAACACACGCTTGGCAGTGTATCCATAATCTGTTGAAATGAAAGGGCTGAAGTTTATGAAGATGACTCTCTGATCACACCAGCTTATACTGAAGTAATGACAGTTCTTTATTCATCCATGGAGGTCTCTTGCCCTGTTGGCCCAATTTCTTGCTCATTGGAATGCATCGTTCTTGATTCTTGGAAGTGATCTCAGCTCTTATGGATCCCTCTTCCCTGCAGGGCTTGTTCCTATGGGATTCTTCAGAGAAGATCCCTGAAGAGTCTAAAGTCAGCTCTCCTGAAGTCAGGAGACTTGGTTAAAATGGTTATCATTTTACTTGCTGCCCTGCTTCCTCCTCACCTAATAATGAACTCCACAATGCCATAGTCACTGCCAAGACTGCTCCCAACATTCACATCTCCAGCAAGGCCTTCCCTGTTTGGTGGCACGAGGTCATGCAGCACACCATTCCTGTGGGAGCCTCCGCTACCTGTGAGAGGAAGTTGTCATCAGTGCTTTCCAAGAACCTTCTCTACTCTTAGTCTTTGCTTTGCTGTGCTGCTTCTTCAGCAGGTGTCAGGGTGTTTGAAGTCCCTCACAAGAACTAGTGCCTGTGACTTTCTGGCTGCTTCAGGCTGCCAGGAGAAGGGCTCATCTGCTTCCTCCTACTGATCAGATGGCCTCTCGCAAACACCCACAACCATGTTTCTCTTACTGGTCTGTTCTTTTACCCTGACCCATAGCTCATCATCCATCCCAAGACAGAGCTTGATACGTTCCAAGTGTTGTCTCACACAGAGGGCAACTCCACCACTGTGTCCTCCTGGTCTGTCTCTCCAAACAGTGCATGGCCTTTCATGACAACATTCCAGTCATCCCATCCCATGGCAGCTATCCCCTCGTGTCTCCACAACTGCAGTGAGGTCAGAGCCCTGTGACTGCACACAGCGCTCCAGTTCCTCCTGTTTATTCCTCAGACTGTGTGCACTGGTGTACAGGCACCTTACAGAGCTATTTGATTGTGCTGACATCCCTGTGGGGAGGCAAAGGGATGCCCCACAGTCCTGTGTTGTGCTTACATCTTTGGCTTCTTGCGCTGGCTTGAGGTGTTCCCTTTTTAGCCTCCTTTTGCTACTAGGGTGATTGCTGCAGTTCTGCCCTTCCCACACCCAGTCTCTGTTGAGCCTCTGTCCCTGTCCCCCTCCAAATGCAGCTCAAAGCTCTCTCCATGAGCCCCTGAGACAGACAGGACCTGTTTGTTGCCAGCAGGACGCCTGCAATGGAAACTAACCTAAAACGCTTAGCACACGGGTCTTTACTTGTTAGCCCTTCCAGCTTGTAGTATTCCACATCATCTAGAAAAACAATGTTAGATTTTCCTATTCTTTTCAAAAGGAGAAGAGGAGGAAGAAATCCCATTTTAAAAACAATTCAGAAACTGAGTAGGGGAAACATCTGCTGGAGCCTGGAACAACTGTACTGTGTAAAGTCAACCCTCTATATATTCTTTTCTTAAAACAAAGAAAAGCAGTTTTTTCTTTTAGCTTGCCTTCTCATACAAAGCCTCTACCAAGTGTTTTAACACATTATTTTTCTGCAATGTTTTGTGTATGTACACATGCTTTCCAGAATGTGTTAAAAGCTTTCTCCCCTTTAACTCTCCCTTTTAAACTGAGCTAAAATAACATCTATTAAAAATTAGCTTCAAGGATGGAAATTCATCTTCCTCCTGCTTTTCAGCCCTGGCCTGTTATGAACCTTAGTGCCTAAGTTTTCCTTGCATTAGTGCTGCTCGATCTTTATGGCCTAAATGTATCTAGGGCATTCTGCAGCTACTCCGGCACACTCTGTGGCTATTTTTGGCAACGTAGCTTTTGTCTGGCAGTGCTAGAGAGGGATGGCATATGCTCACTGCTGTGCATGTGACTTGATTTAAAGGTGAATGATGTAGGTTTGTTTATGTATATGTATTTATCAGAATTAAAGAAAAAGAACCATCTGTATAATGTGGCAATCCATACAAGTTTAATATGCTTGAATGCAGGAGTTTTTATTTTCCTTTTTATGTAATTGTATGCTCAGTGAACTGTGCATTAGAAAGTGAATTAGCAAGTTAATTTACCCTACGTGTCAGTGATAGAATAGCTTTTACCTCCTTGGGCCATGCGATCTGAACTGTGTGTGAATGTATCAGAATACACAAACACTGCTTTTAGAACCATTGCATTGTTGTTAGTTTAACCTGTTCTCTCCCTAGGTTTTTCATTCTGGTTTGCAGTCACTATCAGTGGGGTGTTTTTGGACATGCTCTGAGTGAGCTTGGTTTTGCTTTTGTTTGTGTGCTTTTTTTCATGTGTTGTACCTTAAAAGGATGTCTTGCACAGCACGTTACCTGCTCATCATCCAAACAAGGATAATAAAATTAATGAAAATTTTTCTTTAGTATTCCTAATCAAAGGTAAATAGTACTTACTTACTGTTTTGAGTTTGTGACTCAAACTACATAGTGTTTAACAGTCCACCTCCCTAATATTTCATAAAACCTTCAGGCTTGGTGTCACGGGAACAGCTCTAAAGCCTTAGTTACTGTTTCTATGACAGGGTAGGCAATCCCCCAGCAAAAATTTGTCTTCCATTGTACCAGTTGGACTGAAACAGAAAGTTTGTATCAGAACCAAAAATTTGAGTAAATGAATGCTAAAAAGAGCAGAGAATAGGAATGTTTTCATCTGAAGATGTAGATCCAAGTTGTGAGAGGCTAGGTGCCGGTTAGGGGTTTTCATTGCTGAGGGTATATGGAAAGTCTCTAACAGAAGCACGTGCTCAATCCCACTCTCCCAGGCTCCCTGCTTATATCATAGCCACATGGCTGTTTTTCACATTGCAGGACAGGCTTTGACTTCTGTGTGCCTTTTTAAGCTCATGTGGATGGGCCAGCATGCAGAGTGGGTGGGAGACGCCCTTGTGCCACACGAGTACAGTAGTTATTATGGCTTAGTAAGTGATTAGTGTAGAACCAGTGCGTTTATTAGCTGGTGGTACTGAAAGGGGAGGTATAATGATGCCATGATTTTGTTGGTGTGACAAATCCGATTTTAATTATTTTGTGACAAAATGTATAATGAGGGAGTTGCAGGGGAGAATTATGTTTGTTCATATTACATAGATGTGTGTTATGTCTTAGTGTAAAGTTAAACACAGTGTAGAGAAGGTGGCACTGGAGCACAGGTATTTCTTAAAATCTGGATTAAATATGCTATTAGCTTCTTTTTTTTTTAGGATGAGGGAGCTCATATAGCAGCTGCTGTTAAATTGCTAGTAACTGATTTGCCATAATATTGAGCAAAGGGTTGACATTAATGACTGCATTATGATTGTTGAAAAGCCTCATTTGTTATCAAGCCAATAGAAACACATCAAGAATTACCTGATGTCCAAGAAATACTAAAATTGCAAATACTATATTTAATACTAAGATCTTGGAAATGCCTAAGTAAACAATCTGCTTATGTACACATGCAAAAATTCTTCATTAAAATCAAGCTTCATCTCAGTTTAGTTTTTAACCTTAAATGCTTGTTGGATTTTTTAGTATTGCTGTAACAGATCTTTGCATTAAGCTGTTTGAAAAGGGGGATGAGACTGTGTTTTAGACAACTGAAGGGCTGTTAAAGGCAAACATGGAGGCTCCGCTGTTTGACATTTCCATTTTATTTGGAAGCAGGTTGGAGCTGGCTGACCAAGGCCTCCTTCCTAGGCGGTGTGTTTTGAAATAGGAAGTGGGGCAGTGTGGTAGACAGCTGCCAGCACCAATAACCAGTGGCTTGAGCTGCTTAACAGAGGCTAAGCCCAAATCTATTGACGCAGAGCACGGGGAAGTGCTCCGCAGACTTCTCCCCCCTCCCTGTCCTTGCATATAATCTCGTGATGCTGTGGATGTGACAAACTCCATTTTGATCAGATGTTGGGCCAGAAATGGTGAGAGCGGGTCAGTTTTGACCTCAAAAGGATATCTTGATGGCGTGCGTTCTCCACCCTTTCTGAAAGTGCACCTTTTCCTTCCGTGACACCACCTCCTTTTGTACTTCAGGTTTGCAAAATTGCTGGCCTGAATTTTTTAAATGTAGGCTGGGAGACTGAAGCCATGCATATGGGGTGACATGGATCATGCTATGGATTCACAGTAGACCTCTGCAATGCAAATGAGTGTTCAGTACTGAATATAATGGATGAAATAGGTAAGCACCTTGCTATTTGTATTTTGAGAAAAATACCTTTTAAATGGCCTTCCAATTAAAATTTGTAAATTGAAAATGTAATCTCAGTTGTGGGATGCATGTAGTGGTTTTCCTTTGTACTTTCACTTTATAATTAACTGTAAAGAGTCTAATGTGATGCAAGGGGTTGCAGAAGAGTGATCTGCTAGTACATTGGTATTCTGATTTTCTTTTCTTCAAGATAGATTATGAAAGTGAAGATTTCATCTTTCTTCAGTATCTGCTGTTAATATCTTAGTAATTCATTGCTAATTGTTTTCTAAAACACCAAATTACTTGCTAAAGTAATCTTCTTGGTTTTAAGTGGCCATACTCTTGATATAGAGTGCAGTTATCTACTTGTTCACAACATTATTCAGTCTAATTAGTTTTAACTTCAAGTCTGCGAAACAGGAAGGTGCCTCTTTGTCTGTAATGAAGTCTTTTACATAAGCTGGGGCCTGCAGTTGGTAAAACAGCTGCAATGCAACATCCCAATTCCAAAAGTAGTAACAACTTTGGTATCAGAATGTTTTCTTTCCTTCATCCACTTTAGGCCAGACAACTGGCAAAAAATATTCTATGGTATGGAAGTGCTGCCTGAGTTACTCCCTAAAGGGTGAATTAATGGTGCTTTTTGTAGATTTTAATCTCTTTAGTTATTCAACTTTGTACAGGCACAGCATGAAAGCAAGAGTATTATTTTGTGTTTTCCCTTCTGCCTCCATTTAGGTTATTTTCTGGTGAATAAACACAGCAAAAATTATTTTAAAAAACCTGAAAACAAACACTAAACCACTTTTGATGAAGGTACTTTTTTTGTTACCTCCTTTTGTCATTCAGCATGTTTGTTTTACTCTTTGGCAGTTGCCTGCTGTGTTTTACGCTGTAAACTTTGGGTTATGTCATAAGGGTGCCCTTTTTGTTTACTATGAACTGTCTCTGAAGTAATCACTAATTACTCTTTATTTCCTTTGCTCTAAGTGCTATTTAACATACCTGGAAGTAGCCTGAGATTGAATAGTAGCTTGATGCTATCATGTTTTCTATGTGCAACACCTTCATTTGATGCTCGTTTCCCCTCATGGATTGAGTGCTCACAGTCCCTGTACAGAGATGGTCCTTTTCTTCATTCTCTCTACCCCAGGTGCCAGCCGCAGCAATATTTATTTTTCTTTTCACAGCAATTGGTGTCTGGCTTGTCAGGCTCTAGAGCTAATGTGGAGGGGTGGAAATCAATATAGATCCTGCAAAATGAGGAGTCAGCACGTCCAGATGTTGCCTGATGTTGTGGTGCCTCCCTTAGCACACAGCAGTGATCACTGAGCCCTTGCCCATCATGGGGCAGTTCCAGAGGGCACAGCCCCAGCCCAGGATGCATTTGTGCTCAGTGAACAATTAGATGTGGCCTGATTTGATGTCTTCAACTTTCATTTGCTTAAATCATGGCTATTGTATTGGGATTGTTCTGAAAGTGAATTGAGTATGAAGTTCTTTAATCTCCAAATAACCTTGTGAAGTTATGACAGTGAATAATCTGGGGGTTTTTGAATAAATTAGTTAAGTGGGGCAAGTGAAACTTAGTGCTTCTGGAAATGAAAGGTTGCTAGCACTGTCTGATGGCTTATTACTGTACATGCATACTTAACTGTTTTCCTTGATGGTTATAAGAATTTCTCCTTTTTTTTTTTTTTTTTTTTTTTCATTCCTGGTCTTAGATTGCAGGCTTTTTCTCTTGGGAGTGGAGAGTTCAGGGAAGGGAAGAATGGGGATGCTGAGCTGTGGAGTAACTGTGAGGGGAGCAAGTGATAAAAAGAAGCTGAGACCACCCACCTCACTGTAATTTCAAACATAATTGGGAACTAAAGATGTGAAAAGCTGTTGCTGTAATCTACTGTATCATTGCCAAAATCTTTGGAAATTGAATTCATCGGAAGTACTAATATTGGTTGCAAAAGCAGTGGAATTCCACAGCTATCAGATAATGTTGGAAAGTAGAAATGGATGTATAATGTAGTAAGAAAATCATTGTTGGAGGATGTGAACAGATAGCATTTTGTTATAAGGCCTTGATTGAATGAATTCATAGAAAACAAGGCAATCCTTTAGGTGGTTGTAACTTAGGTTGATACAGTTTCTTTACTTGGCTATTTAAAAAAATTAAACATAATAAAATTATCAAGTTAAACAAGAAATTCCTATATTTTGAGGTCGCTTTAGTAGAAAAGAATAATATACAGCTGGTGAGGAATTCTTCAGTACTTACAATAAAAAATACTGTGAAGTGAGTCTTTTGTACTTCCTCTTGCGATTATCCAGTGCTGCCATGTACTTGTGACCAGTGCTACCATCTCAGAGCTGATATAGTTCTTTAAACCTTTGTCCAGTGACCAACATTTGCAGGGGAAACAAAAGCAGAGGCCAAGGCAGCGTCAAATGATGCAAGGGGGAAGGAATGTGGAGTATCTTGTACATTGACAGGCACATTTCTGTTTGCACATCTTAGTTCTTGTTTCTCGCCCCTCTGCCCTAGTTGCAAAGCAGATCAGCATTAACAGAAAGTTGGCATTGGATAGTGACAACTAAAGGTGTCATTCCTATGAAATAAAAGTTTTGCCATGACTTTTCAAAACTAGGGGTCATGTATTGAAGTATAACTCCACTTATGCTCTTCCTGCTTGTGGTTAGGGAGGTGGGATACTACTGGGATGAGAAGCCCATCATACATCTCCATAACTGAACAACCTATTTGATCAAATAGAAATGATAATGCTTCTTTCACTTGGCCTCTTTTTTCACCTACAAAGAAGATTGCACAGGTTTCTTGGATAAAAAAGAAAAAAAATCCACAGATCAGAGTATGTATGGAATGTTTGTTTCTTCTGCCTATGGAGAAGCAATTTTTTGTCATATATGCAGAACAAGTCACAGCTCAGACAGAAAGCAGATCAGTTCCAGCTATCTGGATCAAAACAAACAAAATTGCTGTGGGTTTTTTTTCTTTCTAGGCAGTAAAAGATTTGAAATATACATATTGCCCAGCAACAAAACATCTTGGAAAAAGACATTTTTCCACCTGCCTGAAACGCATATGCTGTTTGTTCTCTGAAAGTATGCAGTCTTTGAAAATGAGACTTTCACATTTGGTAACAAATGTTCTTTGGAAGTGTTCTCTTCCTGGTTTTGAAAACTTTAACACTAAGTTGTCAAAATAAAAATGAAGCAGTATGTTAAGTTCTGCCATATTTTAAATTATAATTATGCTATTAAATGGAAGCCTGAGGATAGCTGAGACTTAATGACTACAAATGCTTCCTTTAGTCATGAGTAATAAAAGTGGAGATGCTAATAAATATCTGTTACTTGTACTACTACTTTTACAATACTAGTTTTGGGCTTTCTGTGATGTCAGAGGACATCAATAGACACAGCAAATTTACAGGATCATATAGCTTTGACTTTCAAGCTTAAGCGGTATTTTTAACACAAGGTAGCTGAAAAAGCATTTGAAATGGCTCTCTGCTATTTTTAATGTGTCTAGCACTTTAAAAAAATCCATATAATCCTCTTGAAACAGATGGCTGCAGTGAGTTAAAATCCCATGCTAGGGTTTGGGTTTTTACCTGGTATTGAAACCAATGTCATGACATAGGGATGCATCACTGAATTTGGAGGTGAAAATTTATTTCCATGCTGTTTAAAAACAGGCTCTGGGGAACTATGGAGTCTCTTTGGATTTTGAGTTGGCTGTTAGGTTTATTTCTTTTTGTTTGTGTTGTGTCTTTTTCAGACTATATTGGAATGTGGAAGCTGGTATCAACTAACTTCACAACATTTCCTTCTGTGAGAAAGGAAAATTAGGAAGCTAAAATCTTTAACTTCAAATCCTGTAAATACTTGAGATGCCTAACTGAAAGCAGGATTTCAACTGAAATTTTTTGGTTTAACTGTGTATCAGGATAACCCAGGAACACTTTGGGGGAGAGGACTGAGGTGTGAAGAGGAGGATGTTGGTATTAGTCTTATCTGGAATTAAAACATGCATGTATTTTCTTTTTCTAAAAGGTCAACTGCCTCCTTTATCTATAGAACTACAGTAGTGTTTCTAGAGGTGGTGACAAAACGTTGGTGTTCTTCTCCAGATAACCGGAAATAATCTAATATAGCTGGCGATTAATGAAAGGAGCACATACTATTTCAGTGTGCTTGTTTCCTGCACTCTTTTCTTTGTAAAAGGAGGCAAATTAATGGAAGGGTATAGTGTTGACACACATTTAAGTTTTTGCAGTTAAGTCATTTAGTAGTTAAATTTTTTATCCCTGGCGCATTCCAGCATTTAACCAGACATTAATTTGAGCCCACAGACACAGAAGGAACAACCTCTCCTTGAATTTACATCTTAATTGCACTAAAATGTTTTTAAGCTTAATAAACATTATCCCCTGTTCCGACTCTTGTACTATCTATTTATCAAATACATTTCAAGGGAATCTATTGTGTTCAGCAGTTACAGGAAGAGTGCAGCCCAAGTTATAGCCTCAGCTGTGCAGTACCCACACATCTGAGGATGCACGTGTGCTCCTGCTGTTCTCTGCCATCAGTTCTGCACGGGTGCTCGAGCATTTGCCTTCTCACTCAGTTTTGTTACCAACTGCAACACTCAGTGGGCTGAAATTATGTGAGTATTAACAGACAGAGAAATATTAAGCAGCTTGATAGCAGGTAAAGAAAGGATCTGAACTGTAGGGTAGTGAAGCCTGGTTTCTGGACATAAAATTTTAACGTGATGTCTTGAGATACATTCAGACCTTCCTTATGCTCCCCTAGTTATCAGTGTAGGTCATTCCTAGCAAGCTGAAGGATAAAACGTATACTAGAATACAGCAGAAGATTTTTCAAGAGATGTCAGAGAGATTCTTCACTGAAAGCTGAATAAGTCCTTCAAGCTGGTAGCTCACAGTATCTGTTTTTTTCTAAGGCTCTTACTGCAAAGCCTGCTTTAGCGTTCTTAGTTTATTGCTCTAATACGGGCAAGTAGTGCTTGGAAAAGAGCAACTTTGGCATCTTGGCAAGACCATACACATGTGAAAATGTCTTCATATTCTGAGAGTGTTTCTGCTTCCTAGTGAAATTCATGATAACTCTGGGTGATTCTTAAGAAGGCGTGTGGGAGGCGAGAGCTCATCTTGTGGATGCAGTCACTCGAGAAGCTGAGTTTCCCTGGACTTCAGTGACAGGTTGCTGTTAGGCCCCTTGGCACGTGCTAGATTTAATCTTTAACAAGCTGGTGATGAGGCACAGTCTGAGTTTTTTCCCCACTCTACTCAGTTTACTGAGAGAGCTTTTCATCTTGATGACATACTCCTCAATTTCTTAATGCTGCTTTAGCTAAACTATTGCATCAAACTGCAGAGCAAGCAAAGAGTGCATGAAGAGGGATATTGGGACAGGGAGTAGGTGGTTTGAACGTGTTACATCCATTAGGAATGTCCTGAACAAGAAGTACTGCTGTTGGGTCTGCCAGATGAGTAGCTCAGAAACCAGGTTGTTGTGAAATAACTTGCTACTGTTGCAGTCACGGATTATCTGTGTGCTTTTAGCTGAGGAAAACGCAGTGTATTTGTGCTAAAGCATGCCGTTGTTTTGGGCTGTGATAAATACATCTCTGCTGCTTTGATCTATACTTCTACAGAGGCAGAGGGGTAAGGTGGTCTTAGGAGGACAGATTTGGAGGTGGCACTACAATGACTTTGTTTAATTAAATCATAACTGTAGGAAATATAAAGGTAGCTCTTAATCATGAACACTTATGATAGATATGCCTGAATGCATACACAGAAGTAAAGAGGTTATTCCATAGGAGTACAGCAGACCTAGACATGACCTGTAAAGGAGGCTGTGACACTCCACGCAGTCAATGAGTCTCTAGGCCCTTTCTGTACTTTTTGCCGTTTTCACAGTGGCCCAGTGAGACCTCGTCCCCCAAGCCTTGCAGTCAGCGTTAGCAAGCTCCTTTTGCTTAATGAAGCTGCGTCCCCAGACTCCCAGGAGCCTGTAAACTTATGCATGATGTAGTGCCTTCTGTGCTCTGGTTTGTCAGCCTGGAGTGGGTGTTGTGCCCATGATTTATGAAGCTTGTTCATCTGTCCTGGGAAAAAACATTTTATGTATTCTCTCTAGCCCTGGTGAAATATGTATATTTGCAATAACAGAAGCACCTGCAAAACAAAACCAAGGCAGGCAAATAGAGATTAGATTTATAAGGGTCTTTCCTCATTGCTTCAGCCTTGAAGCTGCCTGACACACTGGCCACAGAGCCCCTTGGGAGTTGGGGTAGTGTAGAGTGTGTATTAGCATCAACATCTGCCCCTTTTTTGTTAGACTGCGACTTCTGGGTGTGCAGAGGGATGTGCAAAGGGTGAGGACAGGAAACAACACAAAGAAATTTGACCCTTTTTTTCCCCATTCTGAAGCCTGAGCCCTGCTTTCTACTTATTTTTCCTTTAGAAAGGTCTTCTTCCATGTGGTGACTGAGCCCAGGGCTCCACATGCTAATACAGAGGAATTGTATTATTTCCTTTCCCTTCTGTAGCTTTCTTAATTAACATTTTCACTGCTTAATCTACATGGCTCTGCTTGTCTGCATGCCTTCTCTTGTTACAGTCTCTGAAGTAAGTGATTCAAGAACTTGATAATTATTTACCTTAAAAAACTAATTTGTATAATCATCTTGCTAGATTCAAAACACCTGCTTGCTCTCTAGTTACTTTTTCTCTGTGGAATGAATGATATTATTGATGGCAAAATTAGGAACGGACTCAGGGTTAGCTTTTGTGACTTTGAGGACTGTTACGGATTACTGGAGCTGAAACTTCTTCACAGTAAATTTTCTCTACCTAATGGTTAGAAAAGGAGGACCACTTTTGAATGGTAGAATGAAATATTTCTTGTTTGTTGAAATGTTTAAAATTTCTGACTCAGCCCAGTGTTGCCTGGCTCTGATCTTACTGGATTTCCTCACTCAGTATAACATGCAGGGCTTCTGAAAATCATACGGTTTATGTTTGCCTGCATTTCAGCACTCAAGTACAGCAACAACATAACAAAGTCATGTCACAGAAAGTGTTGAAATCAGCTCTAAAATGCAATCTCAGATTAAAGCACTTTGGGATGGTTGCTGCTATTTGTTACATCTCTGTCCTCATACCCAGAAGAGTACTAATGATGTCTATGGCACTTAGTAAGAGAAGATGCAGTTGAACACCTCTTCTACACAAACAAAGCTGTAAAGACAAGTACACTGATGCAGATGGTTTTACGAAGAAAAAAAAAAAAAATCAACCCAAACAAACAAAAAACCTCAACCACAGATGAGAGAGCTGCCAACTGTTATGTAAATATAGAGAAATCCTTAGAAATCTGCACTAAGATGTCTACATATTTAATACACCATTAAGCGCTTAGCCTTGGGAGAGAGGCCCACATAAGGCTTTTTCTCCATCTTTGGAGTTTGGAGTTCAGTAAGTATTTCTCAGCTGGTCCATTTAAGCCTGAGCGCATGGAGTGAAAAGAAGCCTTTCTTGGTTTGTGTGTGGTTCATTGAACAAGGTGGCTGCTTAAAAACAGGAGTGTTTAGTGTTATTCGTCATGTCACCCTTTGCTTTTACCCCAGATGACCTTTCAGCTCTGCAGAAGGGAACACATGCAGTAATTAATCAGCCCATGCTTATTATTTCAGGTCACTTGCATGGTTTAGACAAAAGGAAGAAGAGGAATATAAATGCAAAATATTTTCCACCATTTGCTTTTAAAGGCAGGGTGGAGCGTGACAACGTGGGCTGTCTGCTTTGTTACAGTGAGTTTTGGTGGTGTGTTGCCTTTGGTGATATAGAATTATATGCAGTTGGCTGGGTGGCCACCTCTGAACAAGAACAGCCAGCGCTGCCTCAGGCTGCTGCAGCTGTAGGGGAAGGGACTGTCATATCTGCCTTGGTAGGATTAGGGGCTTCATGAGGTAGGGAAGGAATATCTTGAGCACTTCTTTGTATTCAGAATGTTTTGTGGTAGGAATTGTTAATAGCTAATGGTCCATGGGACACAGTAAGCTTCAGATCTCATCAGGCACGCGAAGTATCTGTTAAAAGCAATACAGGGTACCTCTAAAAGTAATTTTATGAATAAATATGAAAAACATACATGTAACAGTATAGTTTTTTATTTGTCCAGTGTTTCATGCTCTTAGGAAACTAAACTCTCGTAAGACTTGTTTCGGGAGCTTTTCTGGGGGGAAATGGTGACTTGTCCTATAGTAGCAGCTAGACACTGGTGAATCTGGGACATATTTAAGACATTCAGGATGATAGTATCAGAATTGGAGAGGCATTTTCTTTCCACTCAACTAGTATAGTTCTTTCTGTACTTAGAGGAATCTAGTGGTATTCTGTTCTGTCTGTCCCTGTAACTTTCCTTACTTTCCCATTTGGTCATACAGACCAAGAGTAAGAGTCTGTTCTGTAGCAGTTAGGGATTTGTCAGTCGCTTCAGATCCATCTCTGATGAAGAGTCTGAATAGGCTTAAATTTATGCATGATGGTCTCTTGCCTTAAAGAAGGTTGCAGATCTTTTGTATAGGAGGAAATGCTTACAGGGTAGGAGCTTTGAGTACTGCTTCTGTGCAAAGAAGTTTTTAACATACGCCAATGTTATTTAGCTTCCTACTGAAGATGTACAGCGTGACTCACAGTAGCACCGTGTGATGCATGAACTACTTGGAGTACAGTGTCCTTCTCCCAGGTTGCTTACAGTCTCTTAATCGTTAATGTCTAATCCCAGATTAGATGTTGAGGAAGAGCAGTTTCCAAAGCCAGTCAGTGTTCTTTAGCTCCTGACCAGATGACTCACTAGCATGTCTTTAAGAGATTTCCTTGGAATGTCCATAGAAGATTATTGTTCTAGCAGAGCATCACAAATTTATGTCATCTAAATATAACATTAATTCTTCCAAGGGGAAGATAATTTGCACCTGCATTTATTCTGTTTTTTGCAATATTATCGGAATGATTTCCCAAATAATCATATTCACTGCCACATGTAACTCAGCATGTTACCTGAATTTCTTCCTAATAGGGAATTGATAAGTAGTCTATCCTCTTCAATATAACTTCTGTTCTTTTGAGGTAGAATGATAATCATTTTGGTCTTAAAACCACACTAATTTATTCCAGTATACATTGAACACAGCTGTGAGGGAAAGAATGAAGTGATTTACATTCTGCAAATGCAAACAAATTACTTATTTAGCACAATCTATTTGCATAGGTCTAGTCTTCTCCCAAAATAAAAATAACCCTTTCCTGGCTTACCAAAAATTAATAAAACCTGTAACTCCATAATTCATACTATTGTTTCCACAGTATTTATCAACAGAATTCAGGAAAAAAGATCTTTAACTCCCGACTCGCATTGGTTTGGGAGACTGTTAGTGTCAACAAAATAAAGTCAAGTGTAGACAAAATAAACTTTTATATAGGGTGCAAATTAATCACTTTTCTTGCTATTATCTTAAATTAACTTAAAAATATATTAATATATACATGTAGTTACTTCCTAGTGTAGATGAAGCAATAGCAGGAGGTTTAACTTGTATAGCTAAATTTAGACCGCTCTTAATTTGCAGAAGGGTAGGAGGAGATGACAGCTAGGACTACCTACTGCTATTTATGCAGGTATGAATACCAGTTCACTGTGACATTAATTACTGTTCATTTGTGTAGTTTGAAAATGTGTGGGTTTGGCGTTGGTTTTTGTTAGTGAATTTTGGAACTTTAAAAATAGAGGGTAATTCTCTCTGGCTTTGAATAGTGGCACTGATGTGGTGCTCTCTTGAGTCAGGTGGTGTTGTTCAAGGTGGTGTTGAAATGTCAAGGAAAAATCTGTGTGTCCAAAGATCTGACAGGCTTTTAAAGCTGTGTGAATGTTCAAAAATTGGCAAAGAATAGTGTTTCTCTTGATAAATAGTTAAAAAAATTAGTCTGTTGGAGAGCTGTGGTGGTTAGGATGCTTTATATGCTATGCTATGACTTTGTATGCTTTACAGGCAGCCTAATTCCCATCTAAAATAGGCTGTATTGTGTGAGAACATTGAGAAGAATAATTTCTCTTATGTGATGGCTGCAATCAGTTCCCAATCACTTGGTTCCTGAGACCACTCTGCAGATCCCATCTGTTTTAACATAAAAAAATCATATGAAGCTTTATAGTGACTTTAGCCCAAGAAGTCAGAAGATCTTGTTTATTTGTTGCTTAATTTTTTTTCAGAATCTATTTTTCTGCTTTCTAGTCCTTGAAATAGAACTGCTCTTGATCCCCTTTTAACATACTCCCAAACAAAGCTATTTCAAAGGTATGATACCATATTTCCTGCTTATCTGTTGTGATCTGTGCTGCAAAGCAGACTATGGACAGCAGAATAAGCACACAGCATGTGAGAGAATCCACCCCCAGGCTTGTCAGGCCATGCATAGCCTGCGACTTTTCAGCTAAAGAGCCACAAGAGGCATTGCAGACCCTTTACTGGGTGAAAAGAGAAAAAAGAGTGGACAGGTCACAGATAACAGAATATTCTGAGCTGGAAAGGACCCACAAGGATCATCAAGTCTAACTTTTAATTGAATGGCCGATACAGGGGTTAAACCCACGACCTTGGTGTTTTTAGCACCATGATCTAACCAACTGAGCTTGTCTCAGGATCTAAAGAGAAGGGATTGTGCTCTCTATAAAGGAATGGTTTGAATGATTGGAGCTTGGTCTGGGGCAGGTGGCAAGCCAACAGAAATGTTGGTGCTGCTGCCTTTAGGTAGCTGCAGAGAGCCTCAGCCCACAGGCTGTAGTACTCATGGGTGTCTCTTAAACACTGTTCTGGAAGGGAAATGCAGCTGGGTGCTAGGAACCAGGAGATGAGTTTAACACATTCCAAGACAATTCTTGATGGAGGTGATCAGTGAACTGACGAGAGGTCACACTCTGCTGGACCTGCTGCTCACACAAGAACTGGTAGGTGATGAAAAGGTTGAGGGCACCTTTAAAGTGCTGTCTTGCAAACCTTGGTTTTGCAGAGTGTTTGTCTCTAGTTGCATCAGCTTTTGGCATTGATCTTCTGTTAAAAGCAGGAGAAGTGATTGTTGGAAGTAGAAAGTGCTGACAAGTTTATTTTGTTTTTGTTTGTTTGTTTTAATTTCAAAGCTGGCACAGCAATAGGTAAGCAATAATGAAAATAAGTTAGTTGGCACTCCAGTTGTTGGAAGTAATGTCTTAAAGTGTTTTGGACAGAAACAGAGTGCATCTTGTTACTGTGTCCTCTATTGTACAGTTGTGATATGAATCCTAATTGATCAGAGCCTGGTCAATGATGTTCTGCTTGGCTGTGCTGATAAAGGGGCTGTGAAGGAAGGTGATCTCTTACACAGCCAGCACCATGTTCCAAAGTGATTGACTTTGAAACGTTCATTGTGTTGAATGAAGATAAACCAATAAGGTGGACATGGGTTATGTTATTTTAATCACATTCCATAGAGCTTTAATAATCCTTGTAGCCTGGAACCTCAGTGGTAGTGAGCTATTCACTGCCCATAAAAATAGTACTATGAAGGACTGAAGCAGGTTTTATGAGTTCTGTCTCCCTGAGGAATTGCAATCCACATGGGCAAGACTGAAAGAATAACCTTTTAAAAAAGTCCACTTGCATCCTAAACTTAATTTCCACAGTGCAATGCAGGGAGCCCAGGAAGCACTTAGTACTAGCCTGATGCCAGTAGAAACTGATCTATGTGGCCCCAAATTTGTGCAACAGAACCTGGTGTGTGTCTCCCACATAAGCAAAAATTTTATGGTTATAGTTTAGTCTAGCCAGGAAGTTGCCTGTGTGGGGATCCTGCAGGTAATTTGTGGGACCCATTGCATTGTTGGTATGGAGCCAGTTCCGTTCAGTGGTTGCACCCAAGAAACCTTAATGGCTCTGGCACCCAGCCTCCCAACCACTGTCTCTGTGAGCAGAGGGGAAGGGCTGGAGGACAGTGCTTGAGTGACTTGCCTGGAGATGAAGCAGTCTTGAGCACTTTTCCATCCCCACTGCCCCTGTTCAGGACAAAGAAGGGAGGTGTGGTCACTCTGTCTGAGTTTCCTGGACCTGCTACCACTGGCTATCAGGCATCCAGCACGGGCTCCCTCAGCTTTGAGAAATATAACTCCAATATGGTGAACAATGCATTTCTGCATGGAGTCAAATACTATGATTTCAGCATTATGTTGCTCATCCACTTTCTCCTTTTTCACTATTTATGTAATGCATATATTTCTGTGAAGGCTTTTTTTGTGCTGAAGTGGAATATTTGATGTGCATTATAGAGCAATAGGTTGACTTTGAATTATTGTGGTGACATAAGGTACTTGCAATTAACACTCTTATGAGACAGTCCATTTTTTTCCCTATTTTGGTGGACCAAACAAAAGAATCAGAACCACGAACATGGTCTAAAAAAAACCCCGAAAATCTAGAGGTGTACATGGTACACTATAGTTTAGCCTAGCAATTCTAGTAAAACATTTGCTCTTTAAAAGCAGGGACCAATTGCTATCTAAAATATTGTTAACAAGTCCTCATTATTTCTGGGGTCAAATTCAGAGAGCTTTCATGAAATTAAATGTTTAGCTTTGCTATCAGAGTGAGTGGAACCTTTCATCTTTGTCAGCACGTCTGTGAAGGCTAGGCTACTGCAATGAAGTATGTGGCTTAGAGGTCTAAATTCTTTGTTTTCTCAATCCACAATAAAGAGGAAGCCACTTTATTGTATTAATGAGCTGTAATTCCATGAAGCATTTCAGTGATGTTGTAAAATCACGATGTTTTGCATAATAAAATAACCCCAAGTGAGAATTTTATCCTTTTCATACTTAATTTGAATTTTACATGGCAGATGGCAAATAATAAAGGTTGCATAACATTTCCCATTTAAAGAGTCTTGTTCCAATCTCTTTACAACTTGATAGATTTAAATGGTTTGGCCTCTATTTCTCTTTTGCCAGGTTCTCTCCCTCCTTTTTATTTTGTTCATCTTCAGCAAACGGACCAATTGCTAAAGAATGAGATACAGGAAAGCAGTAGGGACTTTAGCTTCTTGGAAAAGAAATCTTAATATCAGTCTCGAGGGATGGCTTAAGGCCATGACGCTTTAAAGAAAAGATTTGAAACTGGGAACAGTATGAATTTGGTTTTAATTCTATGCCTCCTCCTGACCCTATGAAAAGCCATTCAAATTAGCAGCATAAAAAGTCACAGTTAGGTCATGCCTGTCAGGGATGCGTTCAGAATTTGAGTGTTATATTTCTGTCCAGGATTTTTGGCTGAAATGAGGCAGCAGCCTTTCCTCTCACGTGCTTTGGGCTAATCAGTATTCGAATTATTCACAATCCCCATGGAATGTGTTGAGCATGGTCCTCCCTGGAGCTCTGGGGACGGAGGGGAAGCAGCCAGGGAAAAAAGTCCCAGTCTCTGCAGGCAGCTTTGGCACCAGCTAGGAGCATAGAGGCTTGCTTTTCTCCCGTGCTGCCCAGTGCCTGCTGCTTGGGCTTGCAGGAAAAGTGATGTGATGGCTCAAGGGAGAGGTGAGCACGAGGAGGCGTTTGGGTTAGAGCAATGCTGCCCAGAAAACTACAGGGGTAAAAAGGAGAGAGGCAAGAGAAGAGAGTTGCAGTGTAGCAGCTTGAGGAAGAAGAGAAGGAGGATGAGGAGGCATGGAGGGGCATGTAAGAGGAAGAAAGGGGCCAAAGATGTTGTTCAATAGGATAAGAGGAACAGGAAGGCAGCTGGTGGAAAGGAATTTTGCTGGTACGTAAAGCTACCTATTTTTAATGCTTGTATGTTTTTAAATTTAGGTGACTGATATATGTCCATGCATAATGTGAGCTTTTGGTTAACTTTCAGGGTTTCAAGTCCAAGCACTGAAAAGTTAGGAAATCTCAGTGTGAAACTTGACCCTGCAACTTGCTTAGATACCACTTATGCATGACATGCTATCAAATAATTAAGCGTGTGATTGTGTTATTGGAAATTAATAGCTCTCCCATCAGTAAGGCTAAGTAACTGTGAGTGAAGTCAGGCTTTGATCTATCTCAGTAGCACTGCATACCTGAGATTGTGATGATACTGCCTAATGGAAGCTTCAAACTTCTTCTGAGAGTTTGTAATTTAGTTATTAGAAACAGTCCAAAAGCAAAGATTTGTGCAGGTCTTAGTATCAAGAATGAGAGGCACTTGTTGCAAAATACTGAACACTGCAGGATTTGGATTTAAAATAATATCTTGGTTTGGTTTATTATTCTTGGATACTTAAAACTTGGTGTTAAATAAATGTCTTTTGATTATGGTGTGTTGCAGTGCTTAGTCAGATGTTTTACATTACAACTTCTGTCATGTCATCATTATAAAACAATTAAAAGTCAGAGCTGAAAAGCAATTCAACAACTTTAACGCTTATTCTGTGTTCTGTCTGTCAGACACAATCCAAACAGCGCCATGGTGGTTTTTCCCCAGGTAACTAAGGCATCAAATACAATGACAGTAATACTTCTTTTTAACACCTTCTTTGATTTGTTGGATATACAGACTACCTATGTATATCAAACTAAAAGCAGTGGAAGGAGGGAAGGAAAGACTTTTGTTGCTCCTGGTAGACAACATAGACTAAGAGATGTTGGGTTTGGTTCATTTTCTGTAGCAACCCATTTTCGCATGTGGTTTTTCTTCAAAAGACCTAACTTTCAGTGGTTGTTATAGCCTGAGTATGGCTAAATCCTCTCAGACTGGCTTTGAAATTGTGGAACGTGCTTAAAATAAAAGCCAGTCAGTCAGAGACAAAAGGTTTCCCTGAAGACTGTGGAGGGGAAGAAGTGAAATTTATGTCTCCAAAGGCTTAAGAGCTGCAAATTATGGCAGTTAGGCAATGCAATCACCAAGAGAGCTAACAAGCAATTGCTTGGAAAGCCAATGACACCAATGCTTAAGGAACTAAAAGAGAACCCGCATGCACTTGGAATTTTTTATGCTTTTATGAAGTCTAAAGGGCTGCTGTAGTACTGAACTTACGGCAAATGTTTGTGCTGCCAATAGAGTGGTCTGTGTCTAAGAGAAGTCAGATGCCCATGGAGATTCTATAGAGAAACGAGTTTTTCTTTTTTAAAAGACTTTTGCACTTGCTGGATGTCGGGGTGTGTATGGTGGTGTGTATAACGACAATATGCACATTTTAGTGGTGTGACACTTAGCCTCAGGTCTGAGAGAGAACCTGGGTAAAAAATATACTTTGGTTTTGATGATGAATTTTGGTGATGAATTATTTTTGTAACACAAAGGCCAGGGAGCTCTAGTAACCATTCGGTGTGTTCATAATAAAGAGATTTTAGAAGTAACTATTGGTGTTATTTAAAGGTTGCCTGTAAATACCTTCTTATTGAAATATATATCTTTGCCTTTCTAAATGCATATTCATTTATTATATTTTTTCCAAATATATGGAGCTCAGGAATTATTAAGATTGTTTGTGCAGACTCAGTTCTGTGCATGGAGTGTTGTAATTAGCAATTAGAATTTTCTGCCAAGCAATACGTAGCTCCTCAGGAAGCCCTATTTCCTGACAGCTGGACAGCAGTAAAGAACTTGTCTCTGAATTGAAAATAAATTTTCCAGTTTCCTATGATGTTCACTTTGAAACACAAGTTTTCCAGCAAGTGGTGTCTTGAGAATCTTGTTGAGCTCTTGCCTCCCATTAGCTGTATTTGTCTTCTGCCTCCTTAAATATGACAGTGTAGGCCTGGCATAGCTTTTATTTTTGACAGTGATTAAAGTGATTAAGGATAAGTCACGCAACAGAAATATATTTTCTCAAGTCAGTGTTTCAACTTTGTTCCTGTTCAGCAATGGTAGGAAGCATTGCATTTTGCTTCACTGTTTCTGTTTGTATGCATTTTGCGCCATATTAAATGCTTGTTTTATTTAGCTTGCAGTCATAGGATATACCTTTTATATAAAAGAACAGGAGAAGAAACAGCAAATGGAGTGTTGCACTTGCTCTAAGTAGTTACAGCATCCCTTCTAGTGAGGCAGAGGCAGGCTACCAGAAAGCTGCCCGTTTTCCTCAGGCAAGAATACTCTGAATTAGAGTAATGGTTTGAACGTGTGCATCCAGAAGCTCAACTGTTAAATAATAGCATGGAGTCTTCGTAGTTTTAACTGTTTCGGAAATAATTGTCTGTACAGAGTAGTTATATAAACAAAGCTTGGCTTCTGTGAGTCTTCCTGCTGTCTTTAGTTGAGAGGTGGTAGTTGCTATAGCAACTTGCAGGCATTATTCACGGTTTATTTTTCTGAGGCTGGAAAGAGGACTCTGAACATCTCTGCAAAACTTGAGCTGCAGGGAGCTTTGCCCAGGAAACCCTGCAGCAGTGAAATGATTACCTATGTTACTTGTATTGGTCCCACTAACTTGTAGGTAGTCTAGAATTTGTCTCCCTGGAAGAGGAATCCCAGCAAGTGTCCCTGGCATAAATCTAAATGGCCTAAAGTGGTGTTGAGTGAAGATAATTAGGTTCCAGGAGCAGCGTAGCTATCTCAGTGTAATGCTTAACTTGGCTTTGCAGCCAAGTCGAGCTCCTGTTGCAGAGTCTGGTGTTGACAAGGCTCTCCCACGTTCAGTTCAGGGTGCCAAGTCAGGAGGTGAAACCCATGTGGCAATGAACTTTTTCCTTAGTAAACAAGGTTGTGGTACTTCATTACTTTATTTAGAAGCTGTATCTTGCAGAAAACACTGCAGCTTCTGTCACCAATTATAGCAAATTTTACCCCATGCTCCTTTGCATGGAGCATTAAGTGCCTTAGACTGTTACCATTAAATAATACTTCTTTTTCCCCTCTATCCTCTCTTCTTGTGTTTTGAACATCCTTATTTTTACTCATTCTGTGGTAAAAGGTTTGATAAGATCTCACCAAAGGCAGTTGTCAAGGCCTGTGCAGAGCAGTTTCTTGGGAGTTGTCCTGTGAAACTAAACCACAATGGGAGTGAAACTTTCAGTCTAAAGTCACTTGTCTGTTTTTGCAAATGCAGTTCTATTATGGCTGACTGTAAGATGAAAATAGCCACTAAATCAGTCGGCTGGGTTGAAATGATCCTGTTTCTCTTCTTGTGATGAGTGCCCATTTATTCTCTCCCAAATGAGGTAATTGAACAAAGTTGCTCTTGCAACCCAATCTTCTTCATGCAAGCAAAAGGATGAGACTGAAGATGCCTTACAGCAATTATGGGATGAAGGCCAGGAGAACACTTAGTTCAGCAGATACAGTGATTCTGAGTTTAAAGTAATTGAAAGCAGAGGAGGGGAAATCTTGGATAATGGAAATCTCTTAAGCTTTATTTTAGATGTCTTTTAATAGGGATGGGTAGTGAGGGAATAGTCATTCCTGTGGCAGGCTAGTAACTTGGAATCCAGTGAAAGCTGCTGTACTGCTGGTTGAAGCTCTGGGGAAAGAAAGTGGTTGAAGGTACTCAGGTCGGGAGCTGGAGATTGTGTTCTAAAAGTAATGCAGTGGGAGAATTGTGTTATAGTGTCACTTGTAGAGCTGTGTAAGGTGACCATGCAGAGTAACCAAACTAGAAAAAAGGCTTTGAAGAATAGTCCTATTTCTGAACTTATGCTTACAAAGTTCATATCACTTCATTTGTTAAGCATCTTATGCCTCTTGCAGCTGCTCTTGTGTGTGTGGGAAATGCTAGAAGTGCCCTAGTTTTAGAGTACGCCTGCAGTTGCACACACAGCAGAGAGAGATTATTAAAGTACAAAAAAAGCTACTGAAATCCGTCTCTTCTGTATATGATCAGAAAGCCAGTGCCTATCTGAATTTGCTCCCGATGGAAAAAAAAACCAATTCTACAACCTCATTTGTTTTCATCATGTAAACCTCACCTCAAGAGCAAGGCTCAGTAGCTGGATGTCAAGTGAAGATAAGACGTTGTTCTTACACAGGGCACACTGAGACTGCACTTGAATATAGTGTGTGTTTGTGGGGATTTCCCCACATGGCAGCACAAAATGGTTACTCTAGGAAAGAATTAACTACTGTGACACAGAAAAATGGTAGTGTCTTGCTTTTTGATGATCAGTGTGCTGCCATGTATGAAGGAATTCTTCACCATGAGTGTGGTGAGGCACTGGGACAAGTTGCCCAGGAATTGTGGGTGCCCAATCCCTGGAAGTGTCCAAGGCCCGGCTGGATGGGGCTTTGGCCAACCTGATCTCTAGTGGAGGATGTTCCTGCCCATAGTAGGGGGTGTGTAGCTAGATTATCTTTAAGGTCCCTTCCAGCCCAAACCATTCTATAACTCATTCTGTGATTCTGTGATGGGAGAAGTTCCACCATTAGGGGTCTATTCTGTCTAAAACATAAAGTTGCCGGGGTGGTAACTATGAATTTCAGTGCACATGCAGCTAAGTCAGAAGAGGTTAAAGCATAAATGAAAGCACAGGTATGCACTGAGTTCTGTAGGGATGTGGTGACTTGTGTATTTCAGTGGGGTGGCAAGAAGAAAGCCCTGTGTCAGTCTGGAAAGCTCTAGATGGTGGGAGTGTCCTAAATTAATCAGTAGATATTGTTCATTTTGTGACATAGTCATTTAAATTAAAAATATGTATTGCATCAAAAGAATATTCCATTTTATTTTACTTTGGTAGGGAGAACTGATTACATGTTCTTGTTGCAAAGCTGAGACTAAAGAGATTGCATTGTTTTTAAAAATGGCTAGATCTCAAGATCAAATTGCTTAATAGCGCAATGTATAGCAAAATATCCATTTTCCCCTTCTCTCCATCCCCACATCCACTTTACTGCAGTTGCCATCTCTCTGGCACTCACAGGCTGCAATAAACTTTGATCATTGTGCCCTCTGACTGAGGATATCAAATAATGGGATACTCAAGTTGCTTTCTGCAGTTCAAGCACTCTCACCTCGGAATCAGGGTGATATAGAAAGCAGACTAGTCTGTGCCTCATTCTCCATTTCTCAGCAGTAGGTGTAAGATTCACTGCGACTTGGAATTACTCACAGGAATTACCTCATAGTTTGGAGAAAGATCTCTAGCTGAAGTCCAGACAAGTTTTTCATCTAGAAAATTGTACAGGTGCTCTGTTTCATAGTGTGAGGTGACCTTCCATATACAACTACTGCAGCAATACACCTGACACTACTCCTGGGTGTGGGAATCTGTCTGACATCGTGGTAGCAAATGCTGCCTGCAGCAGTGAGAAATCTGAGGAGGAGAAGCAGCTGGCACCTTGGCTGAAAGTGTTTGCCCTTGTGTAACAGTCTCACAAACAAATCACTGCATCCTGCACATTACCTGCTTTTGGTGTTTGACGAGCACATGGGCTAAGACAGGCTGCACAGCACAAATTGCTGGCTGTCTGCAACTGAGGTTGTCCTGCATGCCCTCAGGCAGTGGCATTTCAGCTTTTATTTTGGTGATGTGTAATTAAAAAGCTTCCATTCACGTGTCTCATCTGCATCTGGGTGAGCTTGCCAGCCTTCTGGTCAACTGCAGAACTGGCTTCACAGCACAGGCTTTTTCAGCAGAAAAAAGGGACCTTTTTTCCAGGGATCCTTTTATGTTAATATCCTTGTTTTATATTCCAGTCAGATTATGAAATATAATTATCCAGAGGACATAATGTGTGTCTCAGCTTTTTTTAAAATGCTGTTACAGGTGCTGTGTTCCTTTTATCATCCTTAAGAAATTCCAAGACTCTCCCTACAAAGGCATTAGGTTTGGTATCTTCTATGATATTTAATATTTTAGGATACTATGCTCTTTAAAGCTGACATAGTCAGCCGAAAGTAATCTTTTATAAATATGTATCTCCCAATGGAGAAGTTACACAAGTTTAATCTTATAAAAAAAAAAAAA
>VZRL01003241.1:376952-469252 GCA_013397895.1 Origma solitaria
AAAAAAAAAAAAGGACTATCCCTTTTCCTATAGCCAGTTGCGTTGTCCAGGTTTATGTCTGTGGATTGTTTCCAAAGAAATTTATGCTTCTGGTTTTAACGTTTTGCAGTTGAATGCTGAATTAGCTGTGACAGTTTTAAATCATCTGTTTATCTTTCTAGTCCACAATATGATGAAAACAATGGCAATTTTTGTACCATTACCATGAGTAGTAAACACTAACGATGGTGAGTTTTCACTCTGCTTAGCTCATCCAGGCCACTGCCACTGGAGATGAGGAACATTGGTAACAGTGCTTTGTTTGTCAACTATTACAGACTTACTATGATAAGTGACAGTGCAAAAAGAACTGGTATGGTCACTTCAGCTTGGTGTCATTTAATTTATTTGTATTTGCAAACCAGACTGGTAAGTTCCACACTGTTGGAAGTATAAAAAGATGTACTAAAGCATTAAGCTTTTAAGAACTGAAAATATTTTAATGTCAAACTAATTCATAGGTGTGTTTAAATAAGGCATGAACTTTGCTGTTTCAGTGAATGGGAATGAAACACAGGTATTCTGTCACTCTTCTGACTCAAACCTCTAACTTGCAAATGTACTCTGTAAGTACTGCTGTTTAGACAGTAAAAGAACAGGCATTTTCCATTTACTGATGATGGAAATTTCAAAAAGTTTTAATCTGAAATTCTGAAGACTTGTATTACCTGTACTAAAAATAACAAACTGGTCTATAGTCTGGAAGTACTCTTTGCTTCACCTTAGTTCCCTCAGAAGTTCCTTCAACCTACTTCCCTTCAGAAGAGAATCTAAGTGTTAACATCTAACCAAAATTTGATACATGTCTTTATTGTTTCAAAAGAAGAATCTAGATTTTGGGTTTAAAACACTGGAGTGCATTAGATCCAAGCCTTCTGCAGAATATGTGCAGCTCTTGCTGCCTCACTGCTATAGTAGTTGGCAAAACCTTGTAAATCTCTTACAATAATTTTATCAGTGTTGCTGATTAGAACAAAAATTTGTTACAAAAAGATTTGATTGGAACTCTAATGGTACAGACCTACCCATCCTGCCAAAGGTTTTCTGAAGAATTTAAATAAAAAATGCCTGAAGAAGTTGTTTTTGATGTGTTTCTGTTTTTCCTCTGAAATGGTAGCTCAGTTAGAGAAATCTTTCTAGCATCTCCTTTGAACCCGGTGCTTGGGGGTTTTTTGGGTGGAATGGAGTGTGGACAGTATATGTGTAGGGTTTCCAACCCGTGCTTCAGTTCTGTTCCTATTCACATGCTTGTCCTCAAAGGGCAGGATGCTTTCTGCCTGAGAAAAGGGCAGTGCACTCGCAGTGTCTTGGTTTCCCCATTCCCTGGAAAGCTTACATCTCTTGTGACCAAGCTTCTGCAAAATACAAGCTTCTCCTTGTCCCTCCTGCAACCTATTGCTAAGTCCTACAAGGTCTCCAGTCTCCATATATTCCCCATCCTTGTTTCCCATTCTGGCGCGCTAAAAAATCATAGTATCTGAGCTCACCCCCACCACTGCTCTGAACCTGTCTGTTGAACTCCCTACTGAAGGTCTCTGAACCTTCCTGGAAGCACCAGGAAGCTCTTGAGTGTGAGCAGAGGTTTCTTACTGTGCCCTTTGCTCCTGTCCTCAGCAACTGCTCAGGGAGCACCTGCCGACTGCCAGGACAGAGCATGTGCTACGCAGGAAGGGCTCTGCAGCAAGGTCTTTAAAGGATGAAGGTTGCTTCAAGATGGTCTGTGAATAGGAGCTGACTGCTCTTTGGAGGCCAGCAGCAGCCCACAGGGCACCATTTATTACATCCTGCAGAGAAGGGAAGCTTTAAGTTGTTACAGAAGGGTAGCAAAGGGGATGCTTTATACTGGTAAAATGCTGATGCTTAGTTCTGGTGCTCCTGCATGGTTTAGGTGTCAGAATAACTGTCTTGGACACAGCTCTTCTGTGCAGTAGGCAAGAATGGATTTTGATGATGAGAAAAGGAGATGGTTTGGTTTTGTGTTCAAGCTGTTTTGTCTGGGTTTCTAATCCATCTTCAAGCCTCCCAGTAGGGTTGTGTTGTAGCATGTGTAAGTTGAAGGTGAGAATTTCCTTCCTGTCTTGGTTTGAAGGACTTGACTTTGGTAGCAGTCATGTTTGCATGCATGGGAGTTTGCAAAAGCAAAGCCAGTGCTGGTTGCAGTGCAGTTTTGGGTCACTCAAAGCACTGCTTTATTGTAATCTTCTGAAAAGCATATCAGGCCCTGAACAAGATTAGGGCTTCAATGTGCTTATACTGTGAATAAATGACAGCGAGGAGTAGCATTGACTTCGTGTTCAGCTCAAACACAGGTGGTAGAAGCAGCAGCATAAGAAATTTGGTTTGTCCAATTTTCAGTACAGTGCAGCAGCACCAGAAAACATTGTCACCAGCTGTGCTGGGACAGGTTGCCAGGCTGATACTCACCCCTCAAGCTCTTCTTGAGTGGAAATTGCAGAGTCATTATCGACAAGTGGATTTTGAAAACTAGTCTCTAACAAGTGAGTTTTTTAATGGGATTCTTTACCATTTATCCCCTCAATGCTTCTGAAGAGGAGGGCAGGTCACAATTTTGTCCTGACTTACTCAGAAGATTTTAATATTAAACATCCAGATGCTTGGTTTTTACCTTTTTATCTATCAGCTGTACTGCATGCATCTTGGCAATTTTTGTCCAGCCATAGGACTTTGAGACCTATTTACCCCTGGAAAGATTACTGTCTTTTGTTCCCAAGCTCACAGTTTTCAAATGCAAGTAAAAGATAAGTATGGGGTGCAAGTATGGAATGAATGCAGCACTTAACTCTTGAACAATAAATGGCGGTAAAATATTACTTAGTATATTCTTTGTCTAAATATGTATAGACACTATTGACAGCACAAAAAGTAACAAATGCTAAAGACTTGCAAGGTACATTTTTACTGTAACTACGGAGAGTGGTTTTTACATGTCTTATTCATAAACTATGGATGTAAGAAGAGGCAAAAGCCACAAGCAGTCACAATTTGTGTTGGACTTTGCTTTTCCTTTGCTTCCTTTGAGCCTCTGGATCATGGCTCAAGTGAATTTGCTTGTAGGATAAACAACCCAGTTTTGCCATGGAAAAGGCTCCTTAGCCTTAATGTTCAGTGATGTTGCTTTGCAATAGAACAGCCAGTTGCTGAATGCTCAGATGCTTATTCTGAGCCAGGTACTCCGGATTTTGGTCTTAATGCGTTCCTGAATTTAAGCTAATAATTTTTGTCAGCTCTGACCTGTATTTGCACTTTAAACACATTCCACCCAGCACAGCAATACCTCTGACTTGACTGACATGGTAGCTAGCCACTGTTCCCAGTGGCTAAACTACCTAGGCTAGACCCACTTCTTTATTATTATTTATAAAACTTAGAATACTCTGTTCTCTGTTTAATTCTAAGTAGTTCAAACTATGCATCTTTTACATTGTGCATGTCAGGCATGATATACTATATAAACTAAGTAAGTGAACTTAAGACTGGGGCTTTTGTTCATTGGGTTTTTTTAGCAGTATTTGTAAGGAAGTAGTGGAGGTAGCAGGAGTGGATGCTAAGGAGTAAAGAATATATCAGTTCCCAGTTAGCTCTGTTCTAAATTTCCCAGTTTAATCCTGAATTTCCTCTGCTGTGTATGGGCAGCACTTTTTTACCGAGGCATGAGTTTGTTCCAGCTGTCATTTGTGATGCCATCCCTATCTCTCAACACACACCCCCAGCACTCTTTGACAGCTGAAGAAAGTAGCTGTTCAGTCAAACAGGGGGATTAGATGACAAGTGGCAGGTAGAGAATAGCTAGATTTTCTTCTTTTTTCCCTGTAATCCCTCCTCTTCTGATTTAGGTGTTTCTTTTTTCTTGTGGCTGCTTCCTTCTCAGTAGTTCTCTCTCGCTTGTAGAATTAGAGCGGGAAGCTGGAGGGTGGTCTCTCCCTCTGGTGCTCAGAGCACCCTTTACCCAGAGGTGTACCTGTACTGTCAGGCACACGTGGTGATCTGCAGGCCGGGGGCTCACCTGTGCTCCTGCACCCATCCACAGGCCTGCATCCCTTGTAAAGCTCCCCTTTCCAGACCCCTGCTAGGATGCAGTTCTTGGGGTCCGCTGTAGACTTCCTGACCTTGGCACAGGTCTGAGCAGCACCTCTTGCTTGTGGTCCTCAAGTGCCCCTTCACACTGCGTTTAATCTCTTGAGGATTACACTTCCTGGGGGTAGAGACCTTCTGGAAATAGAGCTGCTTCTGTCTTGTGGCTGATTCTCTTCTTCAATGGAACAGAGCTTAAGCATCTTCTTCCCAGCTCCTCAGCCTTGCTGTGGGGCCTTTGGTTTGCCGTTCACCTCACTGGGAATTGCTGGTTCACGTCGTGCAAACATGTGCTTGATGTGCCACAGTCTGAAAAGCAAGTGTTTGTATTCTGCGCAGCTCTTGCGTTTTTTAAAGAGCCTGTCAAAATGCCAGTGTGATGCTTCCCGTGTCAATATTTGGCATTCAGTGGTTTTCCCAGGGTCTGGGTGAATGTTCTTTCTGCTTTTCAGCACATTCTCCCAGGGGCTGTAATTCGCAACTAAGTTTTTCCCCTTGAATGTATTATCTTAGTCTCTCAGGCCTCTCTTTGACCAGAACTTACCTGGCTTGTAAAGAAACTCTAAAAGCTTATAGTTTTCCTCCTTTCTTGACATTTTGTATGAGACTTTGCGTCAGCTTTGAATCTTTTTAAGATAGAATTTCTCTTTGCACTTGTTTTGCGTCCCACTGCCAGAAATTCCTGCTTCTGCTCACACAGGCCTCCTTTGGAGAAGCTGGAGATAACTGGTTTTGTTTCTTCAAGAGGAACACCTTAGACTGTGAGGTTATTAAAGGCACTTTTGTCTGACAGATACTGATCACGGAACAGCTCTTTCGAAGTACTTCTGGCTATTATAAAGTGGCTTTTTCCCCTTTTAGGAAATAAACTTTGGTACAGGTATTTGGTACAGAGACTGTTAACTGCGGTAGGAATTGGCTGTAATTATAACAGCTGTGTAAGACATGGGGTGAACTGATATCCTATATGAAATTGCTTGTCAGTCCTTCTAGAGCTTGTACTTATCCTGGTAATAGAAGTATTGATTAAACCTGTCTAATTATGAGCACATTGACATATCAGAACCGATCAGAGATTTCTAAACAGAATTAATTTCCATTACAAAACTGCTCTTTTAGGAATAATCTGTCAGTTTTGTACTTGTCTTGTTTCAAAGCAAAACTAAAAGCTGAGCCTGCAGAGGTACCCCCTAGCACTAATCAGCCTTATGGATCCCTTTCAGCTCTGCCCCTGGTATATATACTGAATTCTGTGCTGCAACTGGTTTTACTTGAAAGCTCCTCGTTTACAGATGCATATGATTCAGTAGCAGTACATATATCTTTTCTTGCCTTCCTCCCAACCCCCCCCGCCTTTTTACCCTCTTTCCGCACAGAGAATCTGAGGTACAGCTTTCTGTTTCATGTCATGCCATATAGTCATGGCAGAGCTGAGAGAGGAGCTGTGCTTCACAGAAAAATATCCTTTTTTAACACTTCTTTATGCAGCTTTTATTCCCTTAGGTAAAGGTAGTGGTTCAAGATAAGCAGCAGAGCAAGTATTGGGTAGTTAAATTATATCTCTTCTGGCATCTGTTAGGTTATTGAAACTGGTGTTGTCAATATTTAGGTGTAGATTTTAGATGTTTAGTTGTCTGATTAATCTGTTTGTATCTTAGAGCAAGAGGTATTTTATGTGGGAGCACACCTACACTGGTTACTAAATATGTGTGCCAATTCTTATTTGATATCCAGCATCATTAAAATTCATGGTGTGCCATCTGTTCTTTTCATCACTTGTCATATGAGTGGTCATATGAATGTGTATTCAAACGGTGTCACAAAATATTCCAAAGAAATGTTAGACAAGGAAATATGGAAAATAAGTATTACTTCATGTACCTAGGCTCTTTTGCAAGTGTATTTTCTGGATGGCATTTAGATCACTATTTTGAAATTAATGGAGTGTTGCATAATCCCATGGCACAATGCTTGAAGAAAATAATGCACATATACAACAAGAAAAATGCAAAGAAATTTGTGCTGACACTATTACTCACTCACTCTTAGAAACAGTACTTTTACTATTTTATGACAGTTTCTCCTTCTGTATGATGCCCTAGGCCAGGCTGATGAGAACTGTGATGTAGTCCCACTGAGTTACAGTGAGACTTTTTCTGAGAATGTTCTAAATAGTTGATACATGCAGGAGAAAAGCTTGTTTTACTACTACCTTAACTTCGAGGGGGAGGTAAGATATGGAGAGTTTAGAATCATGGAAGTGTTAAGGTTGGAATAGACTGCTGTAATCAAGTCCAGCTGTTAACCTAACACTGCCATGTTCACCACTAAACCATGGCCCCAGGTGCCACATCCTCAAGTTTTTGAACACTTCCAGAGATGGTGATTCCACCACTTCCCTGGGCAGCCTGTTCCAATGCCTGGCTACTCTTTTGGCAAGAAGTTTTTCCTAATATCCAGCCTAAAACTCCCCTGCTGCAACTTGAGGCCATTTCCTCTAATCCTGCTGCTTGTTCTTCTGGGAGAAGAGACCGACCCCCCACCTGGCTCCAAGCTCCTTTCAGGCAGTTGTGGAGAGCAGCATGGTTCCCCCTGAACCTCATTTTCTCCAGGCTATACACCCCCAGCTCCCTCAGCTGCTCCTCATAGCACTTGTGCTCCAGACCCTTCCCCAGCTCTTTTGGCCTTCTCTGGACACTCTCCAGCACCAGATAAGGATTTTGATAATGGTATATCCTACCAGTCCTGGTGGAGCAAGTGTTCAGTGGTGCTCAAATTATCTTCCAAAAATCAATCCATCTACCCCCAGGTCAAACAAATCTTTTGTATGAGGCCTTTAAAATGACAAATACTAAAATCTTTTGTCGGGCTGCCTTTAAGGTGTTACAGTTCTTATCGTCATTTGGAATCTGTATTTGTTAAGTTCAACAGTAGTTATTTCTGTTGATTGCAAGAGACTCAATACAGGTGACAGGAGAGGAGTGTCTGAAAATTATTTAAGATTTCACGCATTTTTATTGGTGAGATGATGTGATTTTTAAACTCTGCTCTTGGCAAAACATTGTCCTTGAACACTAAATGTTTGGTAGCACTATTTTTCTATTTCCCTCACCCACCTTCCCCCTGCAAAAAAGGTAGAGTGCGTACAACATACAGGTTCTTCCTTCTACCTTTTACTCTCTTAGTTAATCCTGAAACATGCTTGTGGAAGGAGGTAATCAAGGAAATAAAGACTTCTTTGAGGCCATGAAGGGAATGAACTCACTGAGGCACCAAGTGCTGAGTGTATATTGTTAAATCTGACATGCATAAGAAATTGCTTGGAGCCTTCTGAAGAAAACTTGTTTTAATTATGTTTTCTAAAGTGGATCTAATACAGTAATGCCTGTTTAGCTTTTAAATCTGGAGTGATCAGGTATTTTTAGAGCTTTCATTTCTAGTGATATTTTTGTTCAAATGGATTGGTGTCTCTCCTTCCCTGAGCTTTATTTATAACTGTCTTTTTATCCTGGCTTGCAAATACTTTCAAGCTGTTTGTGGAAGGCTTCTTAGAATTCTTACAGTCTGTTCCCAGATTGTGTGTTCTGGACTCAAACACTCCTATAGTGGAATTCTGGATACAAAGATGAGTAGTAAGATGAAAAAATCATGGCATCTAATTTCTTGGCTTGTTTTGTAATTAGAAATAGATAATGAACCAATGATACGGTTGTGATTTGAGTAATGATAATGACTCTTCTGAGGTTTTTTCTTTATACAGGGTTGCTGAAAGGGCATTCAGAACTCCAGAATTAGATCTCGTTCTAGGCTGGTAGGGCCTTATCAAAAGTCTATTGCAAATAATGGGAATATCTCCTCAGTTAGGTTTCATTGAGGTGATTAATAGTCCTATCTTCAGTTCCGCATTATGGATATGTTAGTAATTTGTGAAGAAGTTTTTACCATTATCTTGTACCATACCTTCAGAAAGCTGGGATCTGCAAGTCATCTTATATGTCTTATTAAAACACACTGTTAAAATGCGATCTTCTTGTGGCTCTTTCCTCAACTTGGATCAGGAACTTGTATTATGGCTTCAATGTTTTCTGTGTAGCATTTGGGTTTTTTCCTATGCAGAATGATGTGGAATGGGATTAAGGTGAAATCTTGGAACAGTCTGATTTTAAAGGCAATCTGGCAATATTAAGGGTGCCTTATAATAAGGTGAATGACCTATTATTAAGTAAAATAGTTAATTGGTATCTTCTTTTCTTCTTTATTTTAGCAACTGAAGGTTCTGAATCACAAGATAAGAAAGTCACTTCAGGACAAAGCAACGCTGGAACTAAACCAGGTACACCATTTCACGTGCTCCATGTTATAAGGTTGTTTGCCTCAATGGTGTATGGAGAACAGCTGTTGTTACAGGAACTTCTAAAGTTTGTTGCTTTTGTACCTCACTGTTTCAGTCCAAACTGCTATCAGTCACTGTTCATGTTTAGATAGGCTGGAATCTGTTATTGTTTGCGCAGAAGAAAAACTGAAAAAAACCTATTTATATTTTAGAATAGCTTAGGAATGAGGGTTGGGAAGTGAGAAAAGACAACAGAAGCCACTGTATTTGCATCTGTGCATGAAGGAGAATTGCATGCTGTAGGCAAAGATTTGTGGCTTTGTAAAAATGTGCTTCTGCTCAGGCATTTGTTCACTTACCACAAAGCATGCCATATTCTGTAATATTTTCTATTCAGTGGGCAGATGTTTCTCATTACTTCACCATACCTCACGGGTATATTGTGTGGTTTTAATTCACTGTTCACTTACACAGCTGAAAATTTATGTACTAAAAAGCTGAAGGTAGTCCTTGGTGTCATGGGTCTGTTCCACCCATGCTTAGACTAAGATCTGGAAGAGCACTTAGATACCTAAATTCTGCTTGTGTTGCAATTCAGGTACCCGAGATCAAAGTATGCAGTTAAAAATGATTTTGCTTAGATGCCTGAGGAAGCAGAGGTTCGTGTGTTGCTGAGGGCTAGGCACACTGTAACATCCTCCTTTCAACTCCTTGACAGCTTGGCAGCTCAGTGACTGCTCTGTACTGACAGGCTCTTCTCTGTCCCCAAACTGGCTACCTCTGGCCTGTGTCCCCGGAGGAGAGGAATCCCAGGGCTGTCTGTGTTCCGATCACACCTCACATACTCTGCCAGGCCATGCCGGGTCCTGCACAAAGCACAGGATTCACAGCTGCTCTCAATCAGATAGGAAGTGGGAAGAGGAGAAAATAAAGATAACATTACCTCCTTGCACAGGAAATCCAGGGCTCTTCATGTCGGACAGTGTTCAATACTCACTTTATTCTGCAATAGTTTAATCCAGTTTTCGTTTCTCAGGAGGGCGTCCTAACTGTTCCAATGTTCTCTCCATCTATGCTGGTGTGTATAAAGGAATCCAAAATTCTTGGGGCTGGAGAGAGGGAAGGCAGAGTGTAGCTGATAGTACAAGCCACAAAAACTGGTCATATGACAGTTGTTAATTTAGGAACTTAATTTCTACAAATATCAATTGTGCTTAAGAGTTTGTCAAGTATTAGTTCTATAGAAGGTTTGAAAACTTGCTTTTTCCTTTTGTTAATACCATTAGGGACAAAAACCTTCTGATGTTACAGTGCTGAACCTCTGCAAAATACTGTTCATAGCTTCTAAGCTCTTCAAAATTAACTGTTAACTTGTTAACATGAATTTTGAACTCACAATAAATGTTCTAAATATATGGACATATGTTTTCATATGTAATTCAGAGACTTAATTTCCAGCAGCAGGTACAAAATTAATTTCTCTTTTATAGAACTATGGCTTATTTATTCTTCAAACATGCTTATCGTACAATTCTATGCCTGTTACATAAATGAAGGGAAATAGGTTGCTAAATGTTAGTTCCCACATATTGTAGTATAACCTGACTGCAACTTCCAAAGCAGCATGTGGGTCTTCCTGGAGTGTTGTCTGTTAGGCTTTGCATATGCCCAGTTGGCAATTATTTCTCTAAAAAATGAGAAATTCTTGCAGGATTTGTTGCAGCTGGCATGTTTCCCATCTCCTTTCGCAGTAACTTAAAGCTTATGGTCTGATGATGAATATGAGCAAAAGAGAGTACAAAGTACTTTGTGTGTTTGTCCTGGTATTCCTACTGAATAAGAAATGCCAATCCCCCAGGTATCTGCCTGGTGGGTTGTTAATGAGTAGAGACGTGAGAAATAAAATGGGGAGCAGTCCCAGTGAACTTTGTTGTTTTGCCACAGTTTGAAGCAATTGATGCTATGCACTGGAGGTGCCAGCAGAACATCTGGATTCAGAATGCAAATATTGGAGGTTGGGCTTGTAGCCAAACTATGAAGGATCATTTTCAAGGCTTAGAGAAGATATTTTAATTATCAGTGTAAAACTTGCATGGATAATATGTTCTTCATCTTCTAGCACAGCAAACGCAATGATGGTCTGCTACAAAGGTGTTGCCCTCATCTTTGTGCTAATATTGGTTTAGCTCTTTGTGATCCCAAATGTATGCAAAATCGCTTGTTACTGAAGACACACACTCTGCACAGCCTGCAACTTAATGTGAATTCTCTACGATTGTTCTAACATCGTGGGGTGTTGGGAGAGGGGCTGTTCCTGTGTGAACACTATCAGGTGTGTGATATGGAAAAAATAATTGGATATCTTTGAACAGAGTGGCAGAGAGCAGCTTAAAAAATTTATTTTATTCCTTCCATTGCTTATAATTAGGAACTCTTAAGGGAGACCTTTTCAGTTTGCCTGTCCATGTAACCCTCCTGCCTCTTTGAAGAATTGTTGCCTCTCCCTGATAGGGAAATCTCTCTTCTCAAGAGAGGAAAAACAAAACCCAACTGGAAGGATATTCTGAAAGAAGCAGGTTTTTACATTTTTCCCCAGTGCCTCATCATTTTCTGTCAACTCCATGTTACACTGACTCTGCTGACAGCCCTTGAAGGGAATCCTTGTTTTCCAGGGAAAGATGTGCATTATTCCACAGGCACTAATTACTCATGCTACAGAAATTCATGTTCTGGGAATCTTGTGTGCCAGTCACAAGAGGGAAGGAATATTATTACCCTTTTGACCTGTGTCTGCATGCTAAAGGGACTGCATGCGAGTCAGCACACTGCTGAACATCAGCCAAATGCTAATGTACACCGCGCAGTGGACAAATCTCTGCGCTGGCATGGCTGAGCACAGTGTCATAAATGGCAGCACCGTGTGCTAGTCAACCAGTGATAGAGTTTTGACCTGAAACTGGACCTGAAACTGAAGCTTACCTTTGCCTCTGCTGGTGACTTGTTCACTTGTTGCACCTTGCACTGGGGCTGTCATGTTTGAAGGTTCTCCCTTGCCAGCTCTGCAATGGGTTTTCTCCTTGCAGCTGTTGCTTTGCATCGCTATTAACATTCTTAATTGGGGCTCTAGTCTGACAGTTGTTGAGATAATAATTTTGTACCAATGAGAGTTCAAGAGTAATTAAACTGGAGGTAGTTGTTAGTCAACTGGTTCACCCAAGAAATCCTGTCATGCTTATGGAGAAACTTCCATTAGAGGATGAAATACACATTACTGTTTGTTTTTTTTTAAAAATCTAATTCAAATAACTATTCAAAATTAATCTAGCACAGCCTCGCTTCGGGGACTTATTTTGCAAATATCTTTACCCTCAGTTTCATGACCTATTGTGTTGTTTGCTAATAACTTTTTTCATAGGTATGCAGCCTATACACAAGTATACACAAGTAGGTTGACTGTACATATTTTTACAAGTTACTTACTTGTGTATTCACACTGAATAGTGAAAAGGCTCTGTTGTCTTGTGCACTTTCATGGTGACAGTATTCCAGGTAGTTCTTAAAATACTTAAAAACTGAGTTCCCCTCAATACTAAAATAAATCAGACCATTTATTTATACCCAGAAATCTTGATTTTGCTGTGGGTTTTTTTGTTCATTGTGTTCTTATTCAAAGCAGACTTTTTCAGTGCTAGTGAAAAAAGCATAAAATTAAGAGCTTTCCAAGTTTAACAGAACAGGCTGAGTAGGAAATTAGTTTTGGCAGCATGCTGAGATGAATTGCTAACTTGGATTTTGTTCCCTTTGTCTGGAACAGCTCCATTGCTGAGACTGGAAGTCGGATGCTAGCTGTTCAGCACTTTGTTTTCTTCCAGAATCATCATTGACCAAGTGATGTTTTTCCAACCAGACCTGAATTTTCAAAGTCAAGCCTGGGCTCTGACACAGATTTTTCGTATTATCCTTAGTCTTACTGCTGGGATCCAAGTGGCCAGTTGCAGATAGCTGTGAAGGACTCGTGTAGCTGACTTTCAATCTACAAGAACAGTTAAAGCTATCACTTTGCTGGTATTATACCGTATGTATTGGTATTATACATGTGATGCCCTCACTGCCTTTAATGTATTTGCCAGAATTTTTAACACGTGTGCACACAAACATCTTTGGGGATCAATATCATGCTGTTTCCAGAGGCTCAGCCAGAACTACTTTAGAACTACTCAACCAGATCAGTATTTTGATCCAGCCTGTTTTGCTTGGGTGCTGAGGTTCTTGTGTCATGAAGTAGGGCTTATTGGTTGTTCTGAGGCAATATCAATGGGAAGATGATGCTTTATTATAATAGATCTTCCTGTGGATGCATTTTGGAGAGACATTATGGAATAATAAACAGTATTTTTTCAGAATGCTCGCTAACAGTCAAGTCGCTTTAGGCTTGAAAAGACAACAGAACTTCTTCCTGCTTCTCCCAAGCAGTAGTCTTGCTGGGTATTCACAGTTAAGCCTTAGTCTATTCTTTGAGAGTATTTTACATTTCAAAAAATGTGAACGCATTCTAATTATCGATTTTCTGTGTTCTTTTAATAGGATGGATTTCTGAAAACATGATCTACTTTACAGAATAGTTAGAGTTGTTTAATAGCCATTTTCCTCAAAATTTGGTTTTGGTAGTATTTGGTTTTATGCTTTGTGCCTAATACTCCTCGTCCTCCATTTGTAGATCATCCAACAGTACTAAAGGTTGATGACAGACAACGGCTTGCCAGAGAACGGAGAGAAGAGCGAGAAAAACAGCTAGGTAAGGCCTCCTCTGATTTTTATGTGTTTGTTTTTAATGGGCTATCATCTGTATGCAGTGTTATCGCCAGTTTACTTTTAAGGGCATTCAACAAAATTATAATGCTAGATATGCAACAGTGTCGTTTTAGATACACTCTCATATCTTTAAAGTACATCTTTTAGTTCATCAGTACTATCTCTCCCCTCTTTTATGAATGTGAATGAAAAGTAGGTTTAATTCTGAAATTATGCAAGGGAGCTTCACTGATGCAAATGGAATTTTTAAGATTCCGAATATTTTACCAGTTAAGATTAGACTACTTAAAATGTTGAATACTGTAAAATAGAATTGCAGAATGTGTTTCCAATGTATGGTTTGAATTTTTAAATTTAAACTTGGGGTACTTTTTCTCAGGTAAAACCTTTAGTAGGTGTCCAGTAGATGTGTTTAGTATCTTATACAACCTGTGCCTGAGCATGTGTAACACAGTTCAAGTGAACAGTGAAGGTTACTTAACAAGTGACTATTGATGGGCAGTATACTGAGTATGGTGGTGAGAGAATTAAGAATTATGTGAAGCCAAATTGGTGGCTTTCTGAACAACGTTTATACGTTTGGCTGCCACAAAGTTCTGTGGCAATTGGGAGGTTGGGAAATACAAATATTTCCTCTTTTTTGTATGTTCGCTCTGATTTCTTTTGATGCTGAGTTGGTCTTAGGACTTGAGGAACAATATTTCCCATTTGTAACTTCTGAAAGTTTATAGAACTGTATTATAACTCCAGCCAGAGTTATGCTGCTTTTTCTAACCTGAAGAGCCATGATTGTCACCTAGGTCTTGATAGCATTTATATCCTCCCTTCTTTACAGCACCTTATAGCAGTGCAGTAGCCATGCATGAATCACTAGGATTGTTTTGGAGGGGAAAAGGAAAGCTGTGGTTTTGGCTTGCTCCAGGGGTTACATGACAGGATGTTTGCTAATCCCTGAAAAGCTGTTCCTCGAGTTGAGGTTGATGGTATGTGTAGGCTTCGTTTCTTCAGGTTTCAGAGCAAATGGATGTTACTGGCCCATTTTGATTAGTTTTTCATAGATAATGATTCCATGTCTTGAATTTATTTTTTTCACAGGTTTGGTCCTTGGGTAATAACAATGCTTACCTTGAATTTAAATCAACTATGATTTTTCTAGCTATTGATGAATATTATTTGTTACTGGAAGGACATGACTTCTGTTGAGAAATATGTAATTTTGTGTGACATGTTTTAAAAACAACATCAAAGCAACATCAGGACTTTTTATAAGTAGGCATGGAATCCTTTATTTCCAAGTGGGAGAGTGCTGCATGTCCCTGTGATATATGAGTGTATTGTGTGTTCTTGCATGAAGAATTATTTTGAACTAACAAGAAAATTGGAAGTCGCATTGTGCTTTCATCTGTATATTTGTCTGCTATGATTTAGGAGCTGCCTCTTGAGATTTGTGTTCCAGTACAGCAAAGCAATGATTTTTACGATGGCATGCTACTCTATTTTCTTTTCTTTTTTTTCAGTGCAGAACCTAGATAATCAGTCACTCATGTCATGTGAACCACAGCAAAGAAATTCCTAAGCTGTCTCTCTTAAACATTAAGTTGTGTAATATTGTTACATAAATGCATCTTGCTAAAAATTAGAGTTGGATTTTGTTAATGCTGGGACATCAGCCATGCAACAGTAAAGCAACTGAAGGAAGGATTTTTTTTTTTTTTCAATAGAATTAGGTTGGATTTAAACTTAATTCCTTTCCTTTTGATTCAGGGGATCTGTCAGGTTTAGAAAAGACTCTTTTTTAGACAGGAATTGAGAATTTCAGTCATACATCAAGTAAAATTATTCTTTTCTCTAAAGAAAGGAAAGAACAGTGTTCAGTTCTCCAGGTATAGAGCTGGTAGTAATTTGATTTTGTACTTTCAGCAACTTGAACTGCCAGAGGTCATGTTATCAGTCTTTTCATGAAAATTAAGTTGTTTGACCCTTCTGTTAAGAACGTGTGGAGTACCAGTTTAACAAGGATTATGTTTATTTATTGGGCAATATTCTGATGTTACAGGAGAGTTGATTTAAGACCTTTCTTCTTCCCCCTTTTTTTTCTTTTAATTTTTAATTTTTTTAAATTCCACTGTGCTGTGATAGATTTGGCTTTCCTGTGGTGAAGTCGGCTGGTGTGTGCTCTGAACTCTTGAGGATTTGCTTGCACCTGGCAATACTATTTTAGCAGTCTTATCCTACTTAACACACTTGGGTGTCTAAGTCCTGTTTTTAATGAGAGTTTAGAGTAGGAAATGCTGTCATTTTTGTTGTCTGGATATATATAACATATGTGTGCTGGGACTGTTGGTATCTGCTGTTTCTTGGGGGTCATGTTGTGCTACCTACTTGAAAAGAATAAAGAAGCTTCTGCAAAAGTGCCCCTTTCACCTTTAGTATATTCATGTTTTGTTTTGGACCCTTCTTTTGATAACATAGAAGATACACAGGGACACAATCAGCAAATCACAGCATCAGGAAGGAATGATTAATTTGGTTCCTTCCCTGTAGGAATGGCATTGCTTTTGAAATGCCATCCCAACACTTCTAAAATATTGATTCTTTGACATTTTTCTATGCAGTTCATTTTGCATTACTAAAGTTGTATCAGTTTCGGGGGGGAGTGTTTGCTTCAATTTTTTATTCTCCTGATCATTTGATAATGTGTGTATTGTTGATATGCATATTCAGACCTTTAAAGGATTGTTAGTGCGATCTTACTTGATTCTCTAAGTAATGGTTCTAGTGTTGTCACTTGCTCTTTAGTAATCGTTTTATTTTTGTGCTCTTTCCACTAGCACTCTTTCCCACAGCACCTATGTATAAAAGTTAGCATCTGTCCTCTAAAATATCCTCCAAAAGATCTCTCGGCGTGAGACTAACCCTCTTGGATTGTGCAAGATAGAAATCCCAAAAGAGGCAGTGATAGGTGGGGGTGATAGCTGTCAAATGGGACTGTTCCCAGAGGCCAGAGCAAAGGGAGCTGCCACATTTCTGCCTTCAGCTTGGCACTACAGCTCCTTCAGCTGTGTCAGGCTGACCGGCTGTGTTTGGCGCTGGACACTGAGATACACACACGTTGGAACTGACGTGGTAAATAGCCTGGTCAAACTGGAAAATTTTACTGAAAACTACTGGTTTTTCATCATGCAGACTTCACCCTTAGCTGCCATACTGGTTATATCTGTAGTGCCTAATTAAACAGTGCTGAAGAGCATTCCCTGGTGCTAAACCTTAATTGTTCTTGCTATTAAGCTGTTATGATGGATCCTGGCAGGGTTTTGGCTCCAGCCAATTAGCTGTCTGCTTGCTGATTCCCTGACAAGGTTTGGGAATTGGCAGGGAAGGTCTGTGGGCTTTTCTGCATGTGTTGTTAAGTGTCGTCACCATTTTGGAGGGTAGAAGTTTAGTAGGACAGGTGAAAGTTGTTCCATGCCATTTAGTCTCTGGTTCCATAGCATAGACCTGGTTCTCCATGGCAGGAAAGAAAAATCAAAATATGTTTTTCAACAGGGAAAATAACTGGGATTTTAAAATTGGTTTCATTTTGATAACCTTAGGTAGTGGCCTAGCAAAGAGGAAGAGTTTTCTTTTTATTACTTGGCAGTATCTCAGTCCCTGATTGTTGAGAAAACTGTTTTAAGTCTCACATCTCTGCATGTTTTATCTGCACTAATCCTGCTTGAAGACTGACCTTTTTTGAATCACAATTATGATCCTGAGAAGGACACATGGTTCATTTAGTTCCTGGTGTTGGGAACAGAAGATGGTAATACTGCTTTCTGACTTAGTACACTTCCTTAAATGAAGAGTTATTAATCTTAATTCTTAGAATATGTCTGAGTTTCAAGTTGGCTAAATTAATTAAATCCGTAATACTTATAATGCATAAGATCACATTACCATATAGATTCCTTTCCCATTTGAAAGTGGTCATTGACAAAATAAGAACATTAATAAAAATTTAAATTTTTTTCTGTGAGTAAACTCCTTCTGGTCCGTTTTCTTCCCTGGCACTTGGGGGCAGAACTTTGTCCAACATTTCCACAAAAAAGCCCCAAAGAAACTGGGAATCACTGACCCTAGCATATAAATAATTTTGGGATCTTCTTGGAGAACATGGATGTCAAAAGGGTTTATAAGACAAGAAAAAGAAAATTAAGGAAGGCTAGTTAAAAACTTCCTGAGATGAATGTCCCTCAGAGCATGGTTACTGGGGAAAGGTTGGCTTAGAGAATCTAATACTAACTTCACCTTTAATTACAGCTCTGAAGTTCACCTTCTAATTCATTCAGTCAGCCACTTCTGTGTAATGTCCCCATCTTTAGGAATGGCTAAAGCATCACCGATCCATTTTAGTGCTAATGCAGCAAGGAGGCAATCACAGCCTCCCTGCAGAGCTGGCAGTGAGCAAAGGTGAAAGAGCGGTCAGAAGAGAAAGCTATTGCTGAGGTCAGTGCTGTAAAGTTAGAAAAGATAAAGGCTGGAAAGATCGACAAAGACTACAGGATCTTACCCAGGTAAGCTGTCCATCTGAGGTGGATTCTAAAGGCAGATTGGGAAAGCACAGTGCTAGACTGAGCTGCCTTTACATAGGTGGTAAACCAGAAGAAAAAGGACTGAAGTGAAGAGACAGCAGAAGGGACAGTAAAAGAGAATCTGGGGACACATTCCTTGCTTCACATAGGTAAAAAGAAAATAAAGACACTTAACGCATGCTCCTCCTTCCCTCACAGCCTAAAACCCCTGCAAAGAATGGCTCTGTGTGTATGATTGGGGAAACTACGAAATTATTTCCAAGATAGAAACATGCACGGTTTGCAGCTAACATCTTCCACATTACATTAGTTAATTCCAGTACAAAATTGATTGGTTTCAAGTCTTATGTGCCTCTTAATATTGGAGTGTCTCTTTCTTGATTGACCTTGTTTCCTCTTGCTCTGTTATTCACTTCAGAAGTGTCAGAAACACTGCCTTAATTATGTTGCTTTGTAATCTAATCCAGCATTACTAGTTTGCAAACAAGCAGAAGGTATTTAACAGCATGTCTAGGGCTCAATTTCTCAATCTTGTTTTTATGCTCTAATTTTGTGTCCTTGTATCACGTGACTGTGTTCAAATGTATTGATTGTACTAAGGAATGAAATAGAAGATGCTTTGTACTTGGCTTTGCTTTGTACTTTCCAGCTTTAATGTAATTGTTCCTATGGAATTTTAAGCTTTCAGCATGCAGGTGCTATCTGAATGATGACCAACCTTTCCTTGAATGACTCTTGCATGTTGTCAGACAATGTGGGTTATTACAAGGGAGAGAAAGATCATGAAGCTGTTAAGGCTCAGGCCCAAGAAAAGGCCTTTTTGTTGGACCGTACCCTCACTGGAATTCAGTATTGGCTCAGCACCACGCAGAGTTCTTAGCAATGTTTCTGGAGACATCATCATAAAAGTTGGTATTTTTCCCTTCCACATCCTCATATTGGCTGCTCTTTCAAATCGATGAGACCTTTTAGAGATATCTTCAGTCTCCTGTAGGCTCATATGCTGACTCTATCAGCGAGGCATTTGATGCTGTACTTTGAGAAGCACACCTGTGTATCCAGAATAAAGCTTAATATCCCTAATTTTTTACCTTAGAGATTACATTTTTAACTCTCGAATAAATTGTTTTTGCTCTACAATACAATTTGTTCATTTCTGTCTGGGGTAGCAGGAAAATGTTTCTGTAATTTCATAAATAGGGACAAAGGAATGAAATAAAAAGATGTTATTATAAACGTCTTATTTTTCCTGAAGATATCCTTATATATTTAAGGACACTAGCTTATGTCACTTATACCTGCCTTGTAGGTGACTAAAACCAGGCCCTTAAGTTCACAGAAGAATGTCAGTAGTGCATATAGGAAGCAGTGAAAAAAAAGCAGATATTCTCCTTTGATTCTCTACTGAGATGAAATGTAGGAATTGATACTTGAAAAAAAAAATAAAAGTAGTTAAGATTATTTTTCTATCTGTGAAAAGAAGTTAAATTCATGAAAATAGATATTACACTTTTCTTCAGCAAGCAGATGTATCTTAAATCATACTTTCATGCGCTTGTTAAATAACTTGGTCTGAGCATAAAATTAGTAACTTCCTTATGTTAGCAAATGGGCACATATTTTCTGCTGCATTTTGCCTGTAGCTTAAAGGTGATGGAAAGATGTAGCTTTTGTATTTGTTTTGGATCAGTTCTATTATTTTTGTTTAAAATTAATCAAGCTGAACATTTCCATTTGCCTTGGAAATGGAAAACACACATTCCATCACTAATGTGTGTTTCTGTTATTGAGCTGTCTTGCCTCATCACAAAAGTGTGATTTTTTTTCTTCCCTTTTCTGAAAAGCAGAAAGCTGAAGGTAAGTGTTCTACCCTGAGGTCCAGCATTCTGATTGACCTACCAGAACTAAGAATGTACATAAATATCTTTTCAGCCTTTCTCTACTTGAATTTAGTCTTAAAAGTTCAAGTGCTCTATTTTCTTACGTTTTCTAAACAGCATGACTGGCTGAAGCCTATGGAAATAACCGTAAACAGCGCCTCAAGGAAGTCTAACCATTTACATTAATAACAGAATGAAAAAATAATCTCCATGTCTTTTATAGGCAAATTCATATTCCAATGACATCAGTTAAGAAAGCTGTTGGGGTAGTTTTTTATTTGTTGGTTTGGTTTTTTCTGTTTAGTTTTTTGTTTTGGGGTTTTTTTTGTTGTTTGTTTTTTCTGTTTGTTTGTTTGTGGGGTTTTTTGGGGGATTTTTTTTTTTGGTTGGTTGGTTGGTTTTTGTGGTTTTTGTTTGGTTTTTTTTTTAAATTTATTAATTTTCGGTAGACAACCAAAGAGTTTTTTCATGCTGGGTTGCCATTGTAAGCAGATTCCAGGAACAAAAGAGCCGGTTCATCACAGGATGTGTGGAAGTCTTGTGGTTCACAGCAGTGGCTTGTCTGGATATGATCATTAGAGTCTGTACATAAGTGACGATCAGTTAAAAGCCAGCATGCTGCAGCTAATGGATTTTCATGAGATACATGCAATAATGCTTCTTAGATGCTCTTAGCTCTTTCAAAGAGAATGGATTTTCCAAAACTTATGCAAAATGGTTTGATTTAATTCCGGTTTTGAGCAACTGTATTGTTTGGGTTACTTAGTGTGTTCAGGTCTATGTAACAGGATGTGTGTGCTGGGTTTGGGGGTTTTTTGTGGTAAATTGGTTTGCTTTGGTTGGGGATTTTTATTCGTTTATGTACCACTGTGGTGAAAGGATGCCGTAAGAGTTTAGAGCATTTCCTATGTGAAGGTAGCACCCACTTAGACTGCAAACATATGATGTTACATAACGGTACAATGTGGTTCCCCACTTCTGGGTCCCAAAGGTTTCAAGGCAGCAGTGGGGAGAGATCCAGAGTATCCTACGTCAGTGATTTCATGTGGACTGCAGTTTGAGCCCGTATTCCAGAAAATTCATGAAAATTCAGACCCTGATAGGGAGCAAAATTTGTCTTGTGCAGCACTTCTTGATTTGTCTTGATTAGCTCTTCTGATGTTGTGTGAAGCTGTGCAGAAGTGGAATTATGTGACAGATTACTGTTCACCTTTAGACTTCTTAGGTGGGTAACTTCTTTCCTTCTGTTGGTCCAGGTGCTAGAATTGTCATCCCAGTCATTTCTATGATAAGGGATCAGTATTGATAATAAAGGTGAAAGTGATGATAGTTTTATCTCTCTTTTTATTGTCTATTTTTCAGTAAAGTATTACAGAGAATTATCATGTTTTGTATAACAGAAATTTGTTAGCATACATCTGACTTCAGTATTTAGGCATTTTAAACTAGCAAAAAATCCTTTTTTCTGTGAAGAAACTATATGCTCAAATAATTTAACTGTTGGTAATTCATAATAAGTAAATTGAGATTAAAGGAAATCAATGTGTGGCCAGGGTACATTTTATTACATGAGGAGAGATTAGGCTATTATGTATGTCTGAAGAAAAGGAGTTCAAAAGGCTTTCCATTTACCTTGGTTATTCAAAATGTATTAAAGGCTTCATTGCATAAAGCAAGTTAATACTTTTACTCCTGGTTTTTCTCACAGCTGCAAGAGAATCTGTCTGGTTAGAAAGAGAAGAGAGAGCACGGCAACATTATGAAAAACACCTAGAGGAACGCAGAAAGAAGCTAGAAGAGCAGAGACTAAAGGAAGAGAGAAGGCGAGCAGCCGTAGAGGAAAAGCGAAGGCAGAAATTAGAGGAAGACAAGGTAAGACCAAATGTCATGAAAACACTTTTCAGCATCTTTTGCCATAAGATACAGTACTATCAACCTTTTTCTCCAAGAGTTGATGTAAAGAATGCTACATGAGCCATGGTCAGCATGACACACTGTGTGAAAGGATTTTGAGCCTTACTTGCCCAGGTACCACTCCTGTTATGAATCAAATGCATTGAAGTTGAGCGTGCCTGAATTACAGTGTATGGCACTGCACAAACTCATGCAGAAAAGCACAAATTGAGTCAGGTTTTTATGGTTATCTGTTAATTCTTAGCCATTCAGTTTAAGGGTAGCTACACATAGTTGCCCTAAGTAAACCTTTTTTAAAAAGAGTGTGCAGTGGAGTATGCTCTTGGCCCATTTGTCTCAGTTAAACTGGGAAGCACACACAGTGTGATCCTACCTAAGTCACCTCATCCTTGTGGATGTGTTGTTTCCTATCTCTCCCACTCTTTAGTAGATGGGAAATAGCACTAGGATATGTTTGTGTAGTGGCAGGGCCACTTAAACAGTCCTTACCCTTTCAAAACATCAGTTAACATTCTAACTTATTTATGGCTTACTTGCTGCTTAATTTTGTTATTGTGTGTGTGTCTTAGTAGGCAGCACAAAAGTTTAACACAGCTGTAAGATGTCTGCTCGGTTTTGTCCATGTGGATGGAGGGTAGCAGGGTTTGATGAGGAAATGAAGTTAAAAACCCAGCAGTATCCAAATGCATTATCCTGTTGTACTCAAGGAACGACATGAAGCTGTTGTACGTCGCACAATTGAAAGAAGCCAGAAGCCAAAACAAAGGCAAAACAGGTGGTCCTGGGGAGGAGCGCTGCAGAACCGCATCAATAACACAGGTAAGGAGGGAGGCTTGCTTTGCTCGCCGGGTTCCCTTCCCCGCCAGTTTACTGGAGCTTCATTTTCTTCTTTTAAAAGGAAGGATAATTCAGTGTATGTTGGTTTGAATTCTTTGCTCTTGCTCTTATTATTGCTCGCAATGGCATGTTTGTGACATTCTTGTGTAGCAAAAAGATAACGAGGAGAAATCTGAGCCAAAGTTAAAGTTCATTTCGGGAGTTGACGAATTCCGTAACTACCTTGCTACAGCTTCTCGCTTCTGCTGCTTTGCTGTTGTTCGTGTGTGTTTATGTGGGTGTGCTTGTGCTGTGTCAATCTTGTGGTGTGAGCTGCTGTGGCAAATGCTAGCTGTGTGCCTCAAAAAGTAGGTCTGATGGAAATGACCAAATACTAAGATTAGACACGAGGAAGGAAAATCATTCTTTGTGATAAGCTATCTGTGCCTTGTACTGATATTTTGGGAAACAGTCCCTTTTCTTCCCCTAAAGAAACCTAAAGATTGGCAAATTAAGTTTCAGTGAATTTTAACTATATGCTTTTTTCCCCAATTATCTTCTCTAACTGAATCTGCCAATCATTAATGTGTATATGCCCTGTTAGTATGAATCAAACCCCCAAAAGGAGAACTTTTCCTTTACTTCTTTTAACAGAAAGTGATACTTAGAGTTCTTTTCTTCTTATTCTAATTTCACTGTGTCCAACCTTTCATAAGGAGAGAAAAAAAAAGTTGAGAAAAGAATGCTCTAAAATCTTTGTCATATACAAATTCAATAAACAGTTATTTTTCATAAAAGGTTACTTTCTTGCTTAACTTTGTATAACTTATTTGATTTTTATTTTATTTTCTGTGAAAAATCATTGTCTTGCATTCTGTCCCTAGGTTATTGTTTTGAATCATCATTCACCTTTCTCGATTTAGCAGGCCTGGAGCACCACTTCAAATCTCTGGGTGGTGCTAGAAAACCTGGTACATAATGCTGTGGTTTATTATTCCTTTACCCATAGCTAGTTCTCAGGAAATGAGATCATCAGTAACTAAACCACCCTCATGTAGTTGCAATGCATGCTTAACACCATGCTGATAGATTAGAACTGTTGTTAGTACCAGATTTTTTCATTATTATTTATTTTTATGGTGGAGAGTTCCTACTGGCTGACTCTAAAGATTTGGCACAATTCACTGAAATGAAGCATAATATTCTATCTACTGGAATTCAAGGAGAGCCAATTTGAATATTTTGTTATTTTCTAAAACCCTTTTGGCATACTGCACAGAGGATTTACAATTATTATGCACATGAACACAGACACAAAACCAGCTGCACTGGCTGTTACATTGCTCATGGGTATTTTAATTCCTTTTTGTTTTGCTTCTTTTTTGGTTTTATTTTTTTTTTTAATAAAGAAAGCAATTTTCCAGGCGATGGACTTCATTTGGCCTATTCTACATTTATAGAAATCATACTGCCAACACTTATATGCAAATCCTTATGCTTTATGTCATTCATTTAAATAAGGTTCATTGACACGAGAAATGTTGTCATGCCTAATAGCAGAGGTGATTTTCAATATTGTCATTTGGCATCTTCAGAAAGCTAGTTTATGCAGTACCTCCTTTCTGCCAAATGTAGAAACTTCATGGCTGTACTGATACAGTCTGTAGTTTCTCAGTGGCAGATTTGACATGAGATCAAAATCCCCATCCAGTTCCCACAAATATTGTTCTGTTCTCAGGAAGCCTGAGCATCCCATCTCCAGTAATGACTTGCACAGAGCATTCTTCAATTTACCCCACAGATTAATGTGGGCTCATCTTGCCAGTCTTGTTCTTAGTTGTACATTTAGATTTCTCCTTTTAAAACCCATTTCTGAGCTTTATTCCCCTCCCAGTACCCAGTCTGCCAGTTCTATGCCCTCACCAAGTCATTCTAACATTAAAGTTAGCAAATAATCAGAGTAGGGAGAACCTTCCTTCAGTCCAACCAGTTACAATGACTCCTATACAGTTCATAGATCTGGGAAGAGTTATTTTGCACATACTCTATTAATTTTTTTTATACACAGTGAGTGTAATTTAATCTACTAGTACGGAACAGGTAAACACAATAGTAATGTACTTGTCATAAATAAAAAATGGCAAGTAATATTTCAGCAGCAGCATCCTTAATGCTGTTGCTGTCCTGAGTTTGTATCTGCTTTGAAAACAGTGTGCAGACACATTTTTGCACACACAGAATATGAATCAGCAGAGCAGTTAGGCATATGCTCAAGCCTCATTGCATTTCAGCACAGTTGAGTGCTTTGCTGAGTAGTGCTGAGGTTCAGTACATGCTAAAATGTAAGCAAAATCAGAATTGATTCTCACAGCATCTTTTGAATGTCAGATTTTCAAATGGAAATTTGTAGTGGAGGATGTGTAGCCGATGCATGGAGCTTGAAGCTCTTTTTGTTTGTTTATCTGGGTGGGGTTTTTTTGAGAGAGAGAGAAATGAAAGGACATAGCAAACTTCCTGTGACACACATATGCACGGAGTGTGTGCAGTCTCTATTCTTGAAATAACCATCACCCCCTCAGCAGGGTGCCGATGCTGACTGCGGCAGTTGTGCAAGTGATGTAATACTGCTCTAAAATGTAGAAAAACTAAAATCAAATTTTAAATCTTTTGTGTTATATATGTCAGTTAGGTGCATTACAAGTGCCTTCCACAGATGCTGATTTTTTTAATCTGCTAAATTTTGTGCTGAGTTGGATTGACTCACTATGACTTCATTCTCAGCACATTGAAAATAACTCTGTGGTAGGTGGTTTAGCCCTTATACATAACTATGGGATTTTAAACTAAATATTTTTATTTCTTTTGTGTTTACTCTCACTTCCTTTGTGTGCTAGTCTCCCCTTAATCTTACAGCATTGCACTGTCACAGTGTTGACCATCTGCCTAGTAACAATGCCTTGTCACCTTTTATTCAGGTGCTAAGTTGTTTTGTTTAACAAATAACTTTGCGTTTCCAAGCATCTTGGTCCTTCCCTGAACCTTTCTCTTGTAAGTCATGAGCAAAGTTTTTCTGACAATATTGAAAGTCTTTAGTTTGCAACCCACTGAATGATAATGAACATAATATTTTGCACATTTGAAGTTTAAATAGTGTTGTGCCGAGTCTTTGAGTCACCTGTACAACGTCTGCTGAGAAATCCATTCTATTTTGGAAGTTCTTGTGGTAGAGCAGGAGTGACCTAGTCCTGTTTTCCTCCTCCCACTAGTGAGCTAGGAACTTGCACTGTTGCATGTGGGCTGTCAATTAGCATTATCTCCATTTGTTTTAGATCGAGGCAGGCGGTCTGTTTCAACAATGAACCTTTCGAAACATGTTGATCCAGTCATTAACAAGCGGCTCTCCTCCTCATCTGCAACATTACTAAATTCTCCAGACAGAGGTACAGTTTCAAAGAAAAAAAAGCATTAAAAGAGCAGCAAGAGAGAATGTTCTATACTGATGTATTACTTTGCACATAAAACAAGCTCCTGAAGTCATTTTCTGTACTTCATCTCAGTGGTAGCGGAAAGACTTCAAATGTGACAAGTAAATGGTTGAACATTTTTTCCTGTGAGAACAAATAATTCTTGTTTTTCAAAACAAGAAAACTTACCTAAACAATCCTACTTTAGCAAATGATAAAAGCAGTGCTTCTGTCAGGTTTTTAGTAAAGGAGGTACAACTATTGAAAGAATACATCACTCCACAGTGCATGCAATCATATGTGATCTTTTATTTGCATTAGACCATTTTGTCATTATTTTGTTTTCCTTTCCTTTTTGGTAATAGTTTGTGAATGTCTAAAAACATGTTGCATGATGCTTTCAAGCAGTTACTTTATTACAATTTCTGGTTATTTTATTATCGTTTTTGGTTATTTTTATGGAAGAGGTGTGGGTGTTTTTCATATTGTCTGTTTATTGACTTTTTGTGTCCAGTTATTTCTCAGAGATTGCTTCATTTCAGTGTACATTTTTGGTGTTTACAAGTCTGAAAAATGATAAACCATCAAGCTTTAAAAATTAACATAGATGAATCGCTGCCTCTGTTCTGAGGACTTATGAGATTGAAGCATTGAGCTTAAAAGTTTTATAAAAGAATGTCTCTTGTGTAACTTGTGCAAAGAGCTTTACAGTAAAGTACTTGGTAGGGATTTTTTGTCCTCTACTGAGAATGAGTTCTATCCCATTTCAACCCATAAAATTATTTTTAAAAACAATTTTTAAAATGGAATTTTAGTTGTGTTGTCTGGTCGATGTCATTATTTGTGCATCTTAACTAAATTCCAAGCTTGCTTGAACATGTGTGTCTGGTTGATTTGATGGGCCATGTTCATCCTAGTGGGCTCACCTAGTTGTACATTCTGGTAACTTGTGAGAAACATAGTATTACATTAGGAAATTATTTATTCCAAAACACCAGACATTTCTTGCTCTAAATGTTGAAATTCAGTCAGTTTTAACTTTATTAGCTTTTCAAGTGTGTGTATTTTTTTCAAATGGTTGCTGTTCTTTGCCAGGCAATGCTTTTTTGATGCGGGCCAGTGAACAGCAGCAGGCATTAAGTATGAAGAATAGTATCTTATGGACTGTTTTAGCTTCTGCCACCCATTTCAAATCCAGAAGTTAAACTGAGTACTAAGCAGTCTAGTCTAGTGGTAGGCAAAGAAAAGGATAATGGAAGTGATGAACATATGTCGAAATGCTGAGGCATTCTTTGCTTGGCATTTTTACTAAAACAGCACGGAACTCTTCAGGGGCCCCTTGTGACTTTTGCAAAAACTCCAAGACAGAAAGTAAATCCAAATGCTATAAATGCTCTTTCTCATGCAAAAGTCAGATACCTAAATGTAGTTGAGCCATGTATCTGGAGAAGTGCCACCAGTCTCTCCAGTGGCCTCAGCCTCTCAGGGCAGGTGCTTAAAGGGAGGCTGTGACTGCCTGCTCCCCATTTCACCTTCCAGAGGGCACCCAGTCCCACTTTGGCTGTAAAACAGACTCCTACCTGCAGAACAGCTGGAGGTAAGGATGATAAGCTTACCTACTAAGTGGCTTATAGCTGTCAACAAGAACTTGTCATCTGTTGTGCAGCACCTTTTTATCATTTGAAGGACAGTGGGTTTTTTTCTGCAGCAAAAGACAAAATTTTTCATTAATTGGCTAAAAAACTGGTTAATGCCATTTAAAGTGTTGTATTGCTATATAGCTCCTTATCACAGTTGTACAATTGGGCTTCTCATTATGCTTTTGTCACTGTAGTTAGTGAGTAGTTGAAACCGTAACAAAACATGAACACACATACTCAAGTGGAGAAAACTGCTATTGGCCAATAAATTTAAGGTTTGAGTTATATACTTTAAGTTTTGCCTTGCACCCTACTTGTCTTCCTCCCCCTCTCTGCAGTGATTTTTCTTTCAAGCAGATGATGATCTCAATCACTGCATCACCTTTTTCTGCAACCATTGCAGAAGACATTCAGGGACTCCAGTATTGTTTCCTGTTGAAAGAACACTTTTCCCCTATCTGCTCCTCACCGTATTGTGGCTCCGTATAAGCAAACACACATTTATCAATGAGAGTCTCCTTCATGGTGCTCATCAGCAGGCCTGTTAAATCCCTACCTCCCATCTGTTCCTACAACTAATCAAATGCTGCTGTTTGCTTACTTGCAATTTATTCTGCTGCTGCTAAGACAACTTTCAGGTTGTGTATCCTGAAGACAAATACAGATGACTGCAACCAGTTCACTTTTGCAAGCTCCCTGCAGCTTTGTGTGTTTTTCAGTTACATGTTAGGTTATAAAGATCTGTAATCTGTTAAAAATAACCTGCTTGTGGTGGGGGGTAAGGGTACTTGCTTGTACCAGCAAGCCTATCACAGATGTGCTTTCTGTGTGAAAGCAAGAAGGAATGAAATGTGAGAGAGCTGGGCTTGTTCAGCCTGGAGAAGAGAAGGCTCCAGGGAGGCTTTACAGCAGGCTCCCAGTACCCAAAATGGTCCTTCAAGAGAGCTGGGGAAGGACTTTTTACAAGGGCATGAACTAATAGGACCAAGGAGTGATTGCTTCAAGTTGAAAGAAGGATTAGATTAGATATTAGGAAGAAAATCTTCACTTTGAGGGTGGTGACACAGGTTGGTAGAGACAGGTGGAACAGGTTGCCCAGAGGAGCTGTGGATGCCCAAGGCCAGGCTGGATGGGACTTTGAGCAATCTGGTCTAGCGGAAGGTGTCCCTGACCATGGCAGGGAGGTTGGAACTTGATGGTCTTTCAGGTCCCTTCCAACCCAACCATTCTATAATTCTATGAAACAGCACTAAGAGTGATAGCTTGACACATCATGAGAACAAAAACTACTGCTTCCCCTTGTCTGTCAGATGGTTTGAAAGACTAAATCTTGAAAACATCACCCTGAGGTATTAAAAGCAAAAAGAGCAAGGAAAGAAATACCATAAATTTGATCTTACAATTTTGGGATGCTCTTTGTTTGGTATTCAGTTTTACTCCAGTGTGGTTTGGACACCATACTGAATCTGTTCAATGCATTTAGGTGTTAATAATACTCTTGTACTTGGAACTCAGCCGGCAAAAGTTTATTTCCCTGTTCTAGGTGAATGGTGATGCTAATATGTTAAAGTACGCATTGAAAGTGTCAAGTACGATGCTTTCAGAGAGCTGTGCATTTGGAAAATTCATTATGTGATGCCCTTGACCCACAAAGCCAAGGTTCTGGCTAAAACTATTTTCTCACCTCTGAACCAGGCTTATTGATTATATGGAAAAGAAAGTTTTCATAGGACTCTTTTAGCTCACTGTTGTGCATATCAGCCAGCTCACTCCCAAATACTACCTCGGTGCTTCATTTGGGTGCTGTGGACACGACACGTGCTTGCTCCCAGCAGGCGCTGCGGATACTGAGTTAGGGCCAAAGATAATTAAACCATACTCAGCTTTAGGGCAAGGGACATGAGATAGGTGAGACATTGGTGGTGTAAATCATCAGTCTCCTGGCCGTGTGCTCTTGAGATTACTTCATCTCTGGGGCCTCGATTGCAAGGTAGGGCCTGTGGGTGGCCCACAGGGCCATATTTATATTGTGACATTTATTCATCATGTGCAGAATAAACTCCAAGAAATGGATGGTATATATAGTACAGATTTACTGGCCTAAGATTTCAGGGCTTGCTTTCTGAAGTTGTGTGATCTTTATGTAGAATCTACAGTAGAAGGGTTTCTCCAGACTCATCCACAGTCACACCTGTGAGCGTCACCTACCAAAGCCTGAGACCACAAAAAAGAATCTGTTGTCTTACAACAGTAGCTTTAGACAGTGATCATACTGAGCACGGTGCCTGGAGATGAAAGGAAGCAAAGACTTTACCATTATTGCATCCGGTTTAATGGTAGTTCTGTGATTTCTTCATTGTTAAATTGCAAGCTTAATGATAATGTGTGTGCTGTAATGGTGGTCTCTGTAGGGTATTTTGTGTGTCTGTATGATCTGTACCATTGCAGAATGGAACCATTAATCACAAAAAGCTCTGGCAATAGTACATTGTGTAAAAGGACAGCAATGAAGAGAGCCTGCTGTGTTTTAGAGTCCTATATTTCTGTAGCAATGCCCCTTATGGGGTTTCTGGAATTTAAGGGAGCAATTTGAGAAGTGCAAAAGAGCACTGAGGGCAGATTAAGCAATTACATTTTCATAGGAGGAGATTGAGATCAGCCTCTCTTTTCATGGGGCTCAGCAAGGAGTAGATTAAAGACAGATTCAGAGTTTATGTCTATTAAAAGTGATGGATCTCTTCTTTTACAAATGCAAATGAATGCCAAGTTTATTATAGCCAGTCACTTCAATGAATGTTGTAGAGATTGAGCCCCATAAATTCAAGCTGCAGTTTCGTTGCCGCAAATGCTAAACTAAGGCAAATGAATGCTGAGATGTAAAAAGATCTAATGTCACTTGCAACAACAAGATTATTGCTATAATGTAAGCTTACTATAATGAACTACTTTGGGAACTAGTTGAATGTTTTGGTTTGTGATGCTCATTATAAAACAATTTGTTGCATTGGAATATCAAAGAAATAGCTAATTCAATGCAGAAAATAATTTACAGTGTTCTTGTGGGTAATGATTCGCCATGATAAATGCTTAAGTAGTATTTTAAAAAAAAGGAAAGAAACTTTACAAGATAAAAGGAATATATTGACAAGCTATGTTTGCATTAGACAACACTGGGAAAAGCAAAGCAATGGAGTGATTGTAGCCAGGTCAACATGTAGTGCATTTTCAGAACAGAGTAATAATGCAAAAAGTTGATTCTTTTTACTGTTCTGCATGGAAAAAGTGATCATTAGCAGGATCTTTTGACAGAGAACTAATGATCAAATATATTTACTGTTTTCTGTGACTTCACATATTGCTGAGACAACTGTAGCTGCTGAGCTTGGTGTCTGCAGTTGAGGTGCACTGTCCCTTTGCAGTACTTTGATAAAACCTCTTCGACACAATTCTCTATATAGTTGTAAGCAACCTTCTTTGGTGTTTCTAGGTGGGCTGGCAAACTTTGGAAGGTGTTTTAGTGTAACTGGAAGACTATGTATCTTATGTGTAAGAGTAGTTTGGGACACAAACATCTCTGTTAAAGTCTGTATTTAGGAGCAGCAACTGCTCTTCTAGTTGGGAAATTATCCTATCATTCCTAACACGGAACGTGGCAGATGTGCAGGGTATCTGTATTAATTTGGTAACAATTTGCCGTAATGCCACAGGCAGTAACACAAATTAAATGTTCAGATGTACATGTTTCTATAGGAATTCTTCTGCTAAAATGGAGTAATAATGAAATGCAAAACACTCAACTATGGTATGCTTTTGATCTCTGAAAGACAGTTTTGAGATTTTCATGGTATGCAGTAGTGAGGAAATAGTACTAATACTCCTGCAGCATGTGGTTGTTTGTGAAGTGTTCAATCTAACATCTTGCTTGTATGGTGCACGTTCAGCTCGCCGTCTCCAGCTCAGTCCATGGGAGAGCAGCATCGTTAGCAGGCTCCTGACGCCCACTCACTCATTCCTGGCTCGGAGTAAAAGCACAGCTGCATTGTCTGGAGATGCAGGTAATCCTATAAGAACAGAGGCTTCATGTCTCAGACACTTATTTTTCCAGATTCCCTGCCGGATGCTGTAAAGTCATTGATCTAATTAGGAGTGTATGGTGGCATCCCAGAATGAACTTGAACGTCCATGATTAGTGTGCATGACAGCATGAAAAGCTCCTTTGAACATTTGTTTGCTATGCCTCTTTCTCTTTCTGCTACCACCTCTTTCTTACTTTTGCCTCTTCATTAATGCAATAAATGAATACAAAACGTGCAGGGCAACAACATCACGCTGGACCATGGCTGTTTTAGGAGATGCACACCATGTTGGAAAGAGCTGATTCAGCACTGCTAAAGGTGTGAGCTGCTTGCTGGAAAGGAGTTTCACCCCCTGCCGGAGCACTTCCCACATGGAGAAAGTTAGACTTGTATAAAGATAGCCTCTGGTTACTGTGCATTTAATACATGCAGAGTTAAATGTGCAGGTTTAGTGAGGTTATAATAATTGTAAAGTTGTCTGCCAACCTCAGAACAGCTCCCTGGTGATACTTACTGAGGGGAAAATTAATGTGCAGAAATGTGGTGATATAGCTAGGTGGTAATTGAAGGCCCAGGCAAAACTGTATTCCAAAGACAACCAGGGCATACTTGCTTACCATGTATTTCAGACAGCTGACAGTTGCCTCTTCTTTTATCATAGGGTGTTTTATAATCATCCACTGGGAAGTTTGCCATTACACACTCAGCATGTGCAGCAATATATTGTTGTAAGTCTAGGCAGGTCTTTCTTGTGTGATGTGGACAGGATTTTTATTCTAATTAAAGAACATAGAAGGTAAGAAGGAACAGAGATCTGCTAAGATTACTTTTAAAGAAGCTTTCACCTAAGAACTCTTATAACTAATTAGGCTGCAGTACATTTCCACAGCAGTAGTGCTGTAGAAGCAGAAATGTGTATGATATTCTGCAAATAGTAGAGTTAACAAGTACAAGAATTATTTTTCACTCTTCGAAAACAATAGCTTGTAAAATTAATACTTAATGTCATCTGCCAAGCAGGATATTGGAAATTCAGCTCTTCACTAGGGAATAGTTGAGAAGGTTGTGTAAGTGGTCACCTTCCTGGAGCAAGCATGAAGCTTTTTGTGACTGCTGTTGTTTATCCTGCACAATAAACTCTAAAGTGAGTGGAATACTGAGAAAGGCTACAAATAAGCAGGAAAGATTGATTTGTCCATTCAATCTAAGGCAATTCCCTGAAATGGCTTCCCTATGCTAACTGGAACTATACCACTCAGAAGAATAATCCATCTGCCTCTTGTTTCCCAGGTATTATTCTCTAGGAGCAATAACTTCAGCCCCTTCATGCAGGATGCTTCCTTGAGATTAATGATCAGGTGATGGCAATGGCTCACAGCTGTGCTTTGAGCACTCCATTCATCCCAGCCTGCCATTATTCCCTAGAAAATTACCTTGTCCTTTAGCTGTAAAGATAAATTGCAATGTGAAAAATCCAAACTGAATTAAATATGGATTCATGTCCCTAAATTTGAAGTGAGCTATTAGGGGCATCCAGCATGAGTATGTCTGCTTTTTTTTTAAAAATAAATCCTCCAAAACCAAAATGTTTTTTAAATAGCTTTCAAAAAGCTCCTCTGAATTGATGTAATCCTGTTAGTATGAGAATCATTGGAAGTGCTTCCTAAAGCATTGTTTGGCAACATCACAAATGAAAATGAACTGCATGTCTTTTAATACTTGTGATGTCATCCTTGGTGGTAACTTCAGATAATCAGCGTGCAGAAAGGGAATTGAACCACAGAGCAGGAGCCACGTAAATTATAAGTGGTGTAAAACATACATTATGCCACTGCCTCCTGTCTGGTTTAGATGCCCTCAACCAAAATAAAAACACAAACAAAAATCCCTGTTTTCTTGTTTCTTCCTTGTTTTTAAGTTACTCATAATTCCTCATTAAACATAAATCCCTATAAACTATAAGGCAAGCATTAGTGCCATTGCTGTAACACTTACATGAGACTCTTTATTCATAATGTTAATCTCTTGGTGCAGGAGAATTTGCAGCATTAGTACTGTTAAGTCTATGAGCTCTTCCTGTAAGAGCAGCTGTACTTTTTAAGACTGGAAGAATTAACTGTATGTGGAACTGCATTCTTTCAAGTGTGCTCAGAGAGGGATCTACAGGCAAGAAATATTGGTTTGGTTTGGGTTTTTTTAATCAAGGATATAGAGGATGTAAATTTCTTTTATGTGTAAAAAAAACAGTCGGAAAGATACTATATAGATCCCCTAATTTTTCCTCAAATAATATGCTGGGTAATAATTGTGCTAAGACTCAATTAAATGGCCAGAAGAGACAAACAGGAGCAGACAAAAAATCTCTGCAGTAATTACAAAGTTTTTCCCAATCTTCTCCTTCAGTTAAATCAAGAGAAAGTGCAAGAACAATTTCCTGCAAGAAGTTTCCCATGATATGTTTTGCAGTTACAATTCTCTTTGAAGATAAAATCAGAGCACTGTGTATCTGATACTTGCTATTGTCAGATCTTGTTAATAGTCTTCTTCCTTGTGCAAACCAACAAAAAACCATCCAGGTTACTCAAGTACAAATTTCTAAGTTGATTCGTCGTTTTCAGCCTGCTTTTTTAAAATGTGTTAAGTAGTCTCCTGTCAAGAATGTATTTGAGTAAGTTGTTATTCTAGCATTAACAAAAAGTCTTGTGAGCTAAAATATTCCTAAAAAGAAGGATTTTTCAAACAAGTCACTTTCCAAAAATTGTGGACAGCAATTTAATTGATTTCCTAGTTGAAATTGTTTTGTATTGTTAATGGGTTTTGATCTTTGTATGTATGTCTCCTTTAATATTTCTTCACTTCCAATGCAATTCCTAGGCATTCTGATTTTAGTTTGATTGTTCTCTATTCTGAATGTGATTGAAATTCTTTTCAATGCCTGTACTAAGCTAGTCTGTCAGACCAGCCATTGTTTCTACTGCTTTTTCAGAACCACCAGTTGTATAAAAACTTAACAGGAAAACATTGATACCATCTACTATCCAGTATCATGACATACCTCCTAATTTTTCAAAAAGAAGTTACAAGTTTACAAATGGGAAAGTGCATGAGCACCTATTGAAATTGCATCCTTACCATATGTGTGGCCAAGCTAATGTGTCAAATGATGGTTCTGAGTTGCTAATTAGTCATTTCTCTATGTATTAATACCTTCTTTCTTTTCTGTCTTTCTCGGTCATTTCTCTTCCTGCTGGCTTTCCTCTGTCAATTCTCCAATGCTACTCTGTAATTAAAACTAACAAATAACAATCCAACCAACACCGTAGTTATCCCCGTTTGTCCCCGTTCAGCATCTTGCAGCCCCCTCAGTCCTCTGTCCTACAAGGCCCTGAACTGTAGGAATTCAGGAGAACGAGCAAAACTTTATGCTTCTACCGATGCGGTCGGACGCCGGAGAACAACGCACCTTGCAGGGGTAAGCTCACAGCTGCACGTGTGCTCGGTGTCCCATGCCATGGCCACCTGACTGCACGGCTTGTTAGGACTGGTGTAGCTGCAGGGATGCTTCCTCCCCACTGCACGGTCCCCACCCTCTCCAGCTGTGTCACAGTTGGCTGGATTTTGACTGAAACGTGCTACGTTTTGTGGTGGCACGGCCCCATTGCACACCAAAGAATCTGTGTGGAAAAACACTGATGTTTGCAGAGGAGGTGCCTTAGCTTCTCATGAGGCACAGAGGCAGTCACAGTGCTCTATTCTCAAGTGGGTTCTTTGCTGCCTTTTAGGGCCCAAGCTGGTGTTGCCACTTTTCCCTCGGGGGGAACCTGTTTTTCCCAGCAGACTGTTTCCACAAAGCTTCCAGAATTTCGTATCTGAGGCCTTTAGCAAACTCAGCTGAGCCCCTAGTACTAAGAGGGGGGAATGCAGGCACTTGTGTCTCTACACAAACCAGTGCACTGTCACTTCATCTGTACTTTCTTAGGAGACTAGGCTAGTAGACTTTTCCTCATTTGGAAGGAAGAGATTGGTTTAGGAGCATGGTTTGTAAGTGAGGCTTTCCACAGGTCACCTATTCATTCTGTGATTTAGCTGCAGTACTAGAACTGATCTGAGCTTTTAGGGAGAATCAGAACAGTGTGGTACAATAGAACAAACTCATGTTGACTGTGCTCCAAGCCAGCAGAATGCACTCAGATCCAGTTCAGATTCATTTGCTCAACCTGACCAGTTATATTTTTCCTTGTACTCTACAACCTGAGTTGGAGTGCGAGAAGAGTTGAAGTCATCTCTGCAAACGATTGTGTAAGAGGTGCTTGCATTTTTGTTCGGCCTGATGGGCAGAAGGTCAAGAGGCAGTACTGAGATTGGCATCCTTGTTGGAAGCTGTGTTAATGAAAGTGGCATGGTCACAGCCAGTACTTAATCTTTCAGCAGAGGGTAGCATACTGAAGTTTTAGCGAAGGCATAGCATTGGGATGTATCTCTAGAGAAATTTCATAGCATGTGCACAGTGTATTGCAGTGTCCTGGCCTATTGATTCTTCCTCTTGAGTCTTTCTCATTGCAAGTGGTTTGGGGTTTGGCTTTTTTTTTTTCCTAAATTAAAAAGAAGAAATGTACTTTTTGGTGGAGGAGGTGATGTAAAAATGTTGTTAATATTAAATGAGTGAGTTAAGAGTGGTTTTCGGTAGCCTGTATGATGTAGAGAATCCTTTATTCTTCTGTGAGCTTCTGCATGAATTCAGCCTTTTACTTTATTGAAGAATTTATGGGAAGAAAAATTTTCTGATGCTCTGTTTTCAGCAATAATAAAGAGGATCCAATAGAAAGTTATTACTGACAAGCCAATTGTAATTGTTCATTGTAATGCATTTATTCTGGTTGTGTTTGCTTTGATAACTCAGCACATCATGTGCTCATGAAGCTGTTTTCAGTCTTTCTTTTCCAGTAGTTAACACGGCTTTCAGTTCAGGGGACGAGCATTGCACAGCTCACAGCTGGTGAGGCTTTAAAGCCTCAAGGTACACTTGCTGCAGGGGTCATGTTTAAACCTCAGCAAAAGTGGTGAACAGCAGCCTCTGTATCGTGTTGGCTGAGTGGCAGCTCAGTGTACTTTCCAGTATTCCCGTTCTTCTGACTCCCAGACTCTGAGCTCATTATTCCAAAATCACAAAGTTTTTCACCTATACTTAAATAGGGGAAGTATATAGATGCCTAAATTCTGATATATTCCTTTAAAGCACTAGTTCTGTTAATACAAGCCAGAGCTATAATAGAAATGTTTTTCAGCTTAGGATTTTATTTTTTAAAAAATAAAGAAGGAAAAAGGAAATCACTATCATATATAAGAACCAATGGCAAAAAATGAAATCCTGTGTTTGTGGGAAGTAATGGAAGGTATTCCGTGGCAATCATCAAAGATCAAACTATAAAAGGTAGTATTTTGCCTGTGTAAAAATATGCCTCTGCAAATTAGCTCATTACATCTTAGGATAGTAGAGAATGATTAAGAAGGATTCGTGTTGTCAAATGCATGTCTACTGACAAAGATGGTGTCAGGTTACAGGAGCTTTATTAATGAACTTGTTTAACAAGCTGTAGAAACCACTGACTCAGCACTGCTTTTTCTCAGCCCCCCATCTCCTCATCCTTAACTGAGCTTGCTTTGCTTTCTTTAACCGTGTGAACTCTGGCTTGACTTTGTCTTTTTGTTTGCCGAGCTATAGACTGACAAAAGAGAAAAGGAGAGAGACCATTTGTCATCCAGCTTCTCAGCCAACTTTAAAGGAGGTCATTTTACTTCCAGCCTCAAAGCTAGATCATCAGCTCCCTCTCCAGTTTGGTAAGTCAAGTGCATGCCTAGCTGGACATGAGATGTAGGCATCTCTGATTGTTCTATTTATTAAATGTGAAACAGGGCAAACCTATTTGATGATGCAGATGTTTTCTCTGCAAAAAAAAAGGAAAGACAGTCCTGCTTTTAAAAAATATTGCTATTTCTCTGGAGACGGGGAAGGGGTAGGAAAATGCTTGGTTTCTTCCCTTCTGGCTGGGCTCAGTGCTCACACATCCTGGAGAGTTGCAGAGAGGCATTTTGCATGAAAGCAAATCAGTTGTGCCAGCAGTCTTGCTTGATAGAGAAACTGAGAAGTGGTTTTATTTTTAGCTGCTGTGCTTGTAGAAATGATATGTGGTGGAAACCAGCATTGTCACTCTTTGATTACACAGGCATGCGTCAAAGTCCTTGCCTTTTTTACCTGGCACACCCAAGCAGATAACTTCCCCACCTGGTTCCTCCAAAGTTTCCACTGCTCAGACACGTCCTCCTTCTCCTGGCAACATCCGGCCAGTCAAAAAAGAGATCAAACCAGAGGGTGAGAAGAAAAGACCAGAAAAGGAGGCTGAAAAGGCCAATGAGGCAAGGAGAGAAGAGACTAAAGGACCTTCAGCAGGTGCTGAAGAGCCCACAAGTCAGGAACAGCTCGCTGTCCAGGCAGAGCTAACTCAAGGTAAGGAGACATCCTACATTAGGTTAAGGAATGTGTTACAGTCTCTTATGTTTTTCCTTCCCTTTCTCTGCAATTATGTAGCTTTCAGTAGTTTTCTGTCAAAGGTTAATCTAAATTCTTCACAACACTCCTGCAGATGTATGTTCATTATGAGGAAATTGTAGACAGGTTGAAGCCCTCCTGCTTCTAAGTCAAAACAACATGCTGAGCTGCCTCACACAATGTGGCTTCACAAGCCTCTTCCCTGCCCTTTTGGACATGAATTTTGTCCCCCATATCATAACATAGCTTCTTTACAAACTGTTGAAGTAGAATAATAATTAGTCTGATACCCAGGTCCTACCACACAAGGTGCAACCCCACAAAAAGCTAGATATTTGCAATTCTGAATGGATGTGTCTGTTGGCCATGGACATGTAAAGGAGATTTTATTGTTATCTTTTAACCACTTCCTTTTGAGGAGAAAGCTTCCTTTTTAAAGCAATTTCAGGGTTAACACTGAGATAACTTTGCAAGTGCTTACAAATGGTAGTTCTCCAGCTCAAGGTGCAAACCAGAGAAAGCATCATGCTTGTTTGGCTGTTTAGTTCAGGAGGAAGGGAGACTTCACTTCTTTGCAGTGTCAGTCAATATTTGAGTTTGTGATGAGGTCTTTTAGTATTGCAACAGGTTATGTGTGATAAAGGTATTCAAAAGTCAAGTAGTTTATATACACAGCAAAGAATACAACCAAGAATATAAAGTGGGGACAAATGAAAGCGAAGGATACTCTAGTCAAAGTGGTGAGCAGTCCTTCAAATTGAATTTGTTTTCCCAAAGCCAGAGGAGGTGGTGTTTGGGACCAAAGATGGAGACCTCAGGCAGAGTATTTTACATGTGAGGTTAGAGGATGGCTTTGTCCTGCAGATGGAGGCCCCAGCTGCCAAAACTTAGTCTCTGGTTGAATTCAAGTATCTAGAGAGGTGCAAGTACAGCATTTGGGAATGTTGCTGATTCTCCTGGGACTGTGTTGCAGGTGAATACAGCTCATTCCCTACAGGTACCAGCACTGTCCTTTCACTGGTGTGGCTCAGCTGTCTGCTGGCAGTGCGTTCACAGGAGCCAGCAGGTCAGCAGGTAGCAGTTGCTGATGAAGCTGTTCAAGCTTCTGCAGGCAAATCTCACACCACTTTACTAATACCAGTGAAGCTTTAAAGGTCTTTTGGGTGTTATCTTTTCTGACGGCAGGGCAGGTGTGCATTAAGCTACTTGTTATGCTGCCAACTTCAGCGCCCGAGGCAAGAAGCGAGCCCCAAGCAGCACAAAGCTGTGCTCCCCTCAAAGCAACAGCCCTGCCTGGCCCATGTGAGTAAATTAAAAAGGGCTGAGGTGCAGCAACTCTGTCATTTATACTGTTTAACAATTACAAGGCTCCCTGGTATGTTTCTGATCCAGCCTCTCATTTTCTTACCTGCTGTCCCCAGGGCTACTAAGAGCACGGCTCTAAAGGGCTCCCAAGATTTAGAGTGATCAAATTACTTACCTTTTTGTATTTCAACATCCCAGAATTTTCTGAGTTCCCAGCTACATCTTGGAGGTTAGCCCAGGTCCGGACTGTTCCCTGGGGTTGAACTGAATACCTGTTTTGGTAATGTGAGAGAATAGTGCTCCATTGCTCTAATGCTAAACTGTGCCAGCTCACCTCAAGGCTAGAGAACAGGCCTCGGCACTCTTTAAATTACTGGTGTAGAAGTATCATTTGAATTCAAGGTGAAAGCCCTGAAGCAGTTATAGAAGGACCTCTGTAGTTTTTAGCTGATAGAAGAGGAGAGCAGAGAGGTCAGAAGATGTGAATTCAGCACAGAAAGCAACTGAATTTATGTTTGTTTACATGATGAGGTATAGGAGGGGGGAGTCAGGGAGGAAACCCCTCTTTGGAAGCTGTTAGTGAGGTGAGGAAAATTGTCACGTCCCAGTGGGTGGTTAGAAATGTAGATTTAAAATCATCTCCTGGCTGTTCCTTGTGACTTATTTTACATAATTATTCTTAGGGTCAGAATCTGATTTCACTTATAGTTCAAAGCCTTCCCTCTCCACATTTATCTGCATTACCAGATGGGATTACTCTGGGAGTGCTTCCCTAAATTAGCTTGTGTGTTGGCAATGGTCCCTGGTGTCTAGAGAAAAGGTGATGTTGAGTCATTCTGTACCTATGCTAGAGAATTCCAGGCAAACTTACAGAAACATGAACTAGTCTTTTACTTGAAAAAAGCCTGTAACATCTTCTCTGCCATGTGGGCAAAGATGGTCCTAAATAAAAAGCTGATATAAAGACACCATTGAGATTTGAACACAAGCCACAGTTCACCAATGGCAAAATTAAAAAAGCTGTGTCCCATGAGTTGCCTCAGGTTGGAGCAGCTGCAAAATTGATGAAAGCTGGTGTCGTACCCTTGGCACAGATCGCTTCAGACAGTTGATGTTTGAGACCACCAATTCACCAAAAAGTCTGTCTCTGATTTCCAGATGTAGGTGATCAGACAGAAGAAGATAGAATTTCACAATGGTTCATTTCTGCTCTTCAAACAGAATTGGGCAAGCTTAAGAAATGTAATGGTAGTGACTTGCTGAGTCAGCATAACTCCAGCTGAGCACCTGCCAGCGTTTGTTCCGGCAGAGAAGTTGGCTTACCCTTTCAGCTGCACCTGCTTTTGCACATGCCCTGCAAAAGCAAACTTCCCTGAAGGTATATGAACCTCTGGCATTTAGAAACATCTTCCTTCTCATTTAAAAAAAGCACATCATTTGAAAAAACACAGGCTTTAAAATAGTTTGCAGTGTACTTACAAGTATTTTCTGTTCCTTTCAAGAGAGTGACATCTTGGCTGCTGTGTCTGTACAAACTGGTTTTGTTTGCCATCTGTTTCAGCAGCCAGCCCATCCCTACCTGCTGCTCCACCAGCTCTTTCTCCAGCCCCAGCACCCCCCAAGACCTCTGCAGGTACCACTGACCCTGAAGAAGCCACAAGGCTGCTGACTGAAAAGAGGCGCCTTGCCCGGGAGCAGCGGGAACGGGAGGAGCAAGAAAGGAGGGGGAGAGAAGAGCTTGAAAGGTAATTCTAGGCCTCTGCAGTGGAGAAGATACATTTTCAGAAGCTTCTTGTGTGTATTCTGCTGTTATATTGTTATATTTGAAGCACAGAACTGAAGTGTAGGAGGCACAAGTTCCTTCCCAAACCCGTGTTTTCCTGTTGGGCTTTTCAGTTGGTGCAATATATACCTAAACAGATCTGTGAGGTTAAAACTTATTCTAAGCAGCGCTTTAAAATAGGACAGAAGGAGAGAGCAGATCCTTGCAGTTGTGATTCGTTGTTTCCTCAGAGATTAACAAAGCCCTACTTGTTGCAGCTGGAGAACTCTGCATGGCTGTTTTCATTCAACTTTGTGATTGGCACAATGTCTCTTACTTTGAGATGCAAGATCTCTCTCCTGGGTGGTGCTTTAGGTATCCAGAGGTTGTGACTCAAACCTGTTTGTTTTCTCATTTGAAATAAGGATAGCCCCCGGACCCTCCCAACAGTTTTGCAGGGTAGTTGATGTTGCATCTCACTTTCTAATTGCAAATGAGTAGCCCATCTGGATACTTAAAACTGTGGCTGCAAAGCAAGTTGAGGGCTTTTTTCGAGGGCTGCTGTGCCTCTGGAATTTGTTGGACTTCTTTAACCACTTTGCTGGTAGGAACGAGGCAGAGCCAGTTAAAATAAGCTGGCTTTCCAAAAGGCTCACAATACTGACCCTCTCCAAAATAATTTTAAAGAAAAAAAAGCTGCTGTGGCATCAGAGTAATATGGTGAATAAATGCTGAGACTGAAAGATCAAAAATAAAAAGTAAAGAATAATCAGGTTTCACAGTGAAAGGAATTTCTAGTGTCTGTGAAGTGCCTTCATAAAAGAAATTGAAAGGAGTTGAAGCCAGTGAGATGATGCTGGTCTTCAGTGAGATAAGTCAGTTGTGAAGAGATTGAGACATATCTTACATTGCTGAGATACAAAATGGGAGCTGAATTGCTGGACTGCTAATCATAAAGGAATGTGTATAGGAAAATATCCTTATTTAACTCCTTTTGTGGTGATCTCTGGGTGAATTATTTCTGAGGGAAGAGATCTTGTTTGGAGTTGAATATGTGAAAGTATCAGGTGAGTCATTGTTGACGAAGTAAATGAACTATTACAAGTTAATAGAAAACAAGAACAAAATGAAAATGTCATTCTGAGCTAACCAAGATGGATCTACATTTTGAATGATTAGTTTTATATTTTTTTGAGATAGTAAAATCAATTAAAACTAGAAAAATACATGCAGACAGATGTCAAGGAAGATCACAAGTACAAAATAGTTCCCATATGAAAATCTACTAAATCAATGAGGATTCTTCAGCTGGGAAGACCATCTGCCCTTTACTTCTGAGTGGGGATATTATAGGCTGAAATGTCCTAAATAATTTGGGAAACATCAAAGATGAAGGCGAAAAGTTACTCACTCCATAATATAAGGATGATTGGCCATTAGTAAGGTTAGGAGGTAACCTTCAAAAATCAACAGAATTAGATACTTCTTTTAATCAAGCTATCAGTGCTTTGAGGTGAGAGGGGTGCCAAAAACGCATACGGTTTCAAAATAGGATTATATGAAATAGCAGAAAGGAGTGTTTTGCAAAATGTATGAATCAAAGATACTATTTCTGATTCAGAAAGTATGGGAGTCATGGATCATGTATGTATGCTGGAGAAGTATTGGTGTGGCATTGCGAAGTTTTTTTATATTCCATAGGGCTTCATGTTTGGCCCCCATGGGACGCAGAACAGACAGCAGTGCACCCTTTATCCAGTTGGGATAGCAGTGCTGGCGCAGGAATCTGGTTGTTTGGCTTTCCCCTCTACTTTTATTACCTGTTCTTCCTATGCTTATTTAATGATTGCAGACAAAAGAAAGAAGAGTTGTCACAGAGGATAGCTGAAGAAAGAGCTCGCCGAGAGGAGGAGGAAGCTTGCAGACAAGTAGCAGAAAAACAAAGGAAGGATGCAGAGGAGCGGGAAAAGGAGGAACGGCTGCGCCGCCAGGCAGAAGAGAGAGAGCAGAAGGAGAGAGAAGAGATGGAGCGCATTCAGAAACAAGTATGCTTCCCTCGTGGCATTTCTGGGCCGGTCTAGTTGGCAGCAAAGTGGGTGAAGCAGCACCCCTTACACAGCACCTAAATTATAGCAATATCTAAAATTTAAATGCTATCTGAAAAGTGTTGGGACAGAGTTCATTCCATAGAGTAGTTCAAAGAGTAGAGATATGGTGGTAGGGAGTTGAGTTTTGGTTTGGTTTTTTTTTCCCCTCTCCCTTTACAATGTGTTTAGAACAAATCCTTTCATATTCCTCATAAATTGTGATGAAAAAAATCAATAGAGTTGTATTGGGGAATTTTGATAAATGCTGTTATACCAGAGAATTCTTTTCCCCAACAGTTACAGAAGGTCCAGGTACAAAGGTAACCATTCACTGTTTTGGAGATATAGTACTGCTGAGTTCTAATCCTATGCCAAATACTGCTTTCATGTGGGGCTGGTGGGAAGGGCTAGGTTTAATCAAACGAAGAAGAGTCTTTACCTGGTGCAGTCCTCCTGGAATCAGAGTAGCTCAAAAGATTAAAGAGTAAATAAATGAAAATTAAGTTTTTCAAGTGCTTTCAGTTTGAGGGATGTAATGTTGGGTTATTGACTTCAGGACGGTCTCTGGTAAGCATTCTGGATAGGATTCTTCTCTTCTCTTGTGTGCTGTTACTTCTTGCATATGCTTTGTTGTTCCACACTCCAACACTTCAGTTTGCCGTGTAGACATGAGCTTTCTTCTCGTACATAAATGTATACTTCTGATAATAAATGTTTAAAGGATTGTGTTAGTGACTGTGGCTGAGAAAGTCCAGTCTTCTTTTTCAGAAGATGTGTGCTGCTTTCTTTGAAATGTTAGACTGAGGCTTAACTCAGTTTAGCACTCAGAGATAGCACACGGTCAAAGCTTTTTTGGATGTTGCAGATGCAGCAAATGGTCTGTTGTAGTAGTTCCATCACACAACTGTGTCACAGCCAGGGAGCAATGCCCTCCTACAGTATATTCCAGACAAATTTTGCATTTCATTAGAAGAGCAGGAATGGAAAGTGTGTGAAAATGGGCCTGTGGCTGTTTGCCCTTGGTCTCGTTAAACAGTTACTCTGTTGGCCAAACAAAACATTCTGCTGCCTTTGTTTTACTCTTCAGAACATCCACCATGCAAAACACTGATCTCTCTAATACTTTCCTGGCTGTTGTTTTAATGTTGAAGGCTAGGAAATTTATTCCTTATTTTTCATCTGGTGTGCTCTAGAATGGGCTCAGAACCAAACATGATGTCCATTGTTTAGTTACACTCTCTTAATGCTATGCAAAACATGGAGATCAATCAAGAAATATGCAATTCCATCTGAAAAGATTTTTGGTGATTTGTAAACCCCACAAGTGTCTTTTCAGGGTGTTGTACATATGCATAATTAAGCATAGAGTATAAAACTGTCCTTAAACAGAAAATTATTCCTCAGTTCTTTTTCTTTTACCATCCATGTAGAAAGAAGAGGAAGCTCGCCTGCGGGAAGAGGCTGAGCGGATTCGATTAGAGCGTGAAAAGCATTTCCAAAGAGAAGAGCAAGAGCGCTTGGAAAGGAAGAAGGTAACTCAGTCCAGGCAGAGAAACTGTAATGGCTTTGTCTTAGAAGTCTGTTTCCCCCTCTGCAGTAGGAATTTACCCATGATATAAATGTGCTCTCAGAAAGGCTACAGCCCTCATTGGCCTGATGTGACAATGAAAGGAATATTGCCAACAGTAATAAATAATTAATCTTTTTTGCAATAAACAGATACAGCTTATAAATGACAAGCAGTTGTGGTTTGGGAGAAATATTCAAATATATATTCAAATTAATGCCAGGAAACATTATTTTACCCTTTACATTTCATTGTAGAGGCTTGAGGAGATCATGAAGAGAACTAGGCGTGTAGAAGCTGTAGATAAGGTCAGTGCTGCTACTTAACTTGTGTAAATATTGAATATGTTTGACTTCTTTTCCCTAGTGCCTACTTTATAATTTACAAAACTATGCTTCCTTTGTAGAAATCCAATGACCAGCAAAATGGACATATATCAAAGGCAAATATTCCTGGAGAAGCAGGTAATGTGTTTAACTGTGCCCTGAGCACAACGATTTGAGAAACAGTTCTGAAACTTGGCACACTAATTGCAGTGAACAAAACCATGAGAAGAGCATAACTGAAATCTTAGCAGACATTATTTATTTAGCCTTTCTGTATAGGTAGCTAGCCATTACTAAATGAGTCCAGTGTTGTAGCAACTTTGTCACATTGGTGTTTAGCAAAAGGAATTTGCTAAACAAGTTTATTTATAAAGTGAAAAGAAATTATTTTGTGATTTTGATCACAAAATGAACTGATTCTACAGTTTCTTCCTTATATTATTTCAGATGTGGTTGTTGCAGATTTTCTCCATTTTCTTAAAAGATTATTTCTTCTTAGTCATCAAAACAAAGTGTTTATTGTTTAAACATCTCCATGTGACTTTTTTTTTTCCACACCTGCTGCCTTATTCACTCGGTCTTTATATCTTTGACAAAATTAAGCTACTAGAAAAGCTTCGTCTTCTTGTCACACCCACACTCTTATGCTTTCCTTCTACTCTGTTCTCTCTATCTTTATTTCTTTTTACGTAATCTTCTATATAAGACTTTAATACTTATACTAAAGGAAGAAAACTAAAATGTAGCTTATGTTCAAAAATTGCCAGGTGTGAATTAGCACTCTTTAAAGATACTGAAGTCAAATGGCTTATCCTATTGTAGCATAACATATTAAATGACATTACTCTTTTTCTCCTTTGTATTTGCGTTGAGTAACAGGGAAGACAGCAGCCCTGGCTGATGGATGAATTTTTTTCTTGATGTTCAAAGTGAACACTATAATTAGCCCTGTCGGGAAACCTTTTGACACAGATTTCATTACATGTGTTTGTTCTTTGTTTACATATTATCTTGGGGAAAAAAGTTTGTGAGCTACTAGTACAGGACACATCTGGGATGCCATTTTTGTCTGCAGGCACTGTTGAAGTTGTTACAAACCATTCAAATAATTCCTGAAACTGTGAAGGGTTCCACAACCTTTGGCTAGTGCTTTCGCTCTAGAGATAGAAGACAAGTAGTCTGTTATCAGTTTCCTAAGGCAAAGGAGACTTTGGATCTCCATTTCCCCAGGCCCAAGGGAAGGCTGGAGTCCTTGAGTGACTGAACGAAGAGAAAACTGCTCTGTCCTTAGGGCTTCTCTGCTGTTTGGCTTTGTATTATGTATGTATGCCGTTGAGTTAAAGGTATGGGTTAATGGGCATATTTTGTCCATATTGCACTTTAACAGACCTCTGACTATCCACAAACTGTTTGTTTTTAAATTTTTTTCTTGAGTCCTACTCCTTGCCAAAACCTGAGGAGATCTTTCGGGTAATGGTCAAATCACAGAATGAAAAAAATCCTTCACCTTTTTGTCATTTGTTTGGCCTCTGCTTCAAAGCAGGAGATTGTGTTGCATTTCCAAAGCAGAACAACTTTTTCTTCTGCTTTTTTCTTTTAAATGTTAAAGCAAATATATCTTCCTGTTACTCCATTTGTAGAAGCACAGAAATCTCTGTTTCTAGTATCTCCCGTATAAAAACTTGCCAAAGATCAGACTAAGACATTCAGTACAGAAGTCTTTAGGCCAAACATCTAGAGTACAGTGAAACAGAGCAGCTGAAGGAGGGGCTTATTAGATGAGGTTTTGGGTAATGGAGATAAATGTGTCCCAGCCTATGAATACTGAATTGCCCTTGGAATTACTGTAGCAGATGTTTGCATGGGTGGGGTGCAGTTCCTTCCTTTTACTGACCTGTATATGAATTAGAGCAAGTCCAGATACAATGCAGAAGGCTGCAGTTGTACTTTAAAAGAAAACCCCAAGGCAGGCCAGTATCATATATCATGTGGTCTCAGCATGAGGGATGCAGATAGTCTAATATTATGTTGCTCTCTGCAATGTTTTAGAGTAGCAATTTGGTACTTAGTGAAAGAAGTATCCTTCCCAATGGATTTTTTTTTTCTTGATTTCCTTTTGGGTTGCTGGAATCAAGAAATACCAGTGTATGGAATTAGTGATGTCCCAGAGTTGTTCTATTCCATTCTCTATTGCTACTTGAAAAGTGCCAGCATAACCTTCTATCAGATATCGGCCTCTTTTGCCCATTGCCTTACGTGTTGGAATTGTGCACATCATTTTAAAATGTTTATTCTTGATCACACAGCTATGGCTTTGAAATCTATGACATTTACTTTGGACCTGAAACAGGATTTGTGTGCCCAAAAACTCAACAAAGGAGATGAGGTTGGGAAGAGAGAGAGGAAGGGGTGTGGGAACTGTGTATTTTTATAGAACTATAACTTGCCTCAGCTGTGCTGGCTTTTGTAGAAAATATTTTACCCTAATCCACAGGGTAGATGATGCTGCTTGGTTTGATGAAAATCTGTTTTCTCTGTCCAGTGGCAGCCAGTCCTGCATCTCCCTTGGAGCCTGCATCTCCCTTGGAGCCTGCAGCAGGGCCTCAGCTCCAGCACGCAGTGCCCCCTCCACACAACGGGACTCCGGCCGCCTGCACGTGCGTGGTGGTTCCACACCAGCCCCCAATAAATGTGGACAGGTAAAACATTGCCAGGTGTCTAGAGCATGAGGGCTGCTAGAGTAATAAATTATATTCAGATCCATGTGTTCACTAACTAAATAAGAAGCAGCTGTTCAACCTGCCTTATCTTTTCCTGTGTTCAGAAATGAACTTCATCATATTTCAAGTAGCAGTAACCAATTTTTGCTAACTGATAGTGAAAAAAAATTTAAAATATAGAGCATGTTCTTTGCAGTGTTTGTAACAATATGTGTCTGCCAGCAATTATTATGTTTATCGCAACTTAATGGAAAGGCAAATTTTTTTCTGTTCCTTTCCATGAATTATCCTTCATAAAATCCACTTGGGGCTTGCACTGCTGATTTTCTTAATTGGAATAATGAATACTGTGCTTTCAGCCTTGATGTTTTGATTTCTGAACTGCTTGAAGTATTAGCAAATATTGTAGATATATCCTTGGTGTGAGATACAGGACTAGTCAACTTTGCTTAGGCATTTGAAAGAACCACCTTTGTTCCTCATAAGGAGTATTTGGGGAGGTAGATATTACACATTGGGAGCTCTCTGTAGCCATGAAGAAAGTCACTCAGACTCAGATGTTGAAACGCTTGAAACCTCAGTATTGAGCCGAGTGACATCTGTTACATAAGCATGAGCTGTCAGTTATTTTAATTTTAGTGATGCAGAACACTAAATAATCTCTCAGTCCTTTCATGGTTTATGCAGGTAATGCCAGAATATGCATGAAAAAACTAAAATGTGGGAAGCCATTGTGCAGTCTGTAATGGACAGTATGCTTCAGGGTGTGATTGGCACTAATTGAAGGAGGAATTTGCCCTCTCTCGATCCCTCCATATGCCTGGGGGATCTTAGCCTGCTGTCATGCTGACAAGGATGCTCCTGCTGAGAGAAGTTCTGTCAGTGACACTGACCTGCATTGGATGAGCTGCACAGCACTGCCTCATAATTGTCTTGGGCAGCTATTAAATTGTTAATCACTCCCAGCTTTACAAGCACCTTGATGTTTGAAATATAAAATATGCCTTGCTAATGAGTGCTGTCCTGTACCATTATAATCTGCGTGGAAGGAACCTCAGAATGCCCACAGTGAAGGATGAATAAATGAGATTGAAGAGCACTGACAAAAGTAGGAAGTGCATATAAGGTTGTGGAAGGGAAAACTGGCATGCGAGGTTGGGATGTGTCTGTTTCAGAGGTGCATCCAAGCAACTGGAAAGGTGAAGCCTGAAGCACTTGGTAGTGCCCCGTAGATTTTGTCACATGGTAAAAGCCACAGGTATCAACACCACTGCTACTGCACCTCGTGTGCTTTGGTTGTCTGGTGTCCAGACACACCTGACATGGCAGCACAAACGGGCAGTGGGTGCAGGTTGTCTCTTGAGTGAGCACCTCACTCCAGCCCTCAGCGAGTTTTGGCTTTTGTCTGAAAAAGACTTCATCATGTTTTAAAGGGCAAGACTGCTGAGATTTCTGGCCAGACGTTAGAATGGTGTTACCTGTGGGACTTGTGCCACAGGTGCTTGTGTGGGCGAGAGGACGGAGTGATGCAGAGGAGTCTTCCAAAGGCAGCTCCTTGTTGGAGCAGGGCTGGTGGCTGTAGGTGAGGTCAGAGTGTCTGCAGTTGGGTCCCTCCCGACAGTGCTCTGTCCCTTGCGCTGGGAGTGCTGAAGAAGGATGACTTGGAAAGCTGCTGGAGGTTTGTGTGACAATAAAGAGTGCTCCTCTGGGGAATCACAGGATGTTGCCTGACTGCCTATTGTGCTGAGCCTTCATCCCTCTTCCTCCCCATCATGCCATCCATCCTGTGTTAGCTCTGTGGCTGGGATTCAGCGGAAAATAACATGCCTGATTCCATGGTCATCAGTGAAATGCAACAGAGGGCATCTTAAAACATTCTAGCAGAGAGGAGACAATGGATTTCAATATTTCACCATTCTCTGGGGCTACTTTTGATCAGCAGTACAGATCTTGTTGCCTGGAACGTTGCTATCATTCCAAAATGATTGATCTTCATAATGAAAATGCTGTGATCTGCTGCATTATTTACCATATATCTGTTGTCAACAACTACTAGTTTTACTGATAAATGATAAATTTTATTGAAAATAATAGATCGATGCAATCATTTTCCCCATGTAATAGTTTATCCAAATTCTTCTTGGTATTCCTAGTTCTGTATTTTAAAAAAATTAGTCTTAATCAATTTTTACTAGGCTTAAACCTTTTTCATTTAGTATTGAGAAAGCAAAAAAACCAGATTTATTTGCTTGTGAATTGAGCTAGCTTACCATGTTAGTACTCAAGGTTTTTAAATAGATCTTGCATAAATTCTTGGTTCACAGAAACCGTTCCTTTTTCCATAGTCTTCTGAGTTAAAATGAATGTCTGAATATGAACATGATTTTTGTGGTATGGTAGCTTCAAGTGGTGCCACAAGGGTTCTGATTTTGCTTCCTATGCTTGCTCTGAGTGTCTTCTCCACAAGTAAATTTAATGCCCAAATGCTAATGAAGAACAGGGAATATTACGGGGAAGGGGTGGGAAGGTAGTGACCTTATATTTAACCTGGAAGTCTGTGGTGAGAAGACTCACAGTTTAACTTAAATGAAGGTATTTCTCATCCAGGTGTAGTACAAAGAGCAATACTAAATATATTTAGAAGTGGAATGGTCCAAGAAAATTTTCTATTTGCATAGTAAAATATCTAGAATTACCACAAAAACTGGTAGTTCTTGGATGCTATGTGTTTATTAAAGGCATGTTAACTTCTGGCTAGATTCTGGGTTTTGGTTGGGGTTTTTTCCAACAAATGGAAAAATTAATTGAACCAGTCATTTGCAAATAAGATACAACGTTTAAGCATTTTCAACTTTTTTTCATAAATCATAAAATTCCAAAAATATTTTTTTCCAGCATCAAATTTCTTCTTGATTTATTGTACAGTTGAATCCTGGAAGAAGCCTAATGGTAGAAGTTTGAGTTGGACAACCCTACAGTTGCCTAATCCATAGCCCATTTTCACTTGTACTCCATTTCCTAATTCTTTGCCCAAGAGAGATCATGTCTGGCTACTTCTTAGAAAAAGTTATTTCAGTACAGTGGTTTATGTTGACAGTGCTTTCCTTATGGTACTTACTCTGTAATTCCTCTTTGCTGTGCCGTTTTCTACAAACCCTTGCAATGCAGTGCAAAACGGCCTCAGTGAGCACAGTTCACCTCATGTGTCTCCATCCCGTCTGCATGGATCTGGGTAGATTAGCTAACAAGTTTTTAGAAACATACCATTGGTCTGGGTGATTGCCTTCCTGTCTTGTCCTGGAAAAGAAAGCTCTTTATTGCTGGATGGTTTCAGTGCTGTTGTCTCAGTGGATTAAAAATAAGCACCATTTATTTAAATCATCCAAAAGTCTGGGGTCTGTTTTGCTGTTAATGTCTATCTATGTCTCCTCTGCAAAAATCAACTCAATAAATGAGGCCACTGACATTGTCCTTCAGATAAGAAGTAGCAGCTGTGAAAATATTTTGGCATTTTTCAAAGGCCTGTATTTTATTTTTTCTTATTCAATGTTGATTTCCGATAAATTATTGGAAACAGATATACTGAATTCTGGCCTTCTTTCTATTTAGTCCCTTCAAATTCTAATTTCAGGCTGTGTCTATAGAGAATTTTGACTAAAATTATCTACAACAGATATAATTTTCAGTAATTTTTAATTTTTTGGATGCTCAGTTCCTTTAATTAAACTGGCTTCTCTTTTCTCAACATCTTCCAGCCTATCTTGTTAATACTGATCTGTTCAGGTCAAAATGTGAAGCTGCAGAGATGCTTTTCAGCTGCCATGGAGATGTCCTTCAGATGCTTGCAAGACTGTTATGTTTGGAAACGCACTCTGAACAACCCGGGCAACTTTTCTTTTTCCTTTATTACATAAGTGTCTCGCTACAAGCACACTTATGGAATATGCTAGAATGCCAAAATTATCCAGTTTTTTCTGCAATATTGTATGCTGAAAAGGATATCTCTGGTCTTGCACTGGACACTTGAGGCAACATTAAGAATGTAACATAAGACAGTAAGAACAGCTGTAGTAGGTCAAAAACCCTTTTTATTTTTTTGTGTTCTTTGTTTAATGGCCTGTAGCACAGTGTAAAGGACAAAAAAAAAGGTAATTACCAGGAGATCCTCTGGCCAATGAAGGGTTGCTAAGCATTGTGGTCAAAATGTAACCATAGACTCAAGTAGTCCCTAAGCTGTTAATTACCAGAAGCTGGAGGGCATACCAATCTCCTAGGAATTTATCTAATCTTCTTTTGAGCTTGTGGCCTCTAAGATGTCCAGTGGAAATTAATTCCACTCTTCCATTTTTCTCTTTGTTTTGTCTAAATACGCTTCTCTAGTAATTTGGTGGATCAAGCAGCATAAAATCTAGAAGATTTTATACCACAAATTTTAGAGTATTTATAGTTCTGCTTTCCTTTTCTGTATCCCCTCTGTCTCAAAAGACATCGTTTGAGTCTGAACGAGTCCTGGTCTAACTACATGTGTAATACTGGCAGTNTTTTCCTTTTCTGTATCCCCTTTGTGATTGCAGAGACTCCTCTGTCTCAAAAGACATCGTTAGAGTCTGAACGAGTCCTGGTCGAACTACATGTGTAATACTGGCAGTGCATGACAAATAAATATGAAATATGAAGAAATATTTATCCACAAAGTCAGCTGATAAATTGGAAAATTCTGTTTGCAGAAGCCAGAGGCTTCTTCATTGCTCCAATGCTTGTTGAGCTACTGTGCTGTTTAATTTATATGAATGAGCAGTTGCACTTTTCCCACCTTTTTCTTACCCCATTCATTAAACTCGGCGCATTATCCTAGCCCTGGTATGGTTACTGGCAGTAGATGGGGATAAAATAAGTAATAGAATACCTTACAGTGAATAATAACCTAATAACTGAACATTACAGAGCAGGTTTTAATAGTCCTAAAGGATTTCACAGATTCTGCTCCTCCTCTTACAGATGTGGATCTCTAGCACAAAAGGGTGATGTGACTTAGGACCTTTCCCAGGCAGCCAGCAGGGTTTCTGTTTCTGCTCTCAAACTCAGTGCAGTGAAACATATTTTTCACTTTGAAATTTGCTCAGCATATCCACAGATGAAAAAACGGGGAGTGCCTTTTGGAAAAAGAATGGGTGATGGTTTGAAAAACTGGGAAGGCTTGATGTGAACACCAGCATGTGGTTCTCACAGGAAATCTGGTCTTTGGATAAAGCATTGCTGCTTTCAAAAGAGCAATAATTATTTTCTGTCTCTTGGGGAATACTGTAAAATAATTCTTTAATTTTTTATGCCAGGTTGTACACCCAAAGAAGTCAACAAATGAAAATATATCGTATGCCAATTACAAGCAGGGCTCTTTTTAAAACTAGTGAATGTGCTGTCAGGAGAAAATTAGCCTGTGAAACCAAGACACCTGCTGAGAAATGGCCTTAGGAAGTTGATAGCCGAGTTTCAATCTAGGAAAATTGCATCTGAGCTTTTGTGGCTGAAATATTTCCGAACAGTTGTGATGTGATCCCAATAGGGAACAGGAACCCAAGACTGTCAGAATCTAACTGTTGAGGGTCTTAAGAAGCACCTGTGAAAGATCACAAGGTTTTTGCGTGTTCGTTGAGTGCTTGCTCTTGCTTGAGGAGTTTATGGTCCCATTACTGTCATCCTGTCCACTGAAGTAGCGCCTCAGTTTCTCCCCTCGGGCAGGTTAGGATAGGCCATTTGCAGAGTCAGAAGGCTTTGACAATGCAGCACCCAATAAAGGGGTTGGGAGGGGAGGAGCAAGGCTGGGGGACCTGAGCAAGTATCATCTGGGAAGAGTAGGTGTCATTGCCGAGTGGCTGTCCTTGTGCTGCTCTCGACTGGGGGAGAAGTACAAGAGCTCGCTCATAAGGCATCTCTGCCACGTGGGAGATGGAAAACGAGAGTGCAGATTGACATGAGGGTTTTTCTGGCTTGGACATGATCAACAGGAGAAGTGTGGAGCTGCGTAGTGCCTTGGAAATAAACCCTAAGAGCTCGTATGGAAGGAGCACTACATTGATGAGGGAGTTTCTTCTCTGGATAAGTGGCATATAGAAGAGGCTGCAGAACTGGTGGCAGGAGGTGATCTGAGAAATAATAAAAATTACAGTGATCTTATCCAAGGGCAATTACATTGATTTGCAATAAGAGGAAGGGTACAACACAGGTTATGAGATCTGAAAAAGGTGTTAGAGGCTGTAAATTGCATTAAGTGGATTTTTCCAGGTAGTGGTGGTGCTGCAGGGGTTTCCTTACTGCTTCCCATTGCAGTCCCTTCTCAGATCACAGTGCCCATACAGCATCCTGTAGTTCTGGCTACCATGGAGCCAAAGTTCCCATGAGTTTGAGGGAAGGAATACCTAGTTTTTGGCTGCAAAAGAAGTTTTCCTGCTGTGGTAGGAGTATAGTTTTGTTTTCACTGGCTAAAAAAATGCTTGGGATTGATGCAGACTTTTCTTCCATCTGTAATATTGCTTTGAGGTTGACTAAATTTCTGTTCTAGATGAAGGATGTAAGGAATAATTTCTATGTTTCTCTTTCAGCAATCTCAATCCAGAGACAAACGCAAATGAAAATGGAATGTCTATGCAGAATGATAACTTCGAAGAGATCATGAACCTGCCTATTGGTTCTAAACCATCCCGGCTGGATGCCATGAACAATGATGGAAGCAATAGTCCCGAAATTCCTTTGAATCCAATTCTAGCCTTTGAAGATAAGGGGACTCTCTTGCCTCAGGTAGATAGTGTTCAAACACATCAAACAGCAGGTAGGTTTGCAGTGGTTCAGTAACACTTGTAATGTGCTGTAACTGACAGAGGTCCCAGAGCTCTCAACTTATATAAGTTGATTCATTTAGGCATTTTAAAGCCCCACATTATTTGGGGACAGGAGCATATCTCCTCTTTGTAAAGCTATGCATGCCAAGCACATATAGATGCAGTGCAAGTGCTTGTGAGGCCTTATCTTTTTTTGGATGGGAGCTTCTCAGATATACTTTACTTTCTGCCATTTGAAGTTGCTTGGAAGGGTTTGCCCTGTGCTTTCAAATAGAAGTGATAGGTGACAGCTGCTGCTCTGAGCTTATGATCACCAATTGAGTTCCAGTTTTACAAGTGCAGTGCTTGACATGCACATGCAGAAGGGGAGCTACTACTTTTTAAAAACTACTTTTTAAAATTTTGGATGTGCTTTTCTCATTAAGTTTTTGCAGGCATTGAGGGCTGGTTTGCAGGACACTGGGTTTTCCTAAATTATAGCATAACTTTTCAAGAATGTTAGGTAAACAAATACTAATTTAGCAAATTAAATTGGATAGCACTTTATTTTTCAGTGACCTAAAAAGGTAAGGAAAATCATCTTAAAGTAAAATCATTGCATAAGCACATAGCCTTTTGAAACAGGAATTGCCATTCTGACCTGCCATTTTTACCTTCTGTTGTAGAAGTGATCTGATTGTTTCTTCTGAGGAACCAAAGGTGATATGAGCATCTCTGCAGTCAGTGGAGTTTCTTCCATGCTATGAAGGAGTGTTTTATTTTTTCTCTCCAGTTTTTAAAAGATTTCTTGAATATCTTTTTTGGAAGGACTTTAGTAAAACCAGCAGAAGAAATGAGGGGAATAGACTTGGATCACCATTCTAATAGCTTTCATCACTAGAAAAATCATGCTTCACGTGCGTTACTTAATATGGCTATTTCCAACAAGCTTTTTTTGTTAGTAAATGAATATTTCCGCATTCCTTAAGACACAGGACACTGGAATCTGAAAGTAACGGCTGATTTGGGTGGTGGGACTGATTCTTTTTTGTTTTTTATAAAAAAGGTGGGTGTTGGTTTAAAAGGCATAATTGTAAAATTGGCAAAGAATCTTTTACACTTTGTGGTTCTAATACTTGAAAAATAAATGCCTCATTGCTCTACAAGTAGAGTTAATGGGGTGTTTTATTTAAACCTGTTGGTTTAAATGTTATTGCAGAGAACTCTAATTATGGGGGCAAACTATAGGCGTCTGTATCAGGTTCTTGTAAATGTAATTCCTACAGGGACATTCTGTAAATTGAGACGTCACTATGATCTTCTCACATTTTCTCTAAAAACACAAAACAAGACAGGTTTTAAAATGTGAAAATTTGAGAGCGTTATTTTTTCATGGACAAGAGGAAAACCTATTGTTCTCCTAGATTATGTATTTATGACTTTTGCTCAGTACAGAAATAAATCATTTAATTGAATAAATTAGACAAATGTGGTAAAAAGAGACTGTAAACTTGATTTTTTTTTAGCTAAATCCATGTTTGCAATACTATAAAAGATGTGTGTGCATATGTGCACACACGTCTGCACACACATACAAGAAAATACCTTGAGTCCTGTAAATTGCTGCTGTTCCCAATGATGGAAGACTTTTCCTTTGCCTTATCAGACTGTTGAAGACTGTGTGAAACCTGGGATATCTGAGTTTTGGATGATGATGATGGTGCAGGTTTGTGGATTTTTGGGGCTTGCTCGTTTCAGAGCAAATGGAAAATGGTCATTGTTTGTGCTTTTTATGTAGTGAGTGTTTTTTTATAAAGCAGTGCAGTTTGAGTGATAAGAGGAGCAATGCAGGTTGCTTTCTCTTCAGTTTGATGCTGATTTCTACTGTCATTCATTGTTCCATCCCACACTTTTGGTTGCTGTTGTGCAGAACTGTAAAATCTTGCACGTTTTTGTGCTTTGCTAAACAATGCTGTTGGAAGCAGAGCTTGCTCTGGGTGTTTGAGTTGGAAGCGTCACCGAAGGCTTGAGGCATTGCTCTCTGAATCAGTGAGAAGATCCTTGGGTAGGGGAAATAGAGGTTCGTGGGCTCTCAGCTCCTGCTAACAGAGAATGTACCATTAAGATTCCTGCACTTGCCTTTAGCAAGCACTGAGAGAGGCCTCTAGGAAGCTGTGCAGAAAGTCTGTGCTAGCAGAAGAAATCTTCTGAGATAAAAACTGAAGAATTTTTGAAGAAGTTTCTGCTGCTGCCAAGTGTTCATCTTGTAGAGGAGATGGGATAAAAGCAATGGAAATAAAATGAAAGAGACTTCATCTGCCAGAATATTTATGGAAGGGAAAAAACAGCCATTCAGTCAGAGTGCTTTCAATAGTAATTTGTGACACAGTAAAATGAATTGGGTTCCTTTCTTGCTTTCTTTAGTTTTCCATGTACATAGCCACAATATTTTGAAGTGTCCAAAATATGTAGTTTTTCTTTAAAACTATATATAGCATGTAAGTACCAAATAAAACTTGTTTGAAATATTTATTTCTACTTATATTTTCATTTTCTTGCATAATTGAAGCAAGAGTCAATCTCTGATGGAAAACTCTTCTTGCTATTCCTGGTCTGCTTAAAATTTTGCTTCAGGTTTTCTCTAATTTCTTTACTAAAAAATCAGCACAGTCACTTGCAACTAGAAAGAGAGCACAGAAATAGGCAGCAACCTTTAGCTTCAGTTTTAAGTCTTAGGATTCATTTAGGCTCAGGTTTAAATTGTGTTGACCTTGAGCTATATAGGATTGGTTATAAATTATGCTGATCTGTTTTTTTGTGAGACTTCAGCACACTTCTTCACTGTTTGCAGTAAAAATGGGGCTGCTTTATTTTTCATGTGTACTTTGGTTTTTATTTTCAATTTAAAAAAAACCAGTTTATCATTACATTCAATCCAGGTTTGCTTCAAAGGAGAGAATTTCCTGTTTCAGGGGCCTGACATACAAAACAAAAACAAAGGATTTGAGAGTAGGTGTATGAATTTTTTTTTTTAAAGTATTTAATATTGAATTTTTAAATCTTTTGGTTAAGCCTCTTAATGCAGGGAAAATAATTTCTCTTCTGTTGAGTGTTGTTCTTGACAATGAAATAAGGTATGGGAGGAAGGCCAGCTCCTCTGCCTGCTATTGCAGTTGGTTGGTTGTGCTGTGAGAAGCAAGGCTGAACTACACTGTGAGGTAGAAGTAGCAGGTGTAGAAGGTGCAGGCAGCTGTTCTGAGGGTGCAGAGCAGTAACCTTTCCCAGCAGAGAGCTCTGTGCTTTGGGAAGGCTCAGCCCCATGCTCATGTGTCCACAGCACAACGGCGATGCTCACAGGGATGACACTCAGTGAGTTATTTCAGTACATCATAACTGCTGCATTGCTCACCATTAGCTCTGCTTGCTTCATCTCCTCATTCCTGATGAAGAATGCTTTGTTATTTTCTTTCTTGATAAGACATTGAAATAATGTTTGTGATTAAATGCCTAATAATACAGATACAAGACACGTTCTAATATCAGTACTTAATATTGCACTGTTTTTCATTTTGGAAACTGATCTAAGATCACCCACAGAGGTGGCTTGAAGCCTGAGATTTTTGGATTTTGTTCCTAGGTGTGTCATTTACTCAGTCCTCTGTTTCAGTAAGTCCACATGCCCAAAGCTGAGCACATGATTTGTCATGAGATTTCAAGACAAAATTTCTGTCACGCATGAATATTGAAAATGCCGTATTGCTTTATCCGGTTTCTGTCTACCTTGTTCTTTTAACAGGCCTTTTTACTGCACTGAGTGTGGGTTTGGTTGTTTTTACATAGGGTGGTTTTTTTGGGGGGGGGGATGTTTTGTTTCGGGTTTTTCCCCAAACAGTACTGTTGGAAAGAACTTGCTGATATTAAAAGGAATCATTATAAAAATGCCTTCCCCAAGCAGTAAAATTAAGCCCAGAGATTTGAGCCACAATAAAATGGAACACTGAGCTCTTAACTGACAGAATACTTTTTAAAAGTATTTTTTAATCTCACTTTTATTCCATGTTTGTAACCTGTAGCAGCTCTAAAGCTCTGCTTGCACATAACATAGTCAAAAGCATCTCAGAAGACAGTGTGCTGCTTTTCACTAGGGCAGAGTTTTCTTCACAGTGGCTTGAAGGGGGCTGTGTTTTGAGTTTGTGCTGAACACAGGGTTGGTAACATAGAGATGCTTTAGTTGCTGCTCAGCAGCGCTTGCACAGAGTCTGCCTCTCACACCACCCCACCAGGCTGGGGTTGCACAGGACACTGGGAGGGGACACAGCTGGGACAGGTGATCCCAGCTGACCTTAGGGGCATTCCACACCTTACATTGTCATGCTCAGCATATAAAACTGGGGGAAAGAGGAGGAAAGGAGGGATGTTTGGAGTTACAGTGTGTGTCTTCCCAAGTAACCATTACACATGATGGAACCTGGCTTTTCTGGAGATGGCTGAACATCTGCCTGTCCATGGGAAGTATGGATGTAAGAAAATGAGTTGAATTTAAACACATGACTATCTATATTGTTCTTTAACTCCTTTTAAAATTAACTATCAATATCAAAATATAACAAGATTTCCTAATTTTGCCAAATATTTTCACTCTTCCCTTGTTGCAAGCAGCTTTGGAAATAATTTTACATTTGCAGAACAGAATTCTGTATTTAAACACATCTCACACAAATCATTCATGGTTCCTGCTGTGTTCTGTACTTGCTCTATGCAACATTTTCTTGCCTTAATGTGCCTTTGATCTTCTGCTGGAAAGTAGTGCCTATAGTGGGGACAAGGATCAGCTGTAAGGCTTGACCCATTGTTCCTTACAAATTTCTTGTACTCTCTGAATTGTCCCTCAGCAGTTACTTTCTTTAGTAACCTGTTCATAATTTTCTGCCTTTATAGTATGGGTTGATTCAATTCTTTTCTAAAGTCCCTGTAGTGTGCTCTGAAATACAGGACATGGAACAGAAACAGAATAAAGATGAATGCAGTCGTCTGCATATTTGAGAGATGCCTCTTCAGTGGAATCGGGCCTGTTCCATGAATAAAACCTCATTAATACAGTGCTGGTTACTCTGAAGGTGGGATAAGAAAACCAAAAACAAAGCATGGAAGGTTAACCAAGCATAGTGGGTATTTTTCAACGTAGCTGCATCCTCAAGCACACTTAAGCAGCCAGCCAAAGGGTACAAGGAATTGTGTTTTGACCTGCTCCAATTCTGTTATCAGGACATCTCTCTTGTATGACGAAACTGTAAGTAGAAGGAAAACTACAGGAACCGATGAAGAGTTGTTTCCTCTGGAAGTTCAGGCTCTTGGATCTGGTAAGTTTTCATAAGCCGTTTGGCTTAAATATTAACTGTCTTCATAGCACATAGCTGCCCTAAGGAGCTCTTGAGTTTTTTCTGTTTGTTGACGGACTTGCTCAAGGAGTTTGGCCATTTGGCTTTTTCTGAATGCCAATGCAAATTCTGGATCTGAAGAGAAATAACAGGTGTTAAGCAATGGTTGTTTTTCACTGTGTTCTAATGCAGATGCATAGAAAGCTTATTTTTCAGGTTAGATAGAGTTGGTTGATGGTTCTTACTACAAGATATAGGGAAGGCAGAAAAATAACCTTCTACCACACAAAGCAGATACAAAATTCAGTTTTCACCCCTACAACCATTCAAGATTGCTGCTAAATTCTCCTGAGCCAGATGCATAAATCTCAGTTGCCAAATTCACCCTTATGCAGCAGCTGCATATCAAGACATAGCAGGGTTTTGACTCTGGCTCTACATACATAAAGATATGTGCTATATACGGTTATTACTACATTATAACTCTCATCAGTACTCAACTTTTACCCAAAGACAAGAAGATTAACCTAACCCAGAAAAATATTAGGGAATGGACTTTAAAGTACGATGTGAGACTTTCCAGCCTTAATATCAGCTAATTATGCAATGCCCTTTATTTACTTGTTTTATCAAAATAAACTAAAATCACATTTGAAAAATTTTTAGGTTGCATCTGGTGCCAGACATTCCCATATTGGATAAAAGCATCTGTACTTGAAGTCCTGTTTCCCTGCTGATCAGAAAGCCTTTAGTTTTAAAGCAAACAAACAAAATCCTCCCATCTTTATCAGGAGATCTCTTAAAGAGCTGCTTTAAAACAGGTGAGGTAACAGTTACCCTTGAGATTACTCTGTTTGCTTAAACCAGCAGAGGTACTCCCTGGAGGAGTTTGCACTGTCAGTGGTTGGACTCGATCGTTTTAGAGATCTTTTCCAACTCTACTGATTCTGTGATCTCTGCTACAAAGCAGTGCCTGTTTGCTGCTGATGGGTGCAGGCAGCCTTGGCAGTGCCCTGGGGGTCCAGCCCAGCAGGAAGGACGTACCTGCTCGTAGTCTGCCGAATGTGGAGATGCCCAGCTGCTGAAAGCGGACCTCTTGGTGGGTAAGAAAATTCTTGAGGTAGGCTTGAATCTCTCCAATGTGATGCTTCCACAAAAGCATCATTTTTTCTGCATAAATGGGAGAACAACTGGAGATCAATACGAGCCTTTAAAACACTTTGAAAACTGATTTTTTAAGCAACATTTATAAGATCAATAATGACTCATCCACCTTCAGCTAAAACCAACGTTATTTCAAAGACTGGCAAGGGACTTCCCTGTACTACAGCTTCTGACAGTACTGCTGATACTTCAGGTAAATAAAAAGCTGAGGGGGCTGCTGAGCTGCGAATGTGATCCCTGTGCAAGGGGCCTGCTGATTCACAGACTGGTTGGCCTGGTTATGCAAACCTATCCATGAGCTGATTATGCTGTTGGACTCTGTTCACTACCGAGAGTCTGCTCTGTTGCAAATCCTCGATGCTAGAAATGAAACTGATTTGCATTTTCCCTTATTAGGGACTCACTAGAGATTTCAGTTTTTCTTATGTCTAAGGTCTAAAATCTAACCATGCCTTTCTAGAGAATATGGCAAGAATCATCTGAACACTGTTTCCTTGCATGTCTTAAAGGCTCTCAGCTGCATGGGACAAATATATTAAGCATAAAGCTGTTTGTTTTTTACAGGTAAAATAATGCTCCTTTTATTCTCTCTCATTGAAACTTTAAAAAAATTGGCTACATTCTTAAAAGCAACTTTATTTTACTGCTCCTGCAAATTTAGTCTAGAATTGTAACAGCAGGATTTGGTTCAGTAAGAGCTATTTTCTTGCTGATCAGAGAGCAGAGTTAATCTAAAATTTTGGAACACAACCTCTGCTATCTGTGGGGAATGCCATCACAACTTACATAGTGAGAAAGAGGTCAAACAGAAAGATGTAACCTTGTCTGAACTGACCCTTGTCTGAAACATGTTCTCATCTCTCCCATGGGGAGGAGTATCTTATTGGTCTCCCACCTTCCTACTTAAGTTGTTTTCAAGGACCTCAGAATTGGCTATGGACCAGCCCTGCAGAATGGCAGCGCTTGAGGAAGGCAACAAACAAGTGAATCTGACTTTTATCTGTCATCCACTTTCATATCTGGACTTTCTGCTGCACTCAAGGACTGTTTTATTTCAAAGATGACTGTAGGCACTTTTACTATTAAAAATTTGTAGAGATTAGGTGTGTGGGGGTGTGATATTAGAATAGTAAAGGTTTTTCAGTTTATAACAGTTAAGTCCTTTGGGAAAAGGCTAATTTCACTCCAGCCAGCCATAAATCTCTTTCAAAAAATAGTTAATTCAGTGTGAGTTACCGTGACTGATCATGTGCTGGATGATGGAGGCAGCATGAAAGGATGGCTCAGGATATTCCAGTTGGCCAGCCAGTCTCACCAAGCACTTTGTCAAAGGTTCATCCATCCATTGGACCATGTGTAATATGGCTCCTTCTGGAAGGCAGAAAAGTAAGAGAGTAGTCTGTAAACAGAACTCCAGTGTCAAAGAAACAAAGGTGAGGGGTCTGCCAGAAACCATACTGATGAAATAGGAAATTCCTTAATGCAACTGGAGAAGCAAAATAAGTGCTGAACTTCATTAAAAAATATGTTTAGGTTGTAAAAAAGGGTCATGTTCTGAGGTTATGCTCTCAGTAAGGTAAGGCCATGGATTTGATTCATATTTTGTTGGCTTTATGTCCTGCAAGAATGAGTCACTGTATGTGCAAGATCCACTTTTGGCCTATTGGGCTCAATTTGTCCTGCAGCTGCTGGGCACCACTTGCAAAATTAAATGTGACATGTTGCCAGCTGCATAGCCACTACACCAGATACAAGAGATTACTTTTTTGACAGACAATACCCAGTGCTGGGGCATGTTGGGGAAATTTGCACTCATCCTTTTGGCCATGAAGAGTGCTGTACCTTTCACAAGTACCAATTTGGTATCTCTGATAAAATCCATGTGCAAAAAATTTCAAGATAAAGAGTTACTTTGTATTTTAGTCTTTTTTTTTAATATTAGTTTCTGCTATGGCAAACTTATTTCAGCCCAAGAAACCGGGAAATGTTACCAACAAAAGTAGGCAGGCCATGTTAAGCAACAAAGTTCAGCACAAAAAAAATCAGAGTAAAAAATTTTAAGCAGTTGAATGAAAGTGCAGACAATGGAGCCCATGTGTCCTGCCAGCAAACTGGATTTTGTTCTTGCAGCTTACAACTAAACTTACAATGAATTTAAAGGGAAAGACTTGTGCTGTACGTCCAGATGTACTCCATCTCCTGTTAGAGTGAACAAAGGACATGTGCATTTTTCTGATTAAGCTGTTGGTGGAGGGTTTCTGCCCTACCTTGCTTTGCTAGCTCAGCAAGGCAGGATGTCACGTAACGAAGAGAGTCTTCTTGAGTGTCGGTGAAAAGCACAGTCTGGAGGAGACCTTCGACACACCGGCTCTCAGTGATTCTCTGCCACAAGAGAGAGATTCATGTTTAGCCACTTCCATTATGGTTTAATTGTGTCTGGGGGATTCAGAAGTACTCCTACAGTACTGGGGGCCAAGCCATCAATAATGGAAATGTCTCCTCCCAGATCTACCACAACCAGGTGACAACACCGTGGATTATTCAGAGATCGCTTGTACTGAGATACGTATTTTAGAGACCAACTTGAAAACAGATAGGAGACTTAGCCTGTGCTGACTTGGACTAAAAGCACATGAGACCAAGAAATGAGTTCTGAATGAGCTGTCTGGAGGTGACTGGTTACTAGTGAAGCTGAATCACAAAGTCATGGAAGCCGCTCGCAGCTCCGTAAGTGAGCTCAGGTGCCTATCAACAAAAGGGAGTATTCTTTTTGTGTGTTCACTCAGTTTGTACTGCAGCTTTTTAACTTGCTACTTAGCAGTTCAAGGTGGATTTGAGACTGCTGCCTTTCAAGCTCCCACACTCTATTTGTGTACCGCTGGCATAAAAACAACACGATTTTTTCCTCTTGTGCCAAGGACTCTTAAGTGTTTTCGGGAGCATTCCTTAGAATTGACCCTGGAAACCTGGCACTCTCACTCACGTCTGCGTATTCACTTATGAAGTGAGAGCTAGATACTCTCCGTATGATAAAGTTTTATGAAGGTGAAGGCAGCTCCCGGCTGATAACAGAATAAAGTCACAGAATTTAAGTGCTTGAAAGAAATTAGCATATTTGTCAAGCTTTAAAAGGATAGTCTGTTTTTACTCCTACTGTGTGCCTTAAGTTTGAGGGAATCTAGTTCCCTGCAAAACTTGATTTCACAGCTATTAGAAATTTATATAATTCTTATCTTAGTGAAGAAAACCATACTTTTCCTTCTGGCTGGTTTAGATCTCTGGAACTAATGATAATTGGATCACGAATAAAGAGGAAGAAAAAAAGAACTGCGTCTTGAAAAGTGTGTACTAGAAGTGGGACAAAGCAGAAAGGAGGATTTTGGTGGGGCTTTTTCCTCAAAACTGATTGGTACTGGTGGTACTGTTTGATCAAGGTACCCTTAAAAGGCAAGGAGAAAAGAAGTACATCTGTGTGAATGGATTTTTGAATCAAAGTCAGCAAGAGAGATCTTTATAGTATTTTGGCAAAACTAATATCTTGCCAAAGATGCAAAATGCACATCAATAGCTAGGGTTCTATTTCATAATGAAGGGCAGCCGAAGCATGAGAGACAGGAAATAAAGATTCAGTTCATAACAGACCTCAGATTTTCCTGGATGGTTCCTTTAATTAGTATGAAATGTCCTTGGTAGAAGAACTCTTAGACCTATGATGCAGTCAAATTAGGTAATCACATCACTCATAGAAAAAATTAGGTATTTCTTATTTTAATTAGCTTTTTTGTATTGTGTTGGGAAAATACGAATAAAACTGCCTTTCGTTATCGTCCTTTTATTCATACATGCAATTTTGTGGGAACTATATAGCAAATTGGCATTTGTTTAATTACCCACAGAATTTTTTTCTTTTTTAATGCTGATTTGACATAAACACAATGGCAACCTCCCAGGATGTAGTTCAGTGACAAACATTGGGTACCTACCTGTCTGTTTTTGGAAAGGCTCAGATTTTTGATGATACAAGCAGTATGTCCAACAATCACAGGGTCAGTTTTATGTGCTGCCAGTAGCATGCCCAGGCTCTGCAGTAGCTCAGCACATGCCAGAGTGTCCTGAGAAGAGCAACCGATATCTCAATTACATCCAATATGGACAACACAATGAGACTTTGCAGTGAGCTGTGGAGAGATAGAGCTTAGCTCTGCAAGAAGAGCGTTAGTTTGCTTATTTAAACCAAAGATGTGGCTGGGTCCAGTGCTGCTTCTCCCAAATATAGGCTGACTGGCACTATGATAGAGCACTTGCTATGGAAGGTCCTGTAGCTTATTTTTGTTTCCCTTAAATGCCTTATCGAGGTCGTTGGTAGCCAGGAGAAGGATGCATGATCCTGACTGGAAGGTCAGGGTAAGTGTGAAAGGCAGTACACAGAGAAGTAGCAGCAGCAGCATGTCCTTGGGTACCTCAGCAATTTATCTGGCTACAGTAATGGGTTGTATGTTCAGATCAGTTTGTGACTAGGCACCTCTTTAGAAAACATGTTCTGAACAGCATCTTCTTTACACACATTTCTCTGCTGTTTGATGATATTTTAGAGGTACTTTACTGGGTATCTCTCTCTGAATGCAGTCTTCCTCCAATTCCCATTAATATTAATTGAATCACAGGATGGCCTGGGTTGGCAGGGACCAAAACATCATCTAGTTCCAACCCCCTGCTGTGGGCAGGAATACCTTCCACCGGTTGAGGTTGCTCAGAGCCCCATCCAACCTGGCCTTAAACACTTCCAGGGATGGGGCATCCACAACTTCTCTGGGCAACCTATTCCAGTGCCTCACCACCCGCACAGTCAGGATTTCTTTGCCTAATATCAAATCTAAACCTATTCTCTTTCAGTTTGAAGCCATTACCTCTTGTCCTGTAGTATCAGATCTGAGTCTGTATTGCTGCACAGGCAGTTACCTCAATAACAAAATGAATTAAGAGGGCACTGCTGTGTGTAAGAGAAACCTGACCTCAACAGGCTTTGGGTTAGGCCTACAGTTAAAAGCAAAAGGTTTTCTCTTGGGAGTATTTTTTCTTTCTGTCTCCATGAGTTCTTCATGCAGTTCTTCTGTTTATTCACAATGAACTTTATTATTTGTGCTACTTGGAAACCGAGACACATTACCAAGGGGGTTTAACATAAAACAAATCATTGGTCCTATACACAGTTGCAAAAAATCACATAATTCTGAGAAATGTGAAATGTCAGGATCACTAAAGCAGTGTTGAAAGGCAGATGTCTTTAAAAGTTAGTTTAACTTGAGTCTTTTTTTTACTTAGGTTAAATTGCAAAAGTGTATCTTATTTTCTTTTAATATCAGCTGACATCTTCACTTCGTTCATTTTAAGCACTGTCACAACCAGCAATCCTAAAATAAAAAATGAAAATAAATGGAAAGGGCAGTGCTGTGCCTAAATACAGGGCGTTTAAAGAATCCTATATACAGATGTGACAGTAAATTTTCCGTACTCGTTTTTCTTTCTCTTAAAAGGAAGAAATAATGTAATTTTTGATAATCCAATTAAATTACCATTGATGACTGTTTTCTATGCTTTTGGACCAAATGTCCTCTTTTCTATGTAATCCCATCAACTATGATACTCGTATTTGATTTGCTACAGCCTGAGAGGAGGAAATTTTCTATGGACTATAAAGGAACTTTCTAATATATAATGACTTCCCTGCCAAGCTCTTTTGTTTATTTAGGACCTACATTAGCAAGTGACAGTACTTGAATTTTGCTGAACTTTTTTTTTTGGCTGGAATATGGCTGAGATCCAGATTTTGTGTTCTGGGTCAATCCTGCACAGTGCAAGAGAATCACGAGAAAACGGTGAGTAAAAATAGATTGAGTGGTTCAGATGGATATTGATCTAACTTCTCCCAAGATTAGAATATTAAAAAAAAAAAAAAAGGCATGGAAAAACATTCCAGCTGCAAGATTGCTTACAGTTGCAATGCTGCACTCATGCTCCCTACACAGGGATTTCTTGACAAGGTAAATATTATCCCCAAAATGGGAAGGCAAAGTTATTTTTTACTTGGAGTGGAGAGTCAGTGGCACCATCTGGAACTGACAGACCTGACTTCCGGTCATCCTGACTTCCAGGTCTTTTGCTCAAAGGAATTTGATTTAAAAGACTCTTTTCTCACAAAGCCTGATTCTTTAGTGTTTCAGGGTTGGGCTTTCCTTAGGAATAAAACTGAATAAAATTTCCCCTGCAAGAGGGAAGTCTTCCAGCTCTTGCTGGGAATCCCTGTCAATAGCCTGACCAGGAGATTGCAAAAAAGGGGCTGAAGCAGGGAGAGGAACTCCTGTCAAGCATTCCTGGGGGTTTGCTTCATGGTAACGAAAGGCCAGACGGATTCTGCCCCATTGTATCCTGGGTAGTATTTGTAATAATTCAAGCATCACTTGACTTGGTTTAAAGGTTAGCTTTGTTCAGTGGTTTGTTTTCCAACAGTTGTTCCCATGGAGAAGTCCCTCTTTCACTCATGGAGAATTCAGCCTGAGTTAGAGAAAGAATCCTTGAAAAGATTTGAAAAACAGGCCAGGAAGGCAAGGAGATGGGGAGACAGGATATGAATACGGAGAGGTCAGCCTCTTCTCAGAGTGCCCAGGGCTCGCTCACACAAAGCAGAAACATTCAGTAGTCAGGGACAGCCGTGTTTGCTCACTAAAACAAATTTAGAGATGTAGATACTTCTCACTGGAGAGAAGGGTGATGCTCAAGGGTGATGCTTTGCTTTCCAGTCTCCTGCTGCTGACCCTTTTTCCCTTGTGAAGGATGGACTGTTTCACCACTGGTATAATAAGGCTGAGCTCCCAATGCCTTTGCTCCCACTGATGCTGACCACAACTCTTTGTGGCCAGGGATTTGAAACACTGGTAAGGACAAGTTTCAGGACCTGGGAGAAAAGGATTTGTGGGTACTCTTTCCTGAGAGAACAAAAAATGTAAATGGTGTTTGGAGACAAGAAAAGCAAAAGTGAATGAGGATCATGTTCCAGCATAATGCCTCATACTGAGTAACATATTTACTGTGCAAATGGCCTCCAACTAACAATGCATTTCAATTGCAAGCTTGTTGAGAGCAAATTGTGTTTTGATTGTATGAGGCAGTTTGATGAGCAGTGAGGATGCTTGCTGCTCATGCAGCCACTGCGCCTTGAGTAGCTCTGGCTCTTGTTGCTGCTTCCCAAGCATTGAGCTCACCCATTTCTCAATCATGTCCCAGAAGTAGGGAAGGTGCAATTTTGGTTTGTGTACAGGCAACTGAACTGTAATTCACCAAGCTTTCCATACCCAGAGTAAATTTCCAATTAGGCTGAGTGTATTTCAGGCACAAGAAGCACTTAAGGCCACCTGTGGCTACTCAGACCCTGTCACCATGGCTTGAAGCAATGTGGCAGGCAAGGTTCTCACATATTTTTGCTCTATGTATGCAGCCTCTGACTACCTTCAAATGTTGTTGTTAGCTTAAAACACTTATCAAACATCTGTCACATCTATGTTCTTAATTAGTCTTTAATTATTGTAAAGAAAAAACAAGTTTAAAAATAATAGTAATTTGTCAGTATTTGCTGTAGTTTATTTCTAGTCCGACTTCTCCATTATTTGCTAGTGTTGCACTGTTAATGGGGGTGTTTACCCTAAATGTGGGCAAAAGAATCATTCTGTAACTTAGGACAGTCCTAGTTAAAGTCCTAATGAATTACCTAAAGATAGAAAGGATTTCAAATTCCCTTAGCCCTCCTTGTTGTTTTGATCCTAATTCAATATATGTTAATATTTTTCAAATGTACTTTTGAATAAAGCTGTCCAGATATGGAAGTAATGTATATTTGCCCTTTATTTTGCACTGATGCACTTTAAATGCGTGCTCTAAATTAGTTTCTCTGCTTTTTAGTGTGAGGGCAAGCTCTGCAGCCAAGAAATAACTTCCTTGGTTGCCCCCATGGTGGCAGTCTATCTGTGTATGTCGCTGTGTATGTCCTCCCCTTCCTACAGCCATCTGGAGACCTATGGCCTGGGGACTGAGGGGACCAGAGGGGACTAGAGGGAGCTGCAGGGAGTGCAAGGCAGTATCCACATACCCAAGGAATCTGACACCCATCTCCCCCTATACTTCCTCACTGGTGTCTTCTTTGGGTCCCACTCAGCAGAACACACAGCTCCTCGGGTAGTTAGGGACAGTACAGATGTGGTAACCAAAACCTTGTTATTTTGGGTAGGAGAGAGCAGGGTTGGGCAGTCTCCCAATCTGTTGGTCATTCTCAAAATGCATTTCATAGGCAGTTTTGCCATAGCAGAGTGTTACCCCAGGTGGTGGCCAGAACTACTCTTTCCCCTCTGTTTTTGGGAAAAGACCTCCCTTACCTGGTTGGGCGGGTGCTGGGACAGTATCCAGAGCAGTGCAATGGAGGCACGACGCACGTCCTCGCTGCCAGAGGCCAGGAGAGAGCACAGCTTGGGCAGGACATTCTCAGCAACCATCTCAGCCTGGATGTCTGCTGGCGTGGGAAAACAGCTAAGGTCAGGGAGGCTCAGAGCACTTCAGTGAAGCATTCAGGCTCTGACTCGAACAGCTGATTGTGCCTCAGGAATCAAATTAGAGGGAACCTCCCCATGTCGATGGGATGGGGCAATGCCAGATGTTCGGTTATAAAAATAAACCCTCATTTGTTCTGGCTCCTTTTCCCGAGGGATTAATACAAGCTTGATGGCAGAACATAGGTTTGGGAATCCTCAGTCTATGTCTAAACCTCAGAAAGAATGAGGGTAATTTTCTGAGACCATCATTGGCATAAGGCCAGGTAAGAAGGTGGCAGCTTCTGCTGCACAAACAGAAAGACCTCCCAAGCAGCACCTATCTCTCAGAGTTATGGTCAGTCAGGAGAGAGATTAGCCATCCCACGGAGTTGTTATACCCCACTTGCCCCTGCAACCTCAGTGAGTGCACTAAAAGGCAATGCCAGAGCAGCCAGCAGATGGAGAGGCAGAGCTAAAACGTCAAGCAGACCAGGGGGTTTCAAACATGCTATGGAGCAGCACAGCTTCTTCACTCTCAGCTCCTCTGTAATTGTGATTGCTTGAAAATTAGGCACCTCTACATTTTCTAGATGAATAACTCTATCCTGGAGTCTGGGCTTTAGCATTAGGTGTGCTAGACCTCTGCCACCATCTCCTGAATATGTCATAGAAATGAATCTTGGACATTTAATAGGATAGGATTTTTTAAGAGGATGACAAATGCTTGGGAGAAAATTATATTTAATGATAGACAGAATCATGCCTTGGAGAAGACAGGTCCCCACTCAATAAGCAATTTCAGGAGACATTCTGTCCTAATTGGGTTTAATGCTTAGGAAACATGGAAGGGAGAAAAACTTAGCAACTCACTAAGGCTCTGTGCATAAGAACACCTTTATTGCCTTTCTCACTTTCTCCAGATACTCCCCTTGCTACCTGGGAGCTCTAAGACAGGTTTAGTTAGGATATGCACTGCACCTTCCTCTTCCCTTAACATCCAGTTAAAATGTAGAAAAGAGGGTGTCTCTTGGCTTTTAATAGGAAAGATTCCCAGCCCACTGTGCTCACTTTGAAAGGCAGAGAGAGAAATAAATAGTGTGGTTTCTTTATGTCCAAGACATTGCTTACCACTGGTAGCCAAATTTCTTAGGCAAACACATGCCTGGCTTGAAACCTGCTTGTGCCAAAGAGGAAAAAAAAATAAGAATGAGAGAGAAGAGGAAAATGAGCTGTTTCAGTAATGCATGTTCTTGTCTATTGCACACAAAATAAACATGACAACATTAGCAAGCTATTACATTATCTTCATGAATAAATTTTGGCACATGATTTTTTGTCAGTTTTGATGAATTTTTTTTCGACCTCCTAGTACTAGTCATCCTGTTGGTGATGAAGAATGTGGTTCAGATATTGCTTTTATCTTAGAATGTCTGATAAGTTATAGGAAAATGAAAGGAAAGAAATTGGCCCATTTGCTTTGCCTTTTTTTCACCTCCCCTTCTACACAGAATTTCAAGTTCCACCCTGAACTGTGGTTTCTTGAAGTTTCTTTGATGTGGATTCCAACAAAGCAAAATTTTCAAGATGTTATTCCTTGAAGCCATACAGTAAAATTTCAGGATACCAAAAAGAAAAAAAAAAAAAGTAGCATAATAGATGTGTCAGACACCTTCTGTCACAGACACCATGATCAAAGACAGAGCCTGGACAGGACACTTCACACATGTTGTTTCAAGTTAATAGCATACAGGCCATCCTAGTCTAAAGGAAGTGTCCAGGGCTGAAGAACGACTTTAATGATTTCCCTTTGCTTTCTTCATACATTGACCTTGTAGAACCTATGTGTTTTCTAATATAGGTGTCTTTTCTCATGGGAAAGATGCTGCATAGGTACCTGTACAGTAGATGAACAGAAGGATGTGAGGCTGAAACTGGAAGCCCAAGTTTATAGGTCTACCTGGATGCTATGTTTTTCCACAAAGGGAAAGCTACAGCTTTACCTTGTCCACAGAAGAGGATAGGAGAGAGATCAGTGTCCGCAGCAGGAATCTGTCACTGGGTCTCAGCAAGGCTTTGTGGTGCTGAACATTGGCTGCCACATTGCTTAGGGCAGCACAGCTGTAATACTGCAAAGAACCAAGAAAAAAAGTAGAGTGAGGAGGTCAGAGTGGTGACACGTTGAAGAGAATACAAATAAATTGCAGAAATGCTCAGATTTAAAACTGATGAAAATAAAGTGCTTTTTCACCTTAAGGTTATTTATGGGGTAGACACAACTTGCTATAGCTACTACAGCAATCCTGTTGGGGCATGTGGTACAAACTCATTAGGACCCTGGCTGTTTGGGACTGTGCTGTGCTGCTGCAATGACATTGCTGCTGGCACCTGTTAGGTCATACTCTGTTCTATGTTTGCATTGATTTACTCAAGCTGGATGTAGCTATTGCCCTAGCATGACAAGAGATCATTTCCAAAGGATCTAAACATTAATGCTAGGGAGGAGTACACATGTAAGAGTATCTATTACTAGGGAGGTATAATTAGAAGAAACAGGTTTAGCTACAGAGATGGAAATTTTAAGGTGAATCTCAGAGAAATCTAAAAATGCCCAAACAGTTTGCAGAAAGCAATTCCAGAGGGTCCATCCCTTCAGACATCTAAAAAAAATCTCTATAGAGATAATTAAACTGATGGAGAAAACAATTCTATGCTACTCAAAGGACTGAATGAACAAAGTAGCAGAGTGTAAGGCTTACAGCTCTGATTCATAGTTTATTTATCAGCATACTTTTGCATTAAGATCAGCTCTCTGCTGACTGTGCAGAATCACAAAGAGGTGTCTGTGATAGACATAAAATAGAAAGATTTACAGATATTTGCAATAACAAGAAAAGGATCTTTGCAAGTTATGTCTTCTCAGAATACTTAGTAAAATTGCTTAGAGAGGAAGATCAAAGTTAGGATGAAAAAAAAAAAAGAAAAAAAAATCCAAGCCAAACAATTAACCAAACCAATCAAACAAAAAACCCAAAACCCCAAAACCCAGTGGAAGAGACCTATCTGCAACTTGTCTGACGATCTGAAATTCACAAGAAGGCAGCCACATAACAACTCTGTGCATGTATTAATGTGTGCTGGCAGACAAAGTTTTGCCTCATAAACTTCCTCCTGTGGAGTTAGACAAATTGAGTCTTTTAATATACATTATCTGGCTGAGCTGAGTTTCACCAAGATGCTCTCACATGTTTCTCCAATTCGTTAGAGATACCTTTCCTCCTCTCCCCCTTTTCATTCCTGCATACTGTGGTTTGTGCTCTCCTTACAGTCACAAGGTTACTGTTTTAAAAGCTGACCTCTTTTAATCATACCTGTACTTCTGAGTCAGGAGATTCCAGCAGCAAGGCAAGAACTGGTAGGGCTCCTTCCTTGCATAGGACTTGTTGGATTTTCTCTGCCATTAAAAAAAAAAAGTAAAAGTGTCTTCCCCCTTCCCTCCCTCTCATTTGGAGGCACCGTTCAAAAGGGACATTCACAGGCCTTGGGTTCTAGAAAGTGCTAATGCTGTCCAAATATATGCCAGTCAGTGTGAGAGTGTATAATTTAGAGCTTGTGTAATGCAGCAGTATGCAGATATTTTAGCAAAAAGACTAGCAGGCTGTCTGACTAACCTTTTGATGGTTTTATGCTAAAAACTGCTCTGAGAATCTGAATTGCTAGAGAAGCTGAAAAGACTCAGGTATGATCTTCACTATGATTTCTGCATTTCAAAAACAAGTTATTTAAAATATACTGAGTATATATACAGAAATGTAATAGCCAACTGCCTAAGTTCTTGCCAACCGTTTCCTAACACAATACAGAGTCCAGAAATGTTACTCATGACTTTATCATTTAGCTCTGTGGAATAATGGTATCATCTTGGTAGGTGAGCTCTAATGGTGGTTTATTTCAGAGTTAATTATGGTAGTCTACATGTAATTGCAGAGGACCAAGTACTGCTTTTGATACAGCTGTTGGCAGATATTCTGGGAGCCTTTAATGTCTGACCCATGATAGTTATACTTTGCATATTCCAGCATTGAGTTAGTCAGAGGAAGTAAAAAGTTCCTAAAGCTCAACTTTGTTGGATAAGCTTCTGAGATTGCTTTGAAGTACACCAAATGTGCTGCTAACTTTTTAGGCCAAGTTATTTCTTTAACAAATGGTTATTTTTTTCTTTTTCTTTGACTGATTACTTAAGTATTCATACACTATCCCCTCGGAGTTGAAAATCAAGTCTTTCTGTTTTGTTACTAGGCAAAAAAAGGGCCTGTATCAGCTAAACTTAAATCATCAAGTCATGATAACAACATGAATGCCATATGCAGAGGAAATAACGTGTTGCTCAGTTATGCTTTTATTCTTGCCTTAATCCTTCTGGATTGTTTTTCTATCAGTGAGTTTTCTTTCAGCGATTTATGTAAACCATTAGTTCAAAAGTACCTGATTGTGTGAGGTTGAGAATAGCACCAACTGCATTTTGTTGGACTCTGGGATCATAGGACTTGGCAAGTGACAGTAGGGGTGTAACTCCTCTAGCAGCACCAATAGCCTCTCGGTTGGACTCTGGAAAAGAATCAGAGGAAGAAAGAAATACTTACTGCCATCTTACCATGAGCCACAAGCATGACAACTAGCAGAACTAGTTCTTTGGTGTTCCCTTCTCTGATTTCTCTGCATGCTCAAATGAAACTGTTAAAGATTCAGAGCGCTTAAGAGGAAAGAAACCAACTCATGACTTCTGATTAGCCATAAATCACAGCTGGTTCAATGCTTTTGGTTTGTGACTTGGATAATTAAAATATCCTTAAGTCCCCTTAAACAGGTTAACAAAGTGTCATGCTTCTACCCTTGGTACGTCTGATCAAGCTATTCACAGTGTGATAGCCAAAAACTACATCATGAACTGCAGGTAGGTTTTATTAATTTAGTAGGGTATACTCAGGGCAAATTTCTCTCTTTGAATGTCTCTGTGTCACTCACTTGACAGCTACAAACAATGCAGAGGTTTCTAAAGACAGAATTGGTTTTAAACATTGGAATCTGAAAAGGTGCTTCTTCTCAGAAGTGGTGGTGATTTCTGCATGGCAATGTATCAAGTTGTACAGTTGTATTCAACATCCTGGCATACAAGGAGAACTCAAAAAAGATCTGCAGAATCCCTTAAGACATTTGGATGAAAAACTGGTGGAAAAAAGAAAAACTATAATACTTAATGGTGTAAAATTCACAATATTTATAGATAGTTTAAATAATGGCAAGTCTCTGGAAGTTTGCTGAGAGAAACATGGAGCAGACAGAGAAAAAAAAAAAAAAGGTATTTGGATGAGATAAAGTCTTCAGGTGTTAACTAACTTAGAGAGTTATGAGAACAAAGCTGTTAGTTTTATACCTGGAGCCTATTTAGCGGGGAATTTACATACACAGATTACTCAGGAAATTTTTTCAAGTATAGTTCAGATAGTATCAGTTTAATATTTCGCGGCAAGTAATTTTCTGTCTCTCAAGTAAGTAACTTTTGTTCTGGAAAAAAAAATTGAGAAAAAATTGTCCTGGGAAGAGTAACGTATTTAAAAATAGAATTTCCATGTGGGAACTTATTATTCTGGTGAAATATTCTGGTCCCTTTCATAGACAAGACTTTCTCTAATCTAATCTGCCTACATACTGTTCATTTCCCACTGTTGAAGAAGAAAGTCTTTTGTGTAGCTCCAACTGATAGAAACCAGTCTGGTGTGATGCAAACTACTCAGCTGAGTAAAAAAGAGAGGTAAAAAGATTAAAAACTCAGATATTGCTGCTTCCTTTATTCTTGCACACAATACACTCCGTGAATGTTTGTGAATGTGGAAAACAACCTTACATTTGAGAAAAGGAACTATGAACATTTGGACAAAACTTGGGCAAATTCTTGTCAGATATTGTGGTTGAACATTTGTTTTGCCAGTTTATGATGACAATCTGGATGGGGAAATCTATCTCATCAAGATGTGTAACTGTATTACCATCTCTGTAAGAGATGAGGCAGGCTAGATCATGTTTCTCTCCTGGACCACCTGTTTATCTTAAATAATGCAGTTCCTCCATTGGTGCCACTGCAACCACTGATGCTCCTTGGAATGCTTTTAGAAGGAAACCATGTGTTCAGATGCTACTCTAAAGTGGGAAAAACAGAAACATCTACTCAAGCTGTGTTTGAATAACTCACTAATTTATAAATCCTTTCTTTCCACCCTCTGACATTTGTGTGCTTAAAAATTCCCTGTCAGAACAACTTTGAATGTGCTTTACACTTAGTGCATCCTCCTCGTTTTCGCTCAAAGCAGATGTTCAGGCCCCACTCAACCCTGAAGCTGTCAACATTTAGTTCTCTTCTGAAGTACTCTGAGTTCTTATCCCAGAACTGACTACTTTCACTCACGGATTGAAAAGCTGCAGATAATTGCAAATATGCATGTGTCCTTTTGCTGTGTGGACAAATGCTGCTGCTGGAACAAACTAACCTTCAAATCATTTTCATCTGAATGGGTTGGTTTGCTCTTCTTATTTTTGGCTCCCTATTGTAAGAGGGAGAGAAACAGCTTACACATGACCTGCAGTAACACTGCCAAACAGTTTCACTCTGTACATAGTCTCACATGTTCGTTGCAGCAGAATTAAGACCATTCTTAGATGCAGAATCTTAGTCTCCTTAAAACCATCTAAGGTCCTTCCTAATTTGGTTGTGATTCCATATTTATCTTTTTTGCATAAATGGCTTTCTTGAAATATGTGACTGAACAGGATACTTTTCTCAAGCAGACATGTAAAAATATCAGAGTCTGTGAGTTAAAATTAAAATAAACTCTGGAGAATTGCCTCTTGCTTTAGTCTCATTGCTGCGGTAGCTAGATATAGTCTGAAAAACAAATAAATGGATCCAGCCATTTAATTCCTGGTTAAACTGGGACAGAAAACCTCAACACTGATCAAATTCCAGGCAGCAACCCAGCCTATGCACTTGCCTACCTCTATGCTCAGCTTTGAGAGCTCCTTGAGTGCTTAATTTGGAGTACTTGTGCTCAGAAGGACATCGGTACTTAAGGGAGTGTGCAAAGGCATTAGAAGACCACAGGGAATGAAGATGGACTGGATCTGGAGGGTTCCCTATATTCCAGGTTAAAGCTGTCTAGAAGGGCAAGAGTGTCTTCAGGACTAAGTAACATCCTCAGGTCCCCAAACAAGTCAATTTCTCTGACACCTGTTTAAAACAGATGAAGTGACATCTCTCTGTAAATCTTCAGGGGCTTAACTTCACTGACCCTACACAAAGAAAGTCCCTCTAGTGCCAGGTACCTAAAATCTTAGTGATGCCATGCCTAATTGAGACATTTAAATGAGGCAATTTGCATTCCACACAGTGCAATCTAGTATGTAGAATTCTTAACATGACTATAATAATATACAATGCCTAAAATAAGCTCTTAAGAGAAAAGCGTTTAAAAACCTGAAGATAAAACAAAAAGGTCAGATAAAATGTAAATCAGCACTTTCGTGTAGTTGGATCCCGCTTGTCCACTCTCCCTTTGCAACATAAATAGTTAAATGAGAAATTAACACCTTCATTTTGCTTCTCTCAGCATTCTGGGACATCAGACTGCAACTTCCCTTGCTGGAGAAGGAAGCTGGCAGAATAAATACTACAGGGAGGGAAATAAATGTTATTCATGCCTTTTATATAGATTTGTCCACAATTTGCACTATAAAACTGCAAGTTTGCACAAGGTTGAATAAGACACACTAACATGATAACCTTTCTTTTGGTAACTGTAGCTGAATTTACCCCTCTGGATACCAGGAAAATATTAACACCATTATATGAAATATACATAATTCAGCAGAATTTGGTAAAAAATGCAAGTAGTACATGATGAGTAATAAACTGACTGAATGCAAGATGGCAGCAAGTTTTGCTGAAGGAGAATGAATGACCGACCACCTGGGAAGAGTCTACAAATGGAATTCCACGAGGGCCAGTCTGTACTTGTTTTGAACCAGAAAGTTAATACAAAGGTGCAAATGTAGAACTGTCAATGCAGTGGAGGACTGGAGTATTTTACAAATAACAGACAAGTTAGAAGACTGAAGCAATGGAAACAGAATGAAACCTGTACAAAATGCAGGGACGTGCACTTGGAAACATTTGTGGTAGACCCTTGATTACTTGGTGTCCGTGGGAAATACCAGAAAAGGAGGAGCAAGACTAAGTGATTGTCAGCTGTAGAATGACAACATCACGATGGCACAATCAACAAACCTGCAAGTGTTACCATGAGATGTACCACAAAACATATTTCCCTACATGCCACAATAAAATACACAGATGAGACCCCAGCTAAAATACTGCACATTTCTGGTGACTTCTCTTTCAGAAGAGATTAATCCAAAATGGAACTCCTGCAGCATTTATCTCTATCTTGGGACTGTAACCATGCCTGAGGCCTGTGGTATCACAATACAGCACATGCAAATACTATGTTCCATTTCTGGAACATATAATTTACACCCAGAAGGACTCTGAAGATGAACAGAGAGCCTCACTTACAAGAGGAGTCTTTAAAGAGCTTCGCTTTCTCAGTCTAGTAAAATGAAGGAGACTCATCAGCATAGACATCAGAGAGACAGAAATACTGAAGCAAAAGCCAATGCAGACATTAATTAAGATAAGCTGGTCATGAATACATTGAGGATGAAAATCAGAGAAAGGTTTGTAATCATAAGAGAATGAAGGTCAGGAACACTGAGAAAGATAACTGGAATGTCAAGAGGTTGAATTTATGATGCAGGAATACCATAACTTGCTGCTGCATCTTATGACTCTTAAACCAATTGCAAATACGTTGTTTCATCTTAAAATATAATGGAAGAGTTGAATGAATTGACTGCAGAGGATAAAGGCAAAGAACAGCACACTCACCTGAAACAGCCAAAGTCATGATGCAGGCACAGGAATTACATTGGACAGTGGGATCCTCTGACTCAAGCAGATCCAGAATTGGCTCAAGTAAACCCATCTGGACAACTAATTCTTTGTCAACTATTTATAAATTAAAGAAGAAAATGGACAAATAAAAACGTAAACAGTTAATGATGTTGTGGAAAGAATACATCATCCATTGACTGCTTTGGAGATCTACATTATGATTACACAAAACAGACCTAAGATGGAAACAGCCTGAAAGCCACTCACAGTCCCTAGCTTGGTTTGCTTGATTCCTCTTCAGACTCAGGAAAGAGTGTAAGAGATGTTTAGAGGTTCTAGGCCAGAAGGTCCCAAATAAGGTTAATTTTTAAAGAGAAACTACAGCTTCCCAATAAGTTCACAATTCACTCAGCACTTCCCTCACCCTTTCTTTTTCTTCTGAGTTCTACCCTTTAAGTATTATCTTTTCTTTGTAAATAGTGACATGGTATTATTTGCAGCAAAATCCTTAAAAAAAAAAAAAGCAAAGCAAAAGGCCAGCTTCACTGAAGACTGATTGTCTTTTGCTGTTACGAGATTGCGGGATGGAATATTTGTTGTGGCCCAGGTGCCAAGGAGTGCAGTAGTAAATGCAACAAGGACTCCATTGATGAGGTGTGGGGTGTTCATGCCCTATCAACACAAACTTTACTGGGAAGTTTTTATTCTGCATTTCCCTGATTCTATCTCAAATCTATTTCCCCCTCTAGTTACAAAAGCAAGTGACTTCTACTGAGCATTTAAACTTCTTTTTTCTCTGCAAGCAATTTAAGACTAAGGTCCAGTTCATAAATAACCAGAAAACATGCACTATCTCATAGGTAGAGTTTATTTCTAAGACCAGCATATGTTGTTTGAAAAGGAAACTGTTGGGCTGTAGATCCAAGAACGAGAACAGAATTCCCACACTGGTCTGGGAATAATTTATCATCTGTTGCACACAGATCCAAAACCTCTTGCCACATGATACAATCTAGCTGGAGGGATCTGATGTATCTTGGTGCCACCAGAAGCTATGTAGCTGGCAGTCAGAAACAGACTCATACTTGTCCTATCAGGAATACAAAAAAAGGAATCTGGATTTGTGTAGATGTGCCCTCCTTCTGTCTGAGTCTGGCTGAGGAGATACTTCTTCACTGGAAGAGAGATGTGTCGTTAATTACTCACTATTTCCTTCCAGCAAGAAGTTGACAAGGGACAAGGAAGACATCTGCTGCACCTCCAGGTCAGCAGAACGTAGTAAGGCATAGAAGGGTTCCAGATGCTCCACAGGCAGGGGGATGTTCACTGCATGAATGAGAGGAAATATTCATGAGTCCCATTGCTCACCACAGTCACATTTTTCTCTTGATAGCCTTAAGCCTCAGCTGCTCTCATAGACAGGCTGAGTGGTATTCGCCTTCATTGAAATTCCACTGCTACTTACTAGCAAACTGGGCAAGTTTCCTGAAAAGGTTTTGAATAATCAAGTACTTCAAAAACATCATGGGAAGGGAAGCAATATGCCTCACTACCAAACATGTCATTCTCTCTCACAGCAGGTCCTTGTGTTGTGGCTACTTGCACTTTTTATCCAGCAAAAAATACATAGGATAAAGCTACCATGCCAAGAGACAGAATATTCTCTTTGAAGCAAATTTAAAACAAACAAATAGATAAATAAATTGCAACCTGCTTGTTGCTAGTATTTTTACCTTTCTGTGGAATCTAAACTCTTGCTGGTATTTTATTTGGGATATCTAGGCTGACTCCAAACCTAGGAGTTACCTCAGGAGGCAAGTGCTCCCACAGAATAGTTTGAACAAAGAAGAATGTTTCCTTCATAAATTTTCAATACAATCTGGCTCCTAGAGCTTTGTCCTCTTTCAAAAATTATATAATATAAAACATAACTGGTCACTATGTCCATTTCTGTTCATCATATTTTGACTGTGTTGTTTTCAGGAGATTCAGTATACACTGACTCTAAATATTTTGTGTGCTGCTGAGCTTTACGGAAGTATAAAAATTTCATAAATAACAGTCTTTTATAATCATGAGAGATATCTCCTCATAGCAAAACCCAGAATTTACTCTGGCTACATGGCAATGACCGTATTTCCGTCTTCCAGGGAAAACAACAGAACATGAAAGCAAAAAACCAAAAAAAAATTTGCTTCATGAATCAAAAGGAGTTTCACAGTTTTAAACAATACTTTTATTTATAATTAAATGAAAATTTTCTAATGCCGTGAGATTACTTACTGTGCTGACTCATATGCAAGTAATAGAGGGCAGCCGACTGCTGCAAACCTGGATTTTCTGAAAAGGATAAGGTCCTCAAGGCTTCCAGAGGGTCCTTTCCAAGTGGAGACATTTCAAAATCTAAAGATGTACAATGACAGCAGAGGCTCAATTACATGTGAAAAGTGTTAGTTTACAAAATGAAATTAAAATTTACAGCCAACCAAATACATAAGGATTTTTGCACTGCAACAACTCCATAAAGCCTATCTATCTTTACTCATGTTTCCACGAGCAGAAGCAATAGATGAACTGGGAATAACCTGTCCTTAGTAATACCTCTTGTAAAGCTCCCAAAGCTAATGACTGGAAACAAGATAAATTATAACCTTTAGAAGCTTTTACGCTATCTAATATAAATGCAGGTGTTCTCATTCTCCCTAAAAATCTTTATCTTTTTCTGAATCACAGAAGATCTTTGTTAAAATACATCCACTGAACATGGTTAGTTATGAACTATAGAAAGAGTACATATTTCTAATTTACTACATTTGAAGTTCACTGTGTTTCCTGTCTTGGGTATTGAAATAAAGTATTTAAGGGAATAGCAACATGGACTGCAAATGGGCTTGCCCCAGGCTCAAATTTCTAGCATGAGTCTACCTGTTCTCAAGTATGATAGCTCCCCTATGAATAAACCAGATGTTCAACAACAGTCATCAAGCAACAGCAGTCATGCATGACTTCTGTAAGTCACTCTATAATATGCAGAATAGAACAGCAGAGAGGAAAATGAAAGGGACATTGAACCAATGAACAGAGTTTAAAAAGTAATGTAGCATAGATTGACTGGTGGAGCATGCTATTATAAGATATATTTTCAGGCAACAGATTAGAGCCGTGCATTAATGATTGAAATATCTCTATGGAAAGTATCTAGCTACTTTGCCCCCCATGGGATAAAAAAATGTGAAGGATGTAAGGGGCATGAGCTTTCATGCCTCAGTGCAAAATACAGCCAGTATTTCAAACCATTAGAAGCTGCTGGCATGTCAAAACTAGCGAACTCCTAACTTCAGAATTAGGTAAGTGAGCTTCACAGAACTGCTTTCTATAAAGATCAATTTTGTTTAATAATTAGTAACACACACAAAGGACTTGCCTCTATATGCAAGGTTTTACAGAAAACACCCAAAAAATCTCTTCATGTGGTTTAATTCTGTTCCTTTCACTATCTGAACCTGAATCTGACTATCTGATTCTCCCACATATCTGTGGTTTTGTTAGGGAGAGTGATAAAGTTGAAACCACCCAAAATCTTCACTTGTTTAAAATATTAAAATTTGCCACCCAGGCTAAGAGATGAGTGTGATGATCAACCATGAAGTCTCTCCTTGCACCCAAATTGTCCAAATACTGTCTTCTTGCTTATTATAACTGAGGATAGGTTTGCTCTCTGTTGGAATAAAATACACTGGTAAGTGTTAAAGTAAGAGGGATGTGTCTTGGTTCTCTTCATGAGGCTTCCCTGCTTCCATTTGTCTTGGCACTAAGATTCGGCCACTGAGAGAATTAACCTTGGTTCTGCTTCCCAGGTGCTGTATGTATCCTGTCACGGACGGTGGGACCTCCCTGAAAACCTTCCTTGTCATCTGTGTACTTCTGTCAGAGAAGCTCTAGGTTTCCTGTTGCTGTATCCCAGATCCAGACTTTTGAAGATGAGAGAGGATCTCAGAGAGGAAAGGATCTCTCAAGGAAACATTCACTTAGTCTTTCCAGGAAGCACCAGTGCAGTGGGTGCTGCAAGGGGCCATTCTGGCCTCCCGTTCATTACACCTCATCCATCAACTGAGCTGGGATGCTGCCAAGACAGACTCTTATAGAGTCAAGACCATGCTAGCCTTTGGAAGAAAAAGTTCAGCCCTGGAAGATCTCCACTGTATTACAAGCTGTCTCTATTCTGGATATGAATGTCAGGATTTAACCAGTGCTAAAGATGCAACAATCAGCAAACTTTATCAGCAGCACAGGACCCACCACCTTCATAGGATAATGACACCAGCTGAAGTTAATCCACACATATTTCCAACAACCACCGTGACGGCAATTATTCCAAAGGTAGTTCCACGACCGATCATTTCAAACAGCACTAACTGTGTCACACCAAGGAAAAAAGCCTCTCCTGGTTCCCCTCACAAGACGGTTTCATGTTCCCAAGAAAGCAAATAAAGAAATAGTAGTTCCACACCCTTCACACAAATGAAAGGAGAAGATTATCCAATTTTGTGTAGTAGCTTTAGCCCAAAGGTGCTAAACCGAAAGCAATATACCCAATTAGTTGTGCAACAAAGCAAAACCAAACAAGCAATGATGCCTTATCTTGAGATGAGGACTGTTTTTAGATTGGATAACCAACAAAATACAGTCATCCAAGATGACTGCAGGAATGAAATTTAAAAAAAAAGATTTTTCTATTGATATTGCATCCTAGGACAGCACAAAGAGGACATCACAAATAGAAAAACAAGGGAATTAGGCAGATAACCTGTAAAGCAAAAGAGATAGATGAAGAGTTATGGATCTACTTTGATTCAAGCAGAATCCCGTGATCGTGATTAAGCCTGATGTTTGCACAAAAGCACAGTTGCTTGGAATCCTGAGATCTCAATGATGCTTGTCCCAGGGTAATTTTGATCTTCCCCATGTGTATCCCAGACATTCCCAGAACAACTGTGCACATCACACTGTGATCTGCCTGCTCAGAGCTCTGCACTCACGTAGTAGCATCCAGTCTTAGCAAAGCCCATGTCCAGCTATGTGAGTTCCTTTTGACTGACTTCAAAAAAGTAACTTCAATTGCTAGAAGGACTCAGTTTTATGAAACACATTCACATGGTTAAGTATTAACAGTGGTGGCAGAGCGAGAAAATGACTGACCATTTCTACCTAGATCCAACTGTTGCACCACTTGAGCTCTTGGTGTCCTGTACACAAAGAAAATGCTCTCCAGCTTTGGCCGTTCCTACATCATCACCAAGCTGTTCAACGCCATGCCAGTGCAGATCAGCCATCAATCTGCTTTCAACCCACAATATCAATCTCCTTGCTCTTTCACAGTCCTTTAGAAAAAGACAAGTCCTCTTACCTGTTTCAATATGCTGCAGAAACTCCTGTGCTGTCACCCACTCATGAGGCTGCAGGATGGGCTTGTACAGCTGTCTGGCTTTAGAGCTGTTTTGTTTTAAGCAGGAGCATTTGCTTATCAGAGTTAAGCATTCCTTGATGCCTTGCACCAAGTCAGAGGACATCCTCTGAACAAAGCCGATGAAGTCCCGCAGGAGCTGCATGCATCGTCCACATAGCTGACCCATTCTTGTTCCAACAGCAGCACAAAGCAAGAAGAAATGGAAGGAAATGGAAAGAAAAGTTTCTTTTCAATTTGTCCACTTTTTGCACTAGCTTGCCTCCTCACTGTTTGTTCCGTCTTACGGATGTTAACACCACACCATTTGTAGTTGCTGTAAGTCAGACAGGTTTCTGTGTCCAAAAAACTACATTTCAAAAAGCTGGTTTCTGCAGATCTCCTAGGGTTCATAAATTATTATTTAAAAGCAGTGGACTGGAGACACACTCCAACACCTGCCCTTGGCTTGAAGAAAAATAAAATAATGACCTAAACACATTTCGTGGAGAACAAATGGAGTTTAGGTCATGGAGCATCCACCAAAACCTTCATGAGGCTAGGAAAGCTCTGAGATAATGGAAAACACAACCTCAGTTTTTGTGAGGTAGCTTTCCACATGAAAGGTAGGCACCACCTTTTCTGCATGTGTACAAGCTGCAGCTACCAATTGGAGAGAGGAAGATTTAGCAAGTGAACAGGTTTTTCCAGTTTTTGCTGAAGCACAGACCAGAACAAAGGAACTGTTGGACAAACAACTCACAACTCAGTCACCTGAGACTGCAAATCAGCAAGAATAGAAAGCTGTGGGAGAAAAAAAACCAAAAACCAAAAAACAAACAAACAAAAAAACCCAAACAAAGAAAACCAACCAAACAACAACAAAAAAAAAACCCCAAAACAAACAAACAAACAAACAAACAAAACCAGTGGCCAAACGAATTTAGCATTGTCTTCCTCCTGTCAAGCAAGTCCTGCAGAGTGGGCTGGATAAACTAGCAAAGGGAAAATGCAAAAATTACCTGCAGCTTTCATGAAGAAGAAGGTAGTAAGTAAAAGGAAAATTATCAGTTCTCCTTTTGTTTAATTCACCAGTTTGGTGCATGTGCCCACCCTTGGCTGAACAGTTTTACAAACGACCCTGGTTTAATTAATGTATCATGAAGTGATATTTGTAATATTGAAGTTTCCAGCGAAAACTGGTTTGATTCAAGATCACCTTAATTAGGGATATTGTAGGTACAGGTCTGCTGAATGTTGACCACTTTTATTAACTCCTTATTCATGGATTTGGTGGATTTATTCTAACTATGGCATTTGATACATTTATTGATAAGTTCTAGACTCATTGTCCTTTAATAATTCTTTATTTTCTAAATAAATCATGTTTGAAAATCAACCCATTTGTTCTGCAGCCATCTTCAAACACTCATGAACAGGCTCACTCAAATCTCTCTGGTCTGTCCAACAACTGCTATTTTTTCTCTTGATGTAATTTTCCTAAAAACAAATACCATTCGTTATAAATAAGCCTACCTACACTAGTAGACCAAAAGTATGAGACCTCTAACACACAATGTAATCCATTACAAGGAATTGGGACTTTGACTTTTCTGGCTACTTCGTTGACCAGCTCTGCAAACCCATTGAGTTCTGATCACTATCTGGCTTCTTAATGTTATCAAAAGTGGGGTTAATATTTCTATTCTCTCACCATGTCTTCTGGATCCCTTCAGCAGGGGTCTTCTAAAGCATAGGGAACCCATGTGATTGCCAGATCCTACTTCTGCCACCACTTGCTCTTCACCTCTTGCTCATGATCTTCCACCCTTTAGCTTTCATTTTAAAAGCCTGGGAATCCATCACATGCTCCTTCTGTCTCTTGCTCTCTTCTCTCTAATGAACTGTAATGTTTAATTGTGAGATTCTTTACAGGTAATTTGAACTGCACTGCACTGAGATGAGAAAACAACAGGACTGTTTGAACACAGCATTTGCTAGTAATGACTGCATTTTTGCAATGTTCTTACTAAGCATTTCAAAATGTAGTGTGAACACTAAAACAGCCTTCCAATGTATCTGTAAAGAAGATATTCCCCAAATGGTTTAAAAGCAAGATTCAGAGATGCTGAGCTCTTGCAACTCTGTTTTAAATAAGTGGGAGTTAAAGAAGTGCATGACACCTGAAAATTAGTCTATAATTTGCCTGAAGGCATAAAACTCAGGTGTCCCCATACCTAGTTTGATGATTCCGTCAGGAAATTGTTCTTTGATTTGAAAGTACTACTTGAAAGCCAATGTAGAAGGCTGGTTTGTGGGTCTTCAAACACACTCTGAAATCACAACAGCTGCTGTAAAGGCTGAAACTATAAACCCAGTATTTTTGATGGTTTCATGACCTCGATAAGTTTCCTTATCTAATTGAATAAAATGTCAGCTCAAGTTTGCAGAAGGGGAGAAAAATAGTAGTACTGTAATAACGTTAGACTATTTTGCTTTTATTCTTGTACAGAACATGTTTCAAATAGTAAACATCCCACACTCAACATCTTGATTTGTCTCCAAAGGAAAAAAAGAAATCTGTTCCTTTGTACAGCATTAAAACAGCCTCTACAAACCATTTCCATTCAGTTTGTATGCAAAAGATACTTCCAAGCAGTAAGCTTACTGTGTGAAGGCTATGTGGAATTCTGTATAAAAAGTATTTGGAAATTTAAATCTATTTGACAAAAAATAGATGAATGCTGTAGCTAAACAGTACTTTCAACAGAAAGCTTGCACTGGTCCAGCATTTAATCTGATGTGTAGCTCCTCTGCAGATGACAGAAAAGATTGCTCTTGGGCACAGTCCCTTAAGCGTCTGACACTCACAACAGGTTTGTTGTGTTATGAACCAAGAACAGGAAATTTTAAAAATATATTTATTCATGTGCCATTTTGCTAATGCAGCATGCCACTGCTTGAACTGCTTCTTGTAACAGAAATTACTTTATCCAGTTTGCAATGGTATATAACTTTTGGTTGCCCAAAAGTTGACTGGAGAGATGTACACAAATAGTGTTTCTACTTCTCTTTCATACATTATCTAGGGGCTCTTCATGCTAACAGGCCCCCAAACACCCTCAGGCTCTGATGTAAATATTGGGGGGAAAAGGGTCAACTGTATTTGAGCTATGGTAGCAAAATTATAGCTCCAGGTTCTGGATTTTAGAAATAGTGTTATTCCTGTGGTTTTAATAAATGGAAAAAGGATTTTTGCAAAGTGTAGGGGAGAGGTAGTGATTGAGAACTTATGTAGTCTTATTTAGCCAGTCAAATAAGAAAACTTAAATAAAGATACTTAAATACTTAAAAAGCAGTAAATAGAAAGAATATACTCACATTACTAAAAAATTCAAAACTATAAAAAAAGACTTAATTAAATATGCATTTTATAGATTGGTCCCACGTAATTTTTGTATTGCAGCTTTGTCTTACGCACATTTCTTTCACAGTCTTCTCCCACCTTCTTGTTCAAGGGTGAGGAAAGCACTGTACAGTTTAGACATCTGTACAAAGGCTGTGCATTACTGCTTGTTTAGCAACAGATTTGACTCAAAAGGTTGTAGCTTCCCTAATGCCTCGCAGGTCTTTATTGTCCCCATACCTGCAGTTTAGGCCTCCTCACTTGTACTAATTCAGTGCTCTTTAAACTGGATCTATGAACTTCTGTGACTACAAAATACCAACAGAAAACTATCAACTTAGGACTTAAGTTATCAAAATGGACCTACTATTAGCAGAATAGTAGAGTAAGATAAAGAACTTTAAAAAAAATTCTTGGGAAACCAGAGCAATTGTACACCCTGAGTCTAATATGTGCAACTACTGAGCTCTTTTAAATACATCTATATACACATACACATATATATGTGTGTGTATATATATAAACAAAATACATACTATATATGTTTAAAATACAGACATTTGTACATGAGTTTGTGTGTGTCTCTGTGTATGTATATAGTCACTGTCATGAATTCAGGAGGAATTCAGCTGAACATAAACAGACTACAGTCATTTAAGCAGGGAGGAAGCCAGATGTGAGGACCTGATAGATCAAGATTTGTGAAAATCTGCCACGGGTTATGTTATTGCATAGCTAGGCATGCGATGCATTTGTGTGCATTCACTGCAATTTCTGTGGAGTATAAAGGAAGTTTTTCTTACTGGATCAAATTCCTTGGCTGAGGTATTTGCCCATCCTCCTTCAGAGGGAGAGTGCCATCTACTGAAGCATTTCTTTACACAGCTCCCTTGAGCCTTGTCCCACTTATGAATTGACAAAATCCATTCAAAGGGGTTGTAAAACTGAACAAGGTTTTAAAAGGAAAAGCAGCTGCTATAGATGTGAATCTGTTGTAAAGCACCAGCTGCACATAAAGAACCAGGCCAAAGATGGTAAATACAACTACTGACTTGTGCAAGCCTGTGCTCCAGCTTTCAAGAGATTAAAGACAACCTCACTCTGGGTTTCTTCATTCCTAATAAATCCTTGCAACCAAGATCACATTACCATTTTGTAACTCTTAGGAGCGGCATTCCCTGATAGGACAGTCCAATCTTACTGCTGATATCAACCACAGACTTTCCTACTCATTCCTCCTTTCTGTGTTAGTGCTCGTAAGATGTACAGCTACTCAGCTGACTCACTGAATAGTGAGAACACCTGGTAACAGTCACCAAGAGTCTGGCTTGGGCCAGTGATGACAGTATTATTGTTCTGCTTTGTCTATATGTAGTTTCCCATCATTTTGAGTTTCACACTTTGTTTTAAATTTTCTGGACTGTTGCTGTATCCAAATAAAGCAGAAGTTTGTGTCATGCCCAATGCTACTGTCTCCTAAGACAATAATAAGCATGCAAATTGAATTATTTTTGGTATTTTTATTGCTTTGTAGCAAAAGATAGTGCCTCTAAAATATTCAATGCAGCTCAGAGGTGACCATGTACCTTAGAGGTTTGAACAAATTGTATAAAAAGAAACTTAAATTTTACAAGGTAAATTGTGGCGGGTCAGCCCCCAAGCTGCCTCCGCCCCCCAGGCTGGGGATAGCTCCTCGGGAGGAGGAGAATTGCCTGGGTGAGCCTTTGGGGTATGAGTTGTTGGGTCCAACCCCGGATTGTGGGCAAAGGCGTGCCCAGCACTCCGACTCCGCCCCTTCTTCTAGACCCTTCTTTACTGTTATGTACTTTATTGGTTCATTTGAATTGTATCCTTCCCGCTTATGTAACCATTGGTTCCATGCGCTTATCCCCACCTTCTCCCTCTCTCCCTATTGATTAACCCTTCCTCCTTATAAGCCGGCGCATGGAGACTTCAACAGGCAGTTCTTCTCCTCCCTCTCTCCCTCCTGAACACCTGAACCCTTCACCCTCAATAAAGGGGAGCTTGGAGGAGAACTCCCTCCCACTAGCCCTTTGTCTCGCCGACTCCATTTTCACTCAACGCAATACAACAGTAAATCACCATGCAAAATCAGGGAATCAGAGGAGAAGGAGACCTGTCAGACGGTGTTTCATATGAATACCCTTAGAAAACCACTGGTTTGATGTGTTTCAAAGCACAGGTGGTGTCCTGATGGTTTTGCTGCCAAAGGGGTAGCACTGAAGAACCACACAGCCCATAGTTCAAACATCACGTTTGGCAAGAGAAGGAATGAAAAAAACTTTGAAAGAACTTGCATTATTTGCCATTAGGCAAATACATTTGAAAAACTTTAGAACATATTTTCAAAAAGTTTTGCATTATCATTTTCTCCATCTGGGCACATAGTATGTTGTCTTAAATACAACAGAAAACTGAAAGAATAGAAATCTTTCTGTCCCAATAAGATACATCCCATAGATCTTACGTTGGCTTACGCTCCACAAATCTTTGTTGATGCCAATTGGATTGAGTGCATCCTCAGAAAGTTTGCCAACATCACCAAGTTGAGCAACACACTGGAGGGAAGGGATCCCATCCAGAGGGACCGGGACAGGCTTGAGGTGGGCCTGTGTGAACCTCATGAAGTTCAACAGGGCCAAGTGCACGGTTCTACATTTGGATCAGTACAATCCCAATCACAAGCACAGGCTGGAAGAGAATGGACTGAGAGCAATCCTGAGGAGAAGAACTTCGGAGTGCTGATGGAGGAGAAGCTAGACATGAGCTGGCAATGTGAGCTCACAGTATAGAAAGCCAATCGTGTTCTGGGCTGCATCCAAAACAGCATAGCCAGTAGGGTGAGGGAGGGGATTCTGCCCCCCTGCTCTGCTCTGGTGAGTTCCCACCTGGAGTGCTGCATCCAGCACTGCGGCCCCAAGACAAGGACACGGACCTGTTTGAGCAAGTCCAGAGGCATATCATAGAGAGGACCAGAGGGCTGGAGCACCTGTCCTATGAGGACAGGCTGAGAGAGCTCTGAGGAGATCTTACAGCAGCCTTCCAGTGCGTATGGGTGGGGGGCTACAAGAGGGATAGAGAGTGACTTTTTACAAGGGCATGTAGTGACACAACAAGGGGCAATGGCTTTAAACTGAAATAAGGTAGGTTTACTTCAGATATTATGAAGAAATTCTTACTTGTGAGAGTGGCGAAGCACTGGCACAGGTTGCCCAGAGAAGCTTTGGATACCCCATCTCTGGAAGTGTTCAAGGCCAGAGTGGATGGGGTTTTGAGCAACATAGTCTAGTGAAATGTGTCCCTGTATGAGCAATTCTGAGAACCATTAAGAAATATGAGAAGGTCTGTCATATGCAGCCAAATCCCATGACAGTTCTGAAAACCTTACAGGCCTGGCAAATTGTCTTCTTTCACAGGTTCATTATCACAGATCAAGAAGCCTCTTCATTAATAGCGTCTTATTGCTGGTTACAACAAAAGCTGTAGCACATGTGCTGCAGTTGGGGCACACATTCATTACTGCTACCCCTGAAGAAAGGAAAACCTTAAAAAGAGAGGTTTCTCTCTAGGCTAGACTGTTCATCAGTTAACCACACTGTTTTTATTTCAGCACCAACTACTTGTTGGTTGCTGCCTCCATAGAAGGCTACACTGCAAAAAACTTAATAGCCAAAATAAATAGATCTAACCAGTGCATCTCTTTCCCTGTACATGAAACAGCAGCCCAGCATTTGGGGATTATGTCTGCTTCCCATCTTCCATGCCTTTTTCTTCCAACAGTTGCTTTTGCTTGTCTTCCAGTCATTGTCCCCAGACCTTAAAAAAACTCACAATAAAATGGTGTATGTTTGTCCCTTCGTCTCTTTTTAATAGTGGGTTGTTTTTTTGTTTCTTGCCTCAGAAATAACAGACTTTTAAAAATAAATCAGCTGTGTAAGATTCAAGCATCGTGAATTGCTCATTAACACTCTCAGGTAAATGGCATGATTCTTGGGGTGTCCTGTGCGCGGCTCGATATGGGTCCCTTCCAACTCAGAATACTCTATGACTCTATGAATTTTAGGACTTGGCCAGCCTACACACACCTCTTCGTGCGTCAGCCAATGCTGCTCACTCGCAGCCTTCAGCTGCACCTTTTCGGTGGTACAGAAGTCTCCCGGGTAGGCTTTCCCCGAACGCGGCGCTGCTGGATAGCAACCAAGCGACGGCCGCCCGCCTGCTGCAAACCGTACTGCAGTAAAGCGCCCCGGCACCGCCATCTTCCTCCCGGTGCGCCGAGCACCGGCTGCCAATGCCGCTGGATGCCGAGCCGCTGCCCGCGCTGCGCCGCGCTCCGCACACAGCGCCTTGCAAGCGACTCCCGTGCCTGGATGCGCACCCGGCCCCACAGGTAACCAGGCAACGGCCGGGGGTCCTGCGCCTCTCATCTCTTCGGGGAACGAGAGGATACGAGACGGCAACTTTTAGCCGCGGCGGTGCGGAGGAGCCGCGGGCCGCGGCGGGCAGGACAGGGAGCCCCCGGCATGGGGCAGGGACACAGCCGGG
>VZRL01003241.1:469462-497794 GCA_013397895.1 Origma solitaria
GGAGCTGCCGGGAGTTCCGCCCGCCAGGTGAGGGAGGGGCGAAGGTAAAGGAGCTGCGTGGAGGTTTGGCGGGGCGGTGGCCCCGAGTTGGGGGGAAGATGGCGGGGGGAGGCTGAGGGGGGGAGCAGCCCGGCCCCGCCCCCCCGACCGCGCGGTGCTCGCGCGCCGCGCCGTCCCGCCTTCCCCCGCCGCGTGACCTCGGCGCTCCGCAGCCATTATCCCGATTATCCCGATTATCCCGCGCCAGCCACGGGAACGGGACGGGAACGGGCCGTCGCCGTCACCGCCCTGACGCGGGCCACCGCTTCCCGCGGGAGCCGGACCGAGCCGGTGTCGCTTCTCCCTGCGCCTGGACGGCGCCCCGGGAAGCGAAGGTAGAATGGGAAAGGGCGGCGGGAGGGGGCAGCGGAGGTGCCTTGGAGCGGTTCCGCGGCTTCTGGAAGCCTGGCGGGATGGGGATGTGGGGACTTGGCGGCCGGCCGGCCCCGTTGGGCTTCCGCCCCGGCTGTGCGGCCTTTTGCCTTGGGCCTCCCTGTGGGAGGCAGGAAGGCCCGAGGGGATGTGGCTGCACAACGCTGGTTACGGGAATGTTAAATTTCCCCGTTATCCTTGTGGGTGTGACGCTGAAGAGGGAAACGGTGCTGGAGAGAAAGGATGCTTCCCGATATTGGATCAGCCCTTAACGCTCGTCGGAGGAACTTCCCTTCGGGCATGGCTGTGGTTCAGGCGCTTGTGCCTGAAGTACCCCACACCTCCCTGCGCCTTTTCTGCACTGGTTACAGATGCCCACCACATCCCGTGAGGGGCCGCATTCGGTTTTATGCCCCTTGCTGAAAGGGACTATTGTGTTCCCAGTGTTGCTCATATTGTACTATGCGACCATTGCAGGATCGTTCCCGTTATTTCCCCTTTGCTTTGTAAACCCTCTACTTTTCACCTTTAACTCTATGAAAATCAGATTCTTATTTTGTGTGTCATGGTGATCCTTTACGAAGTCAGTACAACCCATCACTTTTTTATCTCGGAGATCAAAGTTTTGCCCTCACAGCAGCAGTTAAATTTTACTACAGAAAGACCCGAGGGCATGCAAAACAAAGGTGCTCTTGACACAGAAAGTAGTCACTGCTTGAGCAATGCAAATGTATAAAAACGTCACTTAGAATAGTTGTTCTTGGTGTGGGAGGGATTGGTTAAACAGCGTGGAGTTGCAGGAAAATGCTGTCTAGCTGTTTTCTTTCTGCTCCCTCCTCCTCATCCGCCTCTCTGATAATCACGTTGTTTTGGACAAAAGTGGGGAAAATGAGAACGGGGTAAAGGCTCTGGCATTGAGGTATGCTCCAAGCATGCAGCTTGTGGCAGGGAGAGTGGGAATTGCATCCTCCCACTCATCGCTTTTGATGTTGAGTGACAGGCTGTGCTGAATGGCTGGACGAGGTTCAGTGTGTTACATATACTGGTGCTTGGAGCGGGAGTGCCTCTCTCCTGAGTAAGGCTTTAGTGGGCCAGCCTGAGAAGTGTGGAGCAACTTCTCAGGTGAAGGCTGCAGCTGACAGAATCTTGGGGGAGGAATGTAGGAGCACGTACCATGAAGAAGGGCCTGCTCACATTGAGGATGCAGAAAACTTGGAGTGGTCATAGGAATCTAGAAAAAATTCAGCAGGGAACTGTTTGGAGCTAGGTTGCAGAGACTTGGATGGATTATATTCAGGCTAGTTGTCAAGGAGAGGTAGTGGTGTAGGGGTTTGTGGAACACCAGAGAACATTTGGGGTTTGTTTACAGATAGTGGAGATAGGTGAAGGAAGCTGCTGAGGAAAGTGCTTAGTTTGTGTGAGAGTTTTTCCCAAAGGTATTAAAAAAAAAAAACCACATCGCTGTCCTGTTCATTGTGCTGGCACTGGCCTTGTGCAGCTTTGTGGTAAATGGGATCCAGGAGGTGATGTGCCTGAAAAGTCAGCTTTTGTCCTGAGTAGTTTTCCTGTGGATCACTGCTGTGGCCCACCAAGCACCTCTGAGAGTGTCAGTCTTGGAACAAATGAGGGCGGGAAAATTGCCTTTTCTGCAGCAGCAATTCGTGTAGCTTATTGCAGGGATTGTGGAAACCACGGTGTAAGGGTGTATGAAAACAGTGTTTAAAGCACACACACAAAAATAACAAAGGCGGTCCAAACCAATGTGTATCCAAAAGCATTCTAATTCCTTTTTTGTGCACGGACACATTTCTTAGAAACAGTCACTTTGGTTTGTTTTTTAGTTAGAGGAGAAACATGGTTTTGTTTGCCAATAGTATTACATAAAAGACAGCTAACAATCATATGATGGTTTTGCAGAGGTGATTTTGCTGTTACTAGGATGCTAGGTTTTTTAATTTACGAATAGTTTATGTTGTTTTCTATATGGATATTAATGAATTTCAGGGAAAAAAGGCCTTTGTATGTTTTACTGTCTCCATTATATTCCCAGCATATGAAATGGGGAAAATAATGTTTCCCAGCTCTTATTTTTACATTACAAGATAGTTTGGACAAATTTGCCATGGAATCCAAGTCACTGAATATCTAGGTAGGATGGGTTTACAGTGACTGTGAAATGCATTCTGTTCTTATGTGTGATGTGTTACAGCTACAGTTGTGGGCATTAAAAAAAAGGGGGAGGGGAGAGGTAGAGAGTGGATAAGAAAGCACAGCAGATGTGCAAGCGCTGAGTAGATGACTTACAGTGCTGTCTCATTAAGACTGACTTTATTTCAGTGGGTGTATTATGAGAAACTATTACAAATTCAGTGGAATTTCTTGGAGACTGTCCTATCCCCTTTTGTGTTGTCATGGTTGTATAAGCCTCCTGTCTTTTGAAGCCTGAATCTCTGAATGAAAACGCATTTTGGCAACAGCTTGTGAATTACTTAAACAAGATTTTGATTTAAATCTGCCTGACAGCTCTCAAGTAATGTTTAAGCAAGAGAAATAAAGACTACGAAATAACTGAAAATGAGAAGGGTAGCTAAAATAATGGAGCTAAGAGGAAATGTTTTGCTAGTGTAAGTGGGTATAATTGTCCTAAAATGCCTTAAACTTACATGTGGTGTATAACTTGTAACACAGCGTAAGAGATGTGCTTATCTACAGTCTGTACTCTGAGAAAACTCCATCAGTGGTGCAGTGCAGACTCTTAGAAAAGGAATTGGATACCATTCTCCTTGTCTTTTTCATTTTCTTATTAAACATAGCAAATGCTGACAGTGTCAATCACTTCTTCCTTATTGTGTTGCTTGTGTTGGGATAAGCTCGATTCTGTTGTGTATCTTGTTTTTGCTGGGTGGTGACACTTGCTGGCCAAGACTGAAGACACCCAAAGATCCTGCAGTTTTGTTCATTAAGAAACTTTTCTGAATGTGATTCAATAGCTGACAGGTGGTAGACTAGACAATTTTCAAAAAAAGTCGTGGTTTCTGTGTTAAGTCTTGGTTGTTTGGGTGTGTTTTGTTTTGGATATTTTGACATATGTGTGTGCTTGTGTTTATCTTGGTGGAGTTTTGTTTGGTTTGATTTTTTTTTTGGATGGGGTGGGTTGTTTTTGGCTCTTTTTTGTTTTGTGGGGTTTTTTTGTTTGTTTTTTTGCTTGGCTTTTTTGGTTTTGTGATTTTTTGTTGGTTTTTTTTTTTAAACTGCTTGCAAGTGCTGTTAAAAAGCTTAAATACCACCAAGTTTGTTGCTTCTGAAGGCTATGCCAAGCTGGTTTCAGGGAAGCTTTAAGTTTGTGGTGCTGCCAAGAGAAACAGTCCTGCCTGGCTGCTATTTCAATTTCCCTGTGTTGGCCTGAGTGTTTGTGGGCTCTGTAATGAACCATATTAAAAAAAAGTATTGAAAGTGGTCCAGTATGTGGATGCAGAAATACTTAGACTGGCATAAGGGAGATAATCAGGAATGTGAGGAAACACAGGATAGGAGAGATGGGACTGTTTCTTTAAACTAGCCAGAGCCACCTTATTCTTTGGAGCTGTAGCAGCTTCCTTTGTAAAATCCAGATTCTTAAACATGGCGGCAAAACAGTTGAGAGCCAGGCATCTCCTTTCAATTATTTAGGGTGGAAAGCAAGTGAAAAAGAAGCCTGAGTGAAAAAGAAGTGTGTGGATTAGAGCCCTGGTGTTTTAGGCATAGATTATGTTTCTAGCAGTCTTGGTCATCTCTTAAAAATGCTGGGTATTAGTGATGACACCTTGTGTCATGTTGTTGCACACCTTTGGTCAAGTGTGGGTCTTCTAAGAGAGCAACAAATGGTGCTTAGGATCTCTTTTGCATTGTCCTTTACCCCTTGTGTCCTTACTTGACCTGGTGCAGCCACTGCAGACTGACCATGAGCAGGAAGAGGCTGTGGGTGGTTTCATTTGCTGCTGTGAACCAGGATGTTGTAGCTGTGATGCTCTGAGGAATGTGTACTTTTTCTGTGAAAGTGTGCTGCATGTAGGAGCTTACTGTTATACATGAGCTGTTTTCCTACATATTCCTATTACTACCACAGTGCTTTTCTAAATGAGCTTTAATAAAGGTTAATAAAATTTTAGATTCTTGCATATTGAGAGAATATTTACACAGACAAAAAAAATCTCCAGTTATGTAGTCTTTTAGCTTCTGTTCCTAAGTATGAGCATTGTTTGGATAAGTGGGTCTTGTTTGTCAAGGTTTTACCTATTACAATGAAATGGAAACAAAAGCTGCAAATAGTTAAATGTTTTTTATTCAGTAGTTAAGGTTTTCTATCCAAAGTTCTTTTTTAAAAAAATCCATGCTCTTAAATAAAATAGGGAAGAGGTAGCAAATATGTTTTAGCTTCCGGGATTGGATGTGGTATAGCCAATGTCTCGTTTAAAAACAAAGAAGTGTGGCTACTTTTCACTTTTGCCAGTAGCTAGAAAAGATTTCTAAAACTGCAGAACTGACTACCAGAGCTTAACTTATGGTAATTTAAGATCTTGTCTTCTGCCTAGACGTTTTAAAGGTGAGGTAACTATCTTGTCCTATATCCCCAGGATCTAAAGACTTGTCTAAATGAGGATTTTGGATTTCAGCTAGCACCAGTTTAAGTCAGAAATATAGATTATTTAAGTATTCATTTAAAATCTCGGCCTGAACTTGAAGTTTGTGTTGCTTTTTCTGTACTAGACTTCTGAATGCCTTCGTTACCCTTTACTGGCTAATACCATCTCGCCTTTTGTCTAGACAAAATCTGAAATGGTCCGATACACTACTGTGCTCCTTCAGAGACTCATGCTTGCTGATGATGAGAAGTAAAAACTTAATCTTAATAAAGCATATATTTTGTAGAAATTGGAAATATCTTGGTCACTACTAGTGAATGGTAAGTGGACTTTTGAAAGCAGTGTTTATGAACACAAATGCTACATTTCTTCTTTTAGATGAAGAAAACACCTATGAACAAGTGTGAAAGTGTCCTTTAGGAGCAGTCAATGTCTTATGCCTTTGGATTTAATTAATTGAATTGTTGAGCTGCAGAATTTCTGGAGATCCAGGCTGTCTGTAGTGAACTGGGATAAAATTCCTGTTTTGTTGTTTGAGTGGAATTGAAAAGTGTGCTTAATGTTGAGTCAGATTATAAGCATCCGTCATCTTAAGGTTTGGAGGTAATTAAAAACTGAGGCCAGTGAAAAATTGATATGTTTGATACTGGTTTTATTCTTAATTGTGCTTCACTTCTGCATAACAGTAAAAAAGCTAGTTCGTGAAGATGTTGGCTCTTCAGGTGAAATCATGTGGATGCATTTTAAACAAGAAGTTATACTAAAATAACCCATCTGTGAATACTGCAAGAGAGACCTAAAGATAAGGCTTTCACTGTTGGCCTAAGTTCTCATCCCTTTTCTTTTTCCAATAAGAGAGCTCTAGTGAAGTGTAAAACTGTGTGCTAGAGCTCAAACTGGTTTAACAGTTTGCCACTGTGCTTTTTGCCTCCCTCTTTCTGGCTGCATGCTCTTATTTGCTCCATAATCCAGCTCAGTTTGGCCCTTCATTAAGCCACTTGGATAACCTAGTTATATGAAAGTGGTTTCTAGGTATCAGGAGCTGGTCACTGGAGGACCTGAAGGCTGTCAGGGCTGTTGTGAAGGTGAGGATAATGTGTTACACAGCCCTCTTCCCAGGGCTGGTGGAGGAGTGATCACATGTGGAAAGGGAGTAGGATTTGCCACTAGGCAGTGGCTGGCTCTTGAGCTGCACCAGTCTTAGTGTGCAGCATCACTGAGTCCAAGAGTAAATTTGCTATTTCTTATGTGTTGTCTTTTCATGGTAAAAATATTAATGTTTGAACCCATTTAAGCATCTGCCCTTTAGCAGATGTCCATGTCTTTGACAGTCTCACTTTTTGTTCTGTAGGGCTCAATATTGCTGAAAGCACAAATAGAGAGTTTTGAAATAATTGCTTCACTGACACCATCTAACAGTTTGAGGTAAGTCTGGCTTAATTCTTTCCTAAATGTTCTGATTGAACTCAGCTATCAAAATCTAAATCTTCTTTTGCTTTCCTAAAATTTATGCTTGCAATAAGAAGCTACAGTATATAAAACTAAGTAAAGATCAACTGTACTTGTGATACATAGAATGCAAATAATTTAAAGCTGAGATTGAGTTATATTACAAACATTGTGCATGTGATGTTTGGTTTGATAATTACTTGTAACAGAAAAAAACCCTACGAGGTTTTGCTTTCTGTCACTCTTGGAAAATTGGCGTGTCTTAAACAGTTTTAAAGGTCTAAATTTATGTTGCCTGTGAGTATTGATCCTAAGAGGTTACAAGCCATTTTCTGTATGTTTGATTGAAATCAATAAATTAGAAAGCATTTTCTGAGTATAGGTTCTGCAAATTTGCTTTTTAGTGGAAGGAGCCAGTAAAAAAGAGCATTCCACGTACTCTTCTTCACCAAGGTAAATAGTTTTTTCTGAAAGTTACATGGAAGGCTAGTTTAGGTTCAGCTTTTGCTAGGTTAGTTTCAGGTGAGGTTACATCTGTGAGGCCATGCAAACTCTTGTGGGGAAAGTCATGTGGCGCAGGGGGAGCCAGTTAATAAGGGAAAAGTTGGTTTGCTTTTATCTTTTGGGTTCTCTTAGATGTGTCTAAAGTGTCTGTAACTTTCTTAACTTTAAGTTAAACTCTAATATTGTTTTTGTCTTTACATAATTGAAATACCACCCAGGTAACGACAAAGATTATATAAAGTACCTTGTGACAGAAAGTGCTTGTTGTGTCGAGCTTGCGTTTTAGATACAGTAATTTTAGGCTTTAAAGCCTGTTTGCAATACAAAAGGTAAATGTTTTAGTTTTTCCATTTCTGTTTTAATTATTGTTAAATAATGATCACTAAGCATTCAAAGGCCTGCAAATGTGTCATTACTTGTTCATAGTTTGTATTCAGGTTGTCTAATGTGACACTTTTTTTTTTTTTTAAAGCTGGGCAATTTCAAAAGAAAATGGTAATGGGTCAAAGTTTTTGTTAATTAAATTGGGGATTTTTAGCCACTGATCCGAAAAGAAAAGGAAAAGGTGTGTATTTTTTTATGGTTAGCACTAATTCTAAATATCTGTTATGACTGTACATAAGAAGAAATTATAGTTTATTACGAATTTCTTTTAGTTCTCATTGATTTATAATCAATTATTGTTTTCCTAGCTTAATTTGTGCTGAAGCATGTTGAATCTTGTTGCAAAGCTGTATTATTTAACACATTGTTAAAATCTCTGTTGGCCATGTATTTTGCATGTAGATTAAAAAGCAAAGTTGACCTAAAAAGATGCAGGATGGGCATCTTGACCTGTGGAAATTCGGATCAGAGTGATTAGCTTTAGTACATGTGGTTAAGAGAAATAATACCTGTGGGTCAAACTAACAACTGCTGGACCAAATACTTCAGGGCTTTTTCTTTGTTCATGTGAAAGGTACATTGTAGAGGACTGTAAACCCCTCCCAGAGAAGGAGCACTCTATTGGAAATGCAGGGGAGCTATAAACTACACAATAGCAAGACTTTTGTTACAATATATTAAGGTGTCCAGAGTTATATTATTCTTGCCTTAATTTGCAGAAATGTTTCATTCTCTACTGCTTCCCCTCTCCTACAGGTTCCATGTACAGTTGAATCTGGAAAAAACTTTTACTGTTATACCTTTCCTTTTCAGAGAAAGTGTGTGCACTGTAGCAATGTTAAATTCTTTAAAATGTGGTTGAGCTTTTAATTTCCTAATAAATGTACTTATATTGTCTCCAAAGCTCTTCTGTTTAGCAAATGCTACACCACTTTCTAATACTGTCATTTTAGTATATGCAAATTTTGTTCATTATATTATTTACATGGACTCTAAATAGTTGCTTCCATTTTTTTTCCCCTCCTCTCATTGCTTTTCCTTTTGGGAAGGAGTAGATCTACTGGCAAAAATGGGCCGATCTAATTCTAGATCACATTCTTCAAGATCAAAGTCCAGATCTCAGTCCAGCTCAAGGTCAAGATCCAGATCACATTCAAGAAAAAAGAGGTACAGGTAAGTTGAGGTCTTACTGCGTGAAAAGGTGATTTGGTATATTAAATTTTGTCTGGAAAATGTTCTGTAAATCTTCTGTAAACCACTTGCATGATTCTGTGGCAGAAGTGAGCCTGGGATCTTATTTCATTTTAGGCAGTAGGTAAACTATGCTTTGAATGTAATTCTGTTACTTTGTTCAATATTTTTGTTTCCCTTTTCCTGTATCTCAAGATAACTTGAGAATGCTAATGGTTCTTTGTGATTTCTGGCGCTTTTGGTTCTTACCTTCCCCTTTACATTATGTTTTCTTCATCTAGTCTCTTTCTCTGTAATTTTGTTCTGTATTTCTCATTAAGCTTTTCATATCTGAAGTAACAAAAGGCTTCAGTAGAAAAGCTTTCCTGTATCTCATCTTCTCAGTTTCCTCGAGCCTTCTCCTCACCTTACTGACTAGTGGACATTACCATTTGCCATAAAAGAAGTGGGTCAATTGAATGTTTATTGCCTCAGCTGCTGCTGTCCATGGCTGGCATATTAAACTGGGGGTCATGTCACTCCCTATTCCATGCTGTGAACTGTGGTGGCTGACAAACTGAATGCCATGCTCCAGAGTGGTGATAATCTGTGATCAGATGGCAAGGCAGGCCACTGAGGCTGGTAGTGTCTTAGTCATGTGATGCCGAGTTTCACAGTCCTTAGCAGTATAGACATGCTTATTATAGTTAATATATTACCGAAGTAATATATAAAGAGAGATTGTAGAAATCACTTTAAGATTGTGAGTCTGCATCCTTTACCATTCTGACTGCATTTGAGAAATCTAGCATTTAGTGTCAAGGCACTTTTGTTTGGCTTTTTTTTTTTTTTTAATTTTTCAATTGTTAAATATTAATGCTTGCTTTTTAATTTTAGTTCTAGGTCTCGGTCAAGGACGTATTCACGATCTCGCAGCAGAGATCGTGTTTATTCTAGAGATTATCGCAGAGATTACAGAAATAATAGAGGAATGAGACGTCCCTATGGTTACAGAGGAAGAGGTAGAGGGTATTATCAAGGAGGAGGTGGTAGATACCATCGTGGAGGTTATAGGCCTGTCTGGAACCGAAGACACTCCAGAAGCCCTAGGCGTGGCCGTTCACGTTCCAGAAGTCCAAAACGAAGGTCTGTGTCTTCCCAGAGGTCCCGGAGCAGGTCTCGTCGATCTTACAGATCTTCCAGGTCCCCAAGGTCCTCTTCATCTCGTTCTTCATCCCCATACAGCAAATCACCTGTCTCTTCCAAAAGACATGCGTCTCTGGAAAAGCAGGCAAAGAAAACTGAAGGGGCTCCTTTGCAAGATAGTCCCTTGAAAAATAAATCACAAGATGAACAGAAAGATACACTTGAACATGACCCATCAGAGTCTCTTGACGATTTTAACAAATCATCAGCAGCTTCTGGCGACATTTGGCCTGGCCTTTCAGCGTATGATAACAGTCCAAGGTCACCCCATAGTCCTTCTATTGCCACCCCACCTAGTCAGAGTTCATCTTGCTCTGATGCCCCTCTGCTTAGCACAGCCCACTCAGCAAAGGACACACCTCAACATTCCCATTCCATTCAGCATAGTCCTGAGAGATCTGGCTCTGGTTCTCTTGGAAATGGTTCTAGCCGCTATAGTCCTTCTCAGAATAGCCCATTGCATCATATCCCTTCGAGGAGAAGCCCTGCAAAGACAATCCCATCACAGAGTGCCCCCCGTGAGGAGGCTCGAGTGCGGTCATTTTATCCTGAGGGTGGTGAACAGGAAACTGCAAAAGGTGGAAAGTTTATGAAAAGGTAAGAACCAAATTATAAGCCTAATGTTGCCTCTGAAAAATGCTGTCTGTTAAGGAGTTCCATCAAGATCATCACTGTACCCTAGAAGATGCGTTACAGAACACTAGTAATACTAGTCTGGTTGGAATTGAATTTAAGAAATACATATGCTTTTTCCTGCTAGGATGTTTCAAGGTCTTGACTGTTGGCTAGTAGAGATAGGGACGTGTATCGTTGAGGAAGAATTGTTTTGTGCTTTTCCTTTATGGTTTTTTTTTTTTTTTTTTGGTAGTCAGTTTTTTACTAATTGGAATAGTGCATCAGACTTGCTAGCTTGATAGTGAGCTCTGTTCTGGTATTTCAAAATTTTAATACTTTGTGTAGTTTGAAATGCAAATATTCTGGAAGCCTAAAAATGCCAACATCATGTAATAATTTCTTTATGTTGACATAAATAGCATCAATTGCTAATTGGTGCAATATGAGAACTTTGATGTCTTGAATTCATTACCAAAGAGGGTAGGTCTTGGTATTCTCTGAGTATAATTCTGTTGTTGTGAAGGAAGTTCAGTGTATGTTTTCCAATGATTGTAAAATTCTTCAGTTTGTTCTTAAAGTGTTTGATACAGTAACATTTTTGAAAGTTGTAAAAATGTTACTGACATTAGGCTGTTCCTTTCTGATGTGACTGGTGCTTCAGTGGACTTCTTACAAAATGAGTTAGAGAGAAAAGTTGTGACTGTGCTAAATAGGCTTGGCTGTAGGCTTTTAAATTAATTTCTCCAGTAAGTGATTTATTATGTAAAACAATTAGTGCTTAGGAGATCAAAAATACAACTTTTCTTGGATTAGATGTGTTGGAGTTGGTGAACATATTCAAACCTGTGTGAGCATAGCATACAGATAAGGCAGTGGCCAAAATAATTAATTGGTGTGTTTCTGTGTTTAGGAGACCTGCCTCCTAAAGGTTCCTTGCTTTTGTATACAGTATAGTGAATGCACTAGGCCTGTGACAGATTGTAGAATTATCTTAGTAATGTGCAGGATCTTGAAAATAATTAACTTTTTCTGTGGTACTGCTTCAACTTTTTCAGTAAAAGAAGTGCAAAAATGAATTGTGGTCTGAATTGTCAAACTTCATGTGAATTTGATGGAACAAATTACTAGTGTAAGAGTATGTGAAACTGGGTACTGATTAAGAAAACAAGCAAGCAAATTTCTAGGCATTCTGCAGAAAAGCATTACATTCTTCAGATGCCTCCAGTAGTGCATAAATGACAGTGGCTACAGCGTTAATGTTGTGCCAAACATTGCATGCTAAATTAATTGCTTGGAGGAATGTATTTTCATCTTCTTCTTGGTGTGGGATTGGCACGAAAGAGGAATGCAAGTGAACTGGAATGAATGCAATCCAGAGTTACCAGTCTCTTCTTTGCTATCCACAGGTACACAGATGAAGAGTCTAGAGTATACCTGCTTGATAGGGGTAATACCAGGGAGAAGGAGGCCCAGAAGGAGAGAGGATCAGAAAAAGGGAGGACAGAGGGAGAAAGGGAATGGGAGGAACAGGAAACTTTAGATTTTTTCGTTGATAAAGAGACTGGGAGAGAAAAGTTTAATGACTCTGAAGGGGAGGACACAGAGGAGACAGAGGATTACAGACAGTTCAGAAAGTCTGTCCTGGCAGATCAGGGTAAAAATTTTCCTACTGCATCTCACCGGAATGCTGAGGAGGAAGGAACCAAATACAAATCTAAAATATCAATCAAGGGCAATAGAGAAAGCGATGGATTTAGAGATGAGAAAAGTTATAAGCTTAAAGAGACTGGCTATGTAGTGGAAAGGCCTAGTGCAACAAAAGATAAGCACAAGGAAGAAGACAAGAGTTCTGAGAGACTAATGATGAAGAAAGAAACTCAGTCACCTGAGCAGGTAAAGTCTGAAAAGCTCAAAGAACTCTTTGATTACAGTCCTCCTCTACACAAGAATCTGGATGCGAGAGAAAAATCCACCTTCAGAGAGGAGAGCCCACTTAGGATCAAAATGATAGCCAGTGACTCCCATCGTCCTGAAGTTAAACTCAAAATGGCACCGGTACCTCTTGATGATTCCAATAGGTAAATTATTCCACTTTACAGTGTGGTTCTCCATCTGCCTGCAGTGTCATTCGTATTCATTTAAACTGTTGATTTCTTTTTGTGTGTCTCTTTCGTTGTTGATGCATTGTAGACCTGCTTCCTTGACTAAAGACAGGCTGCTTGCTAGCACACTTGTCCATTCCATCAAGAAGGAGCAAGAGTTCCGATCCATCTTTGACCACATTAAGTTGCCACAGGCCAGCAAAAGCACATCAGAGTCATTTATTCAGCATATTGTGTCCTTGGTTCACCATGTCAAAGGTATGTATTTAGTTTATTGTACCAGACACATGTCTGACAACTTCATTTAAGCCTGTTGGCTGTTTCTAGTACAGGAAGATTTCGGGCCTATTTTAACATTGATTTAGCCAGACTTTCTTCCTTTTGAGGTATGCATGAAAATAATTAGAAAAATAATAGCCACAGAAGCTGGGACAAAAAATGCACAAGGAGTCTGGAGTATAATAGCAGTTATTCTATGTTTCTGCATAAATTTTTGAGCCTAGGAAGTCTGAATTTCTGCAGTGTAGTTGAAACAGACTACACTGGTCAATTTTTCTAATTTTATTTTAATGACTCTAACATACAATTTTATATTAAATGTTGCAGTGTGGGTTGACAGATGTCTTTTGATTGTAAATACAATGGCCATTCCTTTTGGAGCACCCTAGAGGTCATTTCCAGATTCTTACTAGAAGGGTTTTTTTCCTCAGATTTAATAAAAATTTTATTTTAAATGGTAATAAAGTTCATGGTCATAACTCATTTTATTCCTATTTGACAATATTTTTAGGAATTTCCCTTATAGAAACATGGCAGTGGCTAAATAAACCTCCATTAAATGAGTTATACACTAATTATTTTCTAATATAATGGTAGTGGCTGTTTTCTATAAACACCAAGAAAAACCCTCAACAAACTAAGCACAACAAAAGTCCTCCCCCAAAACCACTGAAACCCAAACCTAGACCATCACAGTAGATACGTTTCACTTAGGTAATATATCTTCTGAAGTTTTTTTGATGGAAAAATAGGTAATTCCTAAAATCCCTTGGGGATGTCTGCAGTGTTCTTGAAATGCTTTTTTTCTATAGCATTTGCTTTGTTTCACTGAACTGTTGTGTTAAATGTAACTGAGATAATACGAAGCTGGTGAAAGTAATTTTGCCATATCATCGTACTAAAAGGGGAATGTGGAAATGCTTAATTGGGTACAAGTTTCAGTGAATCTGTCTGTAAGCATTGTTTTTAAGATGTGTTAGCTTCTACAATTGCTGAGATTTGTGTATTAGAAATATGTGCTGAAGTTCAGATAAAAATCTTATTTTGTTGGCATTATTCAGATTACTAAGGCCAAATTCTTTCCTTTATATTGAATTACTTATGAAGTAATAGTCAACACTAAGGGATTAATGTAATGTATTAGATTAAAAAGATATTGGGATACCTGTTTAGTGTATAATGATTTGTTGTGAACATATCTATTTATTGACATGCAAAGAAATGTAAGACTCAATCCAGTGAGAGCTTCTTAAGTTTTTGCTTATATAGTACATATATAACTGTACGTGAAAATAATACTTCTGGAACTCTCACATGTTGATCACAGAATAGAATTTTTCTGCAAATTTTTGTATGTTGAATATCTCGTAAATTTAACAGCCTGTCTGGTCAAGTTACTAGAATATGTACAGTTGCAGTTGTTTTTGAAAGCAGAACATCTCTCTAAGTTTCAGATTTACTGTGGTCTGTGATCCGAATTTTTGTAACTTTTTTGACAAACTGAAGTTATGTTCATTATTGGTGTGATGCGACCAGTCTGAACAGCTCTTGATTAATGTAGAGCTGAAAATGCCCAGTGATGTTTTCTTTTTCATTGTAACTAGGTCCTGGAATGTGTTTTGAAATGGCAAAATCCATGTTACAAAAGTAAAATAGCTGTTGAAAGATACAGATGCCAAACAGGCAAAGTTGAACCTTCTGTCTTCCTGGCAAAAATGGCATAAAAACAGAGTTGCTAGCTCAAATTCCTGTGTTTGATGGAATTATGATTGAGGCACTACCCTTGTAGTGGCCGTTTCAAGTTTTAATGGTTGGTTATGAGACAAATGCTGGATGCCGGGCGGTAAGTTGATACAGATGTATGTTGACCTGTTAAGCAGATAGCTTGCTTCATATGTAACATTTCATAGCTCATGACTTTATGTATTTCTATATTACATTTAAACACATTTGTTGAGCTGGTTTAAAAACTGAGTTTTGCTGTGGCTAATTTAACTGTCCCTGAAGGAAGGAGAAAATTTGTCAGAGAAGCTGTCAAGTTTGCCAAGATGCCAGATGCTTAAATGAATTTATTTGTGCATAGATGTGTTAATTGTATCGTTTATCATCACAACTTCCAATCAAGAAATTGTATTCCTTTAAGAAAAGACTTGCTAGGTCATTCATGTAGTTATTGAAGCGTACATTACATAAATGTTTTAGCTAATTCTTAAGTTAAGGATGAGGTAAATGGTAAAATGTACTTATTGCAAGTATTCATGACTCAAAAGTAATTTCGCTTTCTCTTGTGGGCAAAATATAAAACAACTGTTTCAGAAATTGCTCTTTATCATTAGCGGAAAATGTCATTGAAAATGAGCAAGTCCAATCAGTAAATGATGCTTGAATTAGGTATAATACAGTCATGGCAATAGTAGACTTGCAGTGATGCTGTGAGCTGTTATTTTGTTTGGGTTACAGGGTGTGTAAAAATAGGGAAAACGCCACATCAGCTTGTCCTGATAAATTTATTGAAAACACTGTGACTTTGCCTGCTACTTGCCTTTCTGTCAGGAGTAAAATATGTGTCAGTTGAATTAAACTAATGAAACAGTGTTTTTTCTGCTGTAACCAACAGAGCAATACTTCAAGTCAGCTGGAATGACCCTAAATGAGAGGTTCACTGCGTATCAAAAAGCTACTGAAGAACACTGCACCCGACAAAAGAGCCCAGAAATACATAGGTATACGTTAACTGCATGTGCAGATGCTTTCTGTTTCAATTAATGCCTTTGAATATTTCTTTTGAGAACCCAAAATGCTTTTTCTAATCTGTATGAGGTAATTTGTATAATTACAAAATACAAAAAAAACCCTTCTGTAAAAGAGAACTCATCTGGGTCAAGTCTGGCTTCATCTGTGGTTTTGTGACAGATGTCTTCTCTACCTTTGTATCTCATTTGGGATATATTTACTTTTCTCACATGCAGTGCTCAAATATTGAGGGGCATATGTCTTGAAGATGAAAAGAAGCCCTGTACATGCATCTTTCTTCTTCAGTGTGAAATGTTCCATCTCATACTACTTTAGTTTTTGTGTGTGTTAATTTACAGCAGTTTTTTGAAAAATCTGAGAATCTAAGAGGTAAGAAGGTAGGCATGCAGATGTAGTGTCTGATCATGTGCTCTAATTTTATGATGCAGTGTACTATATTTGTGTTGCATGTGAGGTTACAGTATCCAACTCTTTACAAGTTTTCTTAACTGTTAAGTATTTTTGACTTTACAGCAAACTATCATAGTGCTGATGATTTCTTGGAGGGGGTGGGCTTTCAGCTGGCTACTTATACTGATCCTTTTGAAATAGATCATAAAACATTAAACATAAAACAAGAAATTAGACATTTTTTCCATCTTCCAAGCTGTACTTAAAATGTGCAACATCAGTCTGCCTATTTCCTGTATTTGTGTTTTTAGCATACTTTACACAGAATAGAACCTTGGTTTTTAATTTTTAGTCTGCTTCTGTATTCTGATGGTGAGGTTTAATAATGCAAAAAAAGTTTGTTCTGCTGCAAAAATGCCTTGTTTGTCAGTTTTCTGTTGAAATGAGATGTCTGAGGCTGTTAATAGTCATGTACATGTATGGCAAGACAGTGCTTTTATTTTGCATCTAGGAGGATTGACATCTCTCCAAGTACCCTGAGGAAGCATACCCGTTTAGCAGGTGAAGAGAGAGTCTTTAAAGAAGAAAGTCAAAAAGTAAGTTCTAAGTAAATGTCCTATCTGTGCTTCTGAACTTACTGCCTCCCTTTTAAGTCTCAATTTCATCTCTGTGTTTTCTATATAATTTGTATTTATTGTACCTTGAGTACTTGCATTTAGAATTTTTTTCCTTTGAGTAAAACATGTTACCGAGATCCGGTTTATGTGGCATGATCTTGCTGTATTAATAGCATGGTATATAAGGTCAAGTCTTCTCCCGTGCTTCCTTTCTTCTTGCATGTTTCTTGACCACTAAGCTGTCCAAGGGCAAAGAATAGGTGTTGGGAGAGAAGGAAATACCAAGATGGTCAGTGAATAGTGTGGTTGAACTGCAAAGGTGCTTGTGCTCTGTTTTAAAAACTATTCACTGGAAGAAAGGAATACTAAATTATTTCCCCAAACCATGTATTATGGTCTGTATTATCAAAAACTAGACACCAACTAGTTTGATGCCAATGCTTGAAACTGAAATTCTTAGCTGTTCTTGTTTTAGATGTAGCCATTGCATGTAAAGGGCAAAATCAATTTGTGTGCTGAAGTTTGTTGAAGAATAGGTTAATTTTTTTTTTGTTTGTTTTGGTTTGGGTTGGTTTGGTTGGTTTGTTTGTTTGTTTAACTGATGCACAACTTGCCTTTTCATTGAGATTCTCTTCTGGATATTTTTATTTCAATATTTTGTTCCAAAATATATATTTGTTTACAGGGAGATAAAAAATTAAGGTGTGATTCCGCTGATCTTCGGCATGACATTGACCGACGTAGAAAAGAACGAAGTAAAGAGCGAGGAGACTCAAAGGGTTCCAGGGAATCCAGTGGGTCAAGAAAGCAGGAGAAAACTCCAAAAGATTACAAGGATTACAAATCTTACAAAGATGACAGGTAAATATTTGAAGTCCCTATAGAGGATTTTAGCTTCTAATTAGCCTTTTGTAATTGTAAGCTTAATTGCTTTCAATTTTCGATGTGTAATGGAACATTTAATTTTAAACAATTAAAATTATTTGTTTTACAGCAAATATGTATTATCTGTCTTTTACACGGCTTATGGTGGATGAGGACAAAAACTTTGGAATAGCAAGCTAACACTGAAAAAAAAAATGACAAATTAATCTGTCCTATTATCCAGGCTACATCAGGAGGTTGGACTTCAATGCAGTACATTTCTATAAACAGTTTGTGTAAGAACTTTGGTTCGTTATGCTTGATTCCGCACTTTTTCAACTCATAACACCCAGAGTATGAGAATTTTACTGATACTTAGGTTTTAACATGGGTGAGAAGGGGAATTTTTTAATTTTTGTCTAAAGCCAGTGGGCTGTTTTAAGAAAAAAATGTTAGCATATCTCAGTGGATACTGTGTAGAAGTGGTAAGAGTTACTTCAGGTATGACCTTTCTTTGAATAGAATGTTAAAATCTTGTAAATTGGGTCAAATAATACCACTGTGGGGTTACTAAAAGTTTCACTGTAGGAATTTTTTCCCTGCTTTGTACTGTATATAAAATGAATTTTTACTTACGCTTCCTGTTTCCCATTTACTTTGAGCTTTGGTATCCACATTTTCTTCCACTGGCTAATTTCCCTACAACCATCTGTGTAGGGAAGCCCATACCATACCTCTCAACAGTGTGCAAACTGAACCTGTGTCAAGTTACTGTAAAACTTTACCTTGAGGGCTTTTTCCCTTTAACTTCTGTTTTGCTGCCTCAGAAGAAAGGCAGATCTTAAAAGTAACAGAATCTCTTAATGACATCTAGAAAATCTGTATTTTACAGTTTGCAGACTGCTGCTTTCCAACTCACCAGCAATAATATGCATTTAGTGCACTTAAATGTGTCAGAGGAGGCTGGAAAGTGGAAATATACTTCGCCTTAATATCTCAAATATGTAACGTGTGACTTTATAACCAGAAGGGGGTTAGTTTTTCATAAAATATAGAGAGACCCGGTTTAGTATTAGCATGTTACAGACTATCTAGTATGTTTAAAATAGCACATAGTATATTTTTTTATTTTTCAGTAAACAAAAAAGAGATCAAGACCGTGCTCGGTCCTCCCCATCTTCCTCCCCATCTTCTTCCTCATCCAGTTCTCGGGATGAAAAGGATTGCAAGAAAGAAAGAGATGAAGAGTTCAAAACCCATCATGAACAGAAAGAATACTCTGGTTTTGCAGGAGTCAACAGGCCAAGAGGCACCTTTGTAAGTTTTTCTCTTATTCTTGCCCCAAATTATAAACACTTCACCAATGGTAATAGTGTAACAAAGAGAAGGAGGGACTGTTGCAGTGATTAATGTTAGGCTAGACTTATTCTTGAGTTCTTTTATGTGTAGTACCAAACCTTAAATATTGAGTCTCTTTTTTTTGTCCCCAGCATTCCCTAATGGTAGTTAAATGATATGTAAATATGCATTAGCGTTCCATTAGAGATCATAGCATAAGGCTGGGAAAAAGGATTTCTTGATTATTCCTTGCTTTTCTGTAATAATGCTGTTTCCTAACAGGATGTGAAAATTTAGTTTTCTGTAAATTTTAAATCTTGGGTCCTATTGCCTCTTAGCTCCCTGCAGCTTCTGTTTTTTCCTCTCACTTTGGGTTTGGTTTTGCCCTGCTTTGTGAGTAATGCCCGCACCTTGTTAAATAGAGAATGGCAGATAATTAAATATATGTCAACCTTGAAGCAGCTGTATTGAGGAGATGGTATACTTGTTATTTTTGTGTTCCTTTTGACTTAGACTAGTCACTGAGCATGAAAGCTCATTGATTTAGCATTGGAATATGTTTAAGCATTGTGATTTGGAAAGTGACATATTGGCCACTATAGTCATCAGAAAAATCCTAAACTTTCAGATTTCATGTGAATGTAATTACTGATGTATAACTGGGAAATGCAGAAGCATTAGGAAAAACTAGGAATCAATAAAAGAGGCCTTGAAAAAGATAGGGAGCACTTAAAAACAGTGCACAACCCAAAAGAAAAAACCCACAAACAGACACCACACACCTACCCCCCAATAACACAGCAAAACAAACTTCCAAACCACAGTGAAACACACAGTAGGTGGGGGAAAACTGTTTTACATAATAAGTAGAAGTAATTTCATACTTGAACAATAATTCCTTAATGTAGCCTGTAATTAAGACCAAATAATGCTAAAATGCATTGCTTAGTATACATTTACATTGAATTTTTTGTAGTAGTGCATAAAGTACGTTTTGAATTGCACATGGGGGTGTCTGAATTGCATGTGGCTTGTGTCAAGACCTGAGGCTTGAATCTTCCACCTAAAAAACTGGCTTCCTAGAGGAAAATTTAAAGTTCTAAATTTTTAACACTAAAAGTACATCATTTCCTCCTTTCTTCTTTTTTTGTTATATAGTTATGCTGTGAAACTATGTGGCATAATTATATAAATCCCTGGATGGTGTAGGCATCAAATATGACTATCAGCACAATTTCTAGCTGTATAAGCTAATGGCACAAACAAAACAGAAGTTAAACAAAAGAGAACTTAAAACTCCATCTTCTCTCAAGGAGATTTAGTGGGAGAAAACTTGTAATTGAAGCCTTCTTGCTTTATAAAACTAGATTGTATGTGTTGTGAAAGAGATGCTACTTTACATGCAATTGAGGTAGATGTGAATTGGGAATTTCATAGATTTCTACTCATTTAATTGCTAGTGACTGCCAGTTCTGTCTATGCAGTGATAACAGGTTAATGTTCCCTGACAACATACATGGTAACACACAGGCTTTTGGAACAGTGTCTGAGCAGGTGAATCTAAATAGGCCAACCTGCTGACTCAGATCTCCTCTTTAGGAATACATCTTGGATAGTGTTGAAAAATACAGACCAGGTAGCATAGGAGTATGTTTGTAAATGCAGGCTAATAGTGGCTGCAATTCCAGTGAATATTGCTTTGCTTTTGGAGTAAATAAAATGTTTTGATTGTGAATCCCCCTCCTAACAGGAAGCCTTGGAGAACGTAACATCTCCCCTATCCAGCAAACTAATGTTAAATCAGCAATAGTTTTTAACTAACTCTGGCTGTTACCCGATTCTTTTGAATTCTATGCTTCTCATGCTAAAGCATCATGAATAGTTTTGAAATATGAGCACAGAAGTAAGGATAAGAAGAATTTTTCAATGACAATGTTGTTAGTATCCATATCTGGAAGAATTCTGTGTGTAGCAGCTCTGTTTAAAGTGAGTTTTATATAGAAAATATACCCATCTTTTTTGTGGTTATCTTTGTAATAAGGAAGCCCACAAAGATAACACCATCATAGATTTTATGTCCTGTAGTTCTTTACTTTAAAGATAATCTGATAGGGGGAAGCATTAATAAAATTATGAGGAGAACTGTAGATGTTCTTCTTAAAGGGAATCTAATCACAGGACAGGATACCAAGAAATGCTGATACCTTTGGTTTTTTCTCTTTTTTAATCCTGTCATAATTTTGTCTCCACCCTGCCCCCTCGTCCCAGGATACTGTTTGTTTTGCCCTAATTTTGTAAAGCAGTTGGAAGTAATGCATGTCGTATTTCCTCCCTTGTGCAGTTAGTCTCTCACTTTTCTAATTACTCTCCAAGCAATTTTTTTTCCTACAGAGCATTGGATAAGTCTTATGAGCCTTTTACAGATTATTTTTCAGTCTGTTTGATTTCAGAGTAATTTTAAATTTGTTCATCATAAATTCTGCATTAGACGTTTCAGAGCTTTGTGGAACGAAATATGCATAATACCTTTCTAAATAGTTAGTTAATTATATACATTTTTTGGTCTATGTTTATGAAACATGCTTATTTTTAACAAATTAAACTCATTTCCAGTCATGTTTTTGTACTGTTACTCTGAAGATGCAGTTCTGTGTTTTTAAGTAGATTATTTCTGGAAATTGTATTCTGTAGTAACTGCAGTTTTTAGCAGTCTTATCTTCCCAAACTAACCTTTCTTCTCCCCTTGGATGAAGGATATAAACTCACTTAATGTTTTCTACAAGCTAAGTATTTACATGCTGAGAGAACTATATACATTACTACTTAGTGTGTTCTGACTTAAGGGTGTTTTTTTGCTGTGAGACATCCTAGCCTGACATTTTAAAATCCCTGAAAGTCATGATAAAGAATATTTAAGACACTCTTTCACTTCAAGCATTGCTACTCTGCACAGTACATACTACTGATTTTTTTTGTTAGTGAAGAATGTGCTCATTTCAAATGTAATTTGGCCTAAGGTACATTTCTGAATCACAGTTAAAAACATTTTAGTAACACACAGTGGATATACTCCTTTGAAAACTGCACTGTTAGTATGTACTCTAGAATCACCTTTTCATAAGTGATGCAGTTGACTCCGTAAATGACCTTTCTTTTCCCCCTGACAGTTTTCAGTCTAGTTTCCCTGTTGGTTTTTTGTCTGTGAACATCTTCAGAAGCTTCTTGTGACCTTTTGTTCCAACACACTGGTTTACTAGCAGTGAAATTTCTTTTCAGTGGTTGTGGGTGAACTTATGCCAAGAACTCAAATGTGTTTCAATTAAGTTTAATAGAATCATTATTTCAAAATGAATGCTTGAATATTTTGCTTAAGGTAGTATGTGAATTTGAAAATGGTTTTACACTTGCAGACATTGTAATTAAGCACAGAAAGAGTATTTTCAGTAATAGAGAACTTGAACTCTACTTTGTGGTATTATGTAAATGGATTAAATGACATCTTGGTTAATCAGTTTCGAATTAGGGGCAGAGGAAGAGCCAGAGGAGTCTTTGCTGGAACAAATACTGGTCCCAGCAACTCAAATACTACTTTTCAGAAGAGACCGAAGGAAGAGGAATGGGATCCTGAATATACCCCAAAAAGCAAGAAATACTTCTTGGTGGGTGTGGAGAACTCGATGTCTTATGCATGCTTTTTGTTTTTTCAAACTTTCTACAAGCGTAGAAGTAGCATGCATGTATGGACAGGGACTTCAGTAACTGTGAGAGTATCAGGGTGGATGTAGTGGTTGGTTCTGCTTATCTTGCATCTTTCTGCAGCAGGCTGACAGTAACTGAGGCCTGACATGGAATTTATTTCCAAAGCTTTCATCAGGGAGTGGGGAAGAAGGCAGGCTCAGACAAAATTTATTAAAACCAAACTTTAAACCAAAAAGACTTGTGCTGTGTTTTCCAGGATTTATGTCTGTATCACATTTGAGATTTGTCTTGGATTGGTCTGGAAGTCTGCAAAAGTGGAAGATCAGGAAAAGCTGACAGTGTTTGTGGATGTACATAGGCAGACTCTGCTAATGAGCAGTTTTCCGCTCTTAGCTTAGTAGCGTGATAGTCATAAGAAAATCACCATAGTTTTGATGCCTTTTTCCCATCTGGATTACGAAAGGAGGACTGTTGATGTAACCACTCGAAGTAGTGTAGTACACTGAATGTGTGGCCTCTGCTCCAGTTATTTCCTCAACAATGCAAACTTTTAAGGATATTGTTTTATCATGAAAAAATGATAAGTAGTGAAGATTAGACCTTCTCCTATAGCATTATATCTTGTCACAAATATGTTACAGGTAACTAAGAAATAATGCAGTCACAATTCAGATATTTGCATAAGGAATTCTCTGTCTTTCTACACGTATCTAAACTTTTCTGATCTGTAAACACAGATGTGATAATCTGTTCATGATACTAGAACAATTAATTGTAGCTATTAACTTGAATTTCTAAAAATATTTTAAACTAAATATAAGCCACCCTTCAACTATTTGTGTGTAATTAAGCTGCTTTATCTGGATGTGATACGTGTTTAAGAGTTCAGATTTCTTTCCAAATCACAAGTAAAAAAACCAGATGTTGAAGCAAGTGTACCTCACTGTTCTAAACACAAACTTTTTAAATATTAAATAATGGTCTTTAGATTCATGCAGTGTGTGGAATGATTATCAGAGCTTACCAAGCTATATAAGGCTGTAGCAAAACTGAAAACTTTAGGCTTATTAACCAGAGAAACTCAAGTTTTGTTTTTTAATGTCAGATTTAAACAGTTTAAAATTTAATTTGCCCAGTGTTGTGCAGGTGAGGCAGGTTTTCTGAAAACTGCCTTCAGCTATCTTTTGTATGGAGTATAAAGAACTCTGTGCACTGAAGTAAAAATAATTTTAAAAAATCCTAGCGTGTTCCTAGAGCCTCTTTTAAAGTAACAATTTTTTCCCCTGAAAAATAGTAATTCTTAATTCTGACTGAGTGTAAGTTACAGACGAGTGATTTGTTACTAGCATTTGAGTAGACGCACAGCAAATAAGGGCTCTTAAAACAACTTTATTGTTGTGATTTTAGTTACAGCATTATGCCTTGTAAGAATATACCTCATAATTATGATCTGAAGAGAATTTCTTAACAGTTAATTTGTTTTATACATTTTTGCTGCAGAGTACTAACATTAGGGGGTGCATTTAAGAGGTGTCTAACCTTACTCTTTGTCTGGTGTTATTGTAGCATGATGACAGAGACGATGGTGTGGATTATTGGGCCAAAAGAGGAAGAGGCCGTGGTACTTTCCAGCGTGGCAGAGGGCGTTTTAACTTCAAAAAGTCAGGTAGCAGTCCGAAGTGGACGCATGACAAATACCAAGGGGATGGGATCGTGGAAGATGAAGAAGAAACAATTGAGAATAATGAAGAAAAGGACAGACGCAAAGAGGAAAAGGTAAATTGTTCGGTGACTTGCAGATTAGACAGTTCATCTTGAAGTATAGCAAGTACTTGGATGTGTGTAGGGATCACTTTTAAAGGTTTTGGAGTTTGGTTATTAACAGTTTACAAGAAGACTGTTTTCTTTCTTTCCACAGGAATAACCTGGAAGAAAGTTGTAGCTGAAAGAGCAGCTCTTGCACCACCCACACAACATTTTTAATACGTTTTTTTGTTGTCAAATGAATGTAAGCATTTTACTTAAAATTTTACTGTTGGAAAGTAGTTTAGAGAGATTGTTTTTGTTTTAAGCCTTTAGAGAAAAATCATGATATAGTAAACTATGTTAATGATCGTACAGGTAGAAAGTAAAATATTTGTAACAACTTTTAAGAAATTTTACTGTTTGTTATATGCAGTGTAATTCTGCTTTGTCCAAATATATGGTCAAGTACAACTCTCAAAGTTTTGATTCTCCCCTATGTCTGTGTTTTATTCTGAAGTAAACTTACAGCTCTGCACACCTGAAATCTTGGAGCAGCATTTTTTTATAAACTGATTACTACCTCTCGGTTGCCTTTTTATAAGAATCGTATTTAAGGGTAGTTATCCAGTCATAGTGTAAGTACAAACAGTTGTGCAAAATGCTCATTGTATGTTAGTTCATGAGAATCACATTTACGTAATATCAGTGATAAACCTGGATTCCTCTTCCATGCTGCAAGAGTGCAGCCAGAATTTTACTTCAGCAGTGAAATTGTCGCTCTTCATTGGTAGCCTAAGAAATATACATATAAAGACTACAGTGACTTTCAATTGCTTTGATAGCTTAGTCATCAGCAGAACACTTTAGTTAAATTGGTGGCCGTATCAATCTAGCTGCTTTTTTAGCAATTTCTTTTACAGTTTGTTGGAACTGCCTCCTTAATTTTTCTATGTGGGCTTGCCTCTCTGGATATGTAATCTGGCAAGAGTGAGTCTTTCAATCACATGTACAGCATTTAAGTTAAATGGAAGGCAGGGCAGGGCAGGAGCAGGTGGGAGGAGAGAAAAGAAACAAAGCACCACAAAAGTCCATGAAAAAATAAAGTGAGATGTTAAAACCTTAATTGGTAAATATAATTCAGATATACCAGAAATGTGAGAAATGAATCTTACTTTCTTCAACACTGATTTCTTGTGCTGCAAGAATTTTTGTGAAAGTGCAGATGTTAGTAAACTTTCCTTAAGAATGAAAATAACAAACCCACAAGCTTAGTTGTGGTGGTAGGTATACACTTAACCTCTAGAATGTTAACAATGACAGTAATGTACTTGAATTGTCAGAACAAGGACATTCTAATGCAAGAAAGAGGATTGCTTTTTCTTCCTCAAAATGCTGTAGATAAACGAAATCTTAATGTTACATGGAGTTGAAAGTAGTTATTCACCCCTTGGAATGCCATAATACCTTTAAAAGAAGAAAGGAAGGAAAAGCTTTGATAGAGGTGTTTGCATTAAATACCTATATAATGTATGCCCTCTTATTTGCTTTACTGGTAGGGAGTAGTTAACATCTGCCCTATCCAAATTAAACACTAGAAGGCAGGAAAACACAGTAGTGTCAGTAATCCTAGCTGTAGCTGAAGAAACTATATTTTAGGTTGTACTAGTTTGCCAGCAGCTGTGTAGAAAGGGGAATAGGAATAATACTTGCCTCCCAGTAGTAGTTAGTTATAAAAGGATCATTCCTGCTTTCTGTTTTAGAAAGTTTAGGTCAACTGTACTGTTGTTGGAAGATTTGCTTTTACACATACAGTGCATCTTTTAATAGCTGCTTGAAATGTAAACCTGAATGTTCTTTGGACTTTTCAGCAAAACTCACACATAATTTTTATGTATTAAATAAGCAAGAAAAGGAACAAAGGAAAACTTGACATCAGGGTCAGTCTGTCCTAATGAAGTAAACTTTAACATCAGTCTAAAACTAACAAATAGGACCAAGATGTGTTCATTATATGAGCGGTCGTGACCTTAAAACAGGTAATTTGTATTACTTACATCAAGTTGAAAGTGGATTGTTGTGGTCTCTGTGCCATAGAGCAAGATAATTCTTGCAAGATGAGGCAGATTTAAATTTGATACCTGAGCTGAACGTCCAAGGAGATCTGGTAGAGATTGCTTTGGTAATGGCATTTGATCCTACAAACCTGTCTGTAGGTTAGGTCATAAAAATCTTTTTTTGTTGCAATCCCTAATTTCATTGCAGTTTATCAGAAATGTAATTTGATTACACACCACATGATGACAGCCATTAACATTTCTTTAAATAAATTAATTCAAATTCAGAGATAATGTAGTCAAAGACTGCAAGTTGTAGTCTATGAGAGATCTGTAAGAAACAAACTGGGAGTGGAGATCACTTTTAATAAATCCAAATCTAGTGCTTCAGCACTTAGTAGTCTTTCAGCATTAATAGTGAATTTTCACTGTGATAAGAAAAAATATGTTTTGAGGTTTTCACTTGGTGGTACTAAGGTTGTTGCATGACCGATGAGTGGAATTTCAGTGCATTTTGCATTTCTCTTGTTAAAAGATAAAGACTATCATTGATGGTACAGGGGAAAAAAGTGTAGACATTATGCTGGTATAAAATGTTTAACTACTTTTTGAATTCAGTAATTCATTCTGATTCACTGCACTTCAGCAATGAAGCACATTGTAAGGACACCATGCAGAGATGAAGTGGATTCACAAAGTTTGAAGTTATCCCTGCAGTTCAGATAAAGTCAGGCATACATTTCACTAGGCAAAAAAAAGACCACCAACCAACCTGGAATCCAGTAGCTGTGCTTTTAGTACAATGTGCAGTTAGTGTCTTGGTTTGGAATTAAATCTCACATCCTCTTCCATCCCAGGAGCAGTCAGTAGCATTACTGTAACAGTGGGCAGCTACATAATGGTAAAGCTTTCCTGCATTCTTATTGCTAGTGCTTTAAAAGGAGAGCTGTTCACAGCTTTGGTTCATCTCCAGAGGTAATGGCTGCAGCATTATGCCTTGAGCCCTGTGTCACTTCTTGTTTCTTCAGGCTGGCCTGTCACGAGATGCTTTCGTTGAGAAGATCCTGCAGGTCCATTCTGTACTGTTCAGAGCTGTACCTGCTGACTTGAAGCGTTTCTGTATGAGTTACGAGCTGCACTTCTCATTCAGTGCAGCTGAACTGGTTACTGGTGCTGGTGCAGTGAAACCAAATTGCTCCAGTTTTGCTGTTGCTTGTGAGAGCCTGCCTGCTCCTGGCTTTGCAGTAGAGCTGTGTGTGTTGTTCCCATCCCATGATGTGTCCCTGTCTTTAGTAAGAAGGTGCTGGTGGAGTAGGTAAGAAATACTTTCTAAAGGGAAGTGCTGTATACAGTTTTTCAAAATACCCATTGAAAAGTTCTGCCATTCCTCTCCTCAAGCTTAAACCTTCCTAGTCCCCTGAACCAGATGTATACTAGAGTGTGTTTTACCAGTATTGCTCGTCCTTGGTGTTTGGTCTTCAAGAACCAATCCACCTGACAAGTCACGGATAACAGTCACCAGCAGCACTGCTATAGCAAATACAGTACTGATGGCAGTGACACTGACTGCACAGATGAGGAAGGTGATCTCCAAACACTAACCGCAGAGCTGGAGGACAAGGATATCCGTATTTCTTCTCCTAGTAGAAGCACTGTTAGTACTGCTAACTTGGAGTTTTCCAGGTTTCTTAAGGAAAACAACAGAAATCTTTCTTATAAAGGTAAAAGAACAAGATAAAAGAGCAAGTGCAGAATCCAAAGCCCCAGTTTTTAAGTGAAGTCAGGGTGGTCAGGTGTTATGGGGCAGTTGTTATGTTGAGAATACTTTGTGTATTTGTTGTAGGTCTCTAATGAAGTAGTTAGGAATTTGCTACATCGAGGACCTAAACCATTTCATTTTAGTTTAGCTCCTTGCCTTGAATTCAGTGAGTTCTTCTGTTGGGGCGTACTGTGTTCTGGCTTCGCAGACGCTGAAGCTGCGCTTTCTTGTGAGTACAGCACCTTGGTCAGCCAGGCCTAGGCGCTGCGCGCATTCCCGGGAGCGCTCCGGGACGCGCCGCCGGCCCGGCCAGCGCCGGCGTTCAAACCGCTCCTTCCCGACACCCCCCGCGGCGGCCTCGCCCCGCCG
>VZRL01003241.1:497944-602667 GCA_013397895.1 Origma solitaria
CCGCCATGGCGCTGCTGCTCGAGCTCCTCCGGCGGCTGCTGCGCTGCCTCGGCTGCCCGCACCACCAGGTGAGACCCGGGGCGCCGCGGGGCTGATGTCGGGCGTCTCGCCTGTAGCCGCTGCGGCTCGGCGGGGGGGGGGGCGGGGCCGNGTCGGCGCCGCTGGCGCTGGGGCGGCTTCAGCGCCCTCCTTTCCCACAGGCAGGTGTGTCGAAACGTGCTGCCCGCACGTGGCGACGCGTGGGGTCCCTGCCCTGACTCAGCCGGTCAGGCGGCTCTCTTTGCCCTGCACTGAGCGTAAGAAAGTCAGTAGTGCTGGCTGCTCATGCTTTGCCGTTTTAAATAAAAGGCTACGTACCTCTTCCCAAGTAGCAGTGCTGTGTGTTCAGAGACGTGGGAAGGTGTGGCGTGGGAAGCTGAGGGAGCGCAGTGATGCGGTGCCAGGGGCTCACGTTGGAGTGGGAGGTCGTGGGCAGCTCCTCGGCGGGGGATGCCAGCAGTGAGGCACTGCTGCAGCTTATGGTTCTGAGACAATCCTAGCTTTATGTAGGGGGAAAGCACCAGAGTATCTCCAGGAGTGCTGATTTGGCTGAGTTGTCTTGATTATTTTCTGGTTCCGTTGTTGGAAGCTGATGGTTTTTTTTGACAGGCCCTGTTTTTTGAAACTCGCGCTATCAGTCATATGCTCAGAACATGCCTTCCTTCAGCAGTCTCATCAGGAAGGTATTTCCAGCAGTTATATGTTGTCGTAAGAAAGTATCAGGCCAAGGTATGTAAAATTTATTTCACTTCTTTGTTGATTGTTCTTTCCCAAGACTTATACAGATGCATGTAGTTATTTAAATCTACCCCTTTATTTTTGTCAGAATCTCAAGATACTGGCCTTTGTGCCTCTTTAAAATACTCTGTATTTTGGCAGCATTTGAGAGACTGTCACACCAATCCATACTCTTTGGACTTTCAGTTTGAAAAGAGTCTGGAAAAGTTAGGTTAACCAAACTGCATTGTATTTAATTACCTATAATGTTAAATGATTAAATAGCTTTGCTTTTAAGAACTGAGGGCTTTGAGTTTGCTTCTCAAATTCAAAGGTTTTCCAATTTTCAGGTCACATCTGTTTGCCAAAAAAAGGAATATGGATCTACTCGAAGTGTTGTCCGTAGACTTGGGACAATTCTTTCCTTGGAGCCCTACCCCAGACCCTATTTCCAAGTAAGCAATTTATTGTCATATGTATGTTTCACCCATTTGCAGTTTCTTGTTTCTTAATTTGATTATAGCTTTCCTGTTCTTTTTAGCTTGTGTAACTTGTGTTTTCCATTGCTTATACTCACTGTTTTCACCTTCCTTATAGCACTGTTTAAAAATGCATTTGCTGAGGCAGACTATTCAGTAGATGCTGAATCCACTTTTCCTTTCATACCTTTTTTTGGCATTGTTTGTTTTTAGTTTCTTCAAGACCCAAGTCCATTGGGTGGTGATGAAAAAAATGCAGCTCCAGCTCCTGTGACTCCATCACTTGCTGATGTCCTGTGGGTAGCAAATGATGAAGGACAAGCATGTACTAGACTTAGGTAAGTTGAAGTATAAAAAGTAGTAATAGAAATAACTTTTGCCTTCTGTTCTTTATGGTGTGTGATTTCGTGTTTAAATTTGTTTTTCTTGTTTCCTAACCTTTTCTGGAAACATTTTGTGTTTTAGGTTTTTTGGGGGGGCACTTCCTGCTTACCTGAAAATTCTTACTATGTAAAACATTCTTTTCTGAAAGATTTCTGAAATTGAGGCTCTTCTTTTCTCTTCATAGGAGTATGTCAGATGCATTACTTGTATGTTAAATGTTTTTCACTCGCTAAGTATTTTGTGAGGTAGGGACCTGGTTGTTGCAGCATACCATACGATCATTCCTATCTTTATTCTTCTAGTTTACAATCTTTTTAATAAACTTCATAAAGGGCCAAACAATAAAAAATATTTAAATGTCACCTTTTGACTTTGATTTTTACAGTGCCATGTGTAAGCCCTGATGGTTGCTTTGATGGAAAAACGAACATCATTATTTTTTAAATAATTTTACATAATTTTTAATATAGTTTACATAAATCTTTCTAGCTTTTATAGAGGGTTGAAGGAAAATATTTTTATAAATTAAAAAATATTTCATGTAGTGTGACATGACAAATTGTCTAGGAATTTGTAGACACAAATAGTATACAAATTTTGTCTTTTTTTCCCCCCCACTGGGGAAGAAATAGGAAGTTGTCTTACTGTTTTCTTCTAAAGATCTGTTCAGAATCAGAGGATGATTTAGAGTAGAACTAAGATTGAAATGCAGACACTCGTACTGCGTCTGCATAGGATAATGTATTTCTGCTTTATATTGGCATTGGCTTTTCTGTGATCTTTGTGCTGCTTCCCAGTATTGAAAATACAAGAAATTGATGAATTCAAATAACACACTTTTCATTAGAGAGGTTTTGATACAGTACGTTTCATCTCATGTTTCCTGAGGCATTACTGTTAAATTATGAAAGTTTGTTTGTAACAGATGTAAAAAAGGACAAGAACACTGTTGCAAGAACAAAAAAATCCTGGCCTGTTTTGTCTTGCTTATGCTGTTCTTTAGCTGGTCAGATTCACGGAACTATGGCAGTTCATTCTTTTGTTGTTCCCATTCTTTGCTCCTTCTCCTCTGGCTTTGTGGGATGTTTTTCAAGAACAACTATTCTGATTTATACCTCTTCCTTCTCAGGCAGTGTTAATAGCAAGGGGTTTTTGGCAAATCAGAAAGCAGTGCTGCAGGTCTGATTTGAAGTAAAAAGATGTTTAAAGTTAAGGGAAGAGGTCTGGGCTTTTTTTAATCAAAACTTAGTGCATCTTAAATGAATCAGGTAAATTTAATTTCTTTCCATGTTTCATAATCAAATTCTGGTAGTTTGATTTTATACTTATATTTCATGTATATTTCTGCAGGCTCAGACTTGAAACAATTTTTAAAATTAAAACCTGAGACTTATAGGACAATTTTCTAATGCTGTCTTTGGTTATAGTAGCTTACAGGAGATGAGGTTCTTGTTCTGTAAGTTTGTATTAAACCTTATTATTTTCCAGTACATTTTCTGAAAGATTGTAACTACTTTGCTGCTTGCAGTGTTCATCTTAGAGTCTGATAAATGACTAAAATTTCTGAAGCCTCATCAAGAGACCATTATTCTTTGACTCTTTTGCCTTTCATATTCACATGGGGAGAAGGAAGAGACATCTTAGGTGTCAATCTAACAGTTACTGAATAATGACAACTCAATCCTACTGTATGACTTTATGATGTTTAATTATCCCTGAGTGAATTACCTGAATTTTTATGATGACTTTGCAAGGATTTGCATTGTGCTTGAGCAAAGGGAGAATTGAAACATTTTAAAAGTTATGAGTAGCTAAAAGTAGTTTTCTTAAATAGTTTGAAAAGTTAGGTCTTGCTGAATGATGATAACTTGCTTGAACAGACTGAGTAGTTTTGAGGTTTCCATTGTTGACTGAGCCTTTTGAAAATGTCTTTTTTTTGCTTCGTAGGACTGAACTGAGGAGAACAGAGAAAAATACAGCCCCTCTTGACCTATATCCATCTCTACATTCAATACAGAGCATTCCAAAAAACAGTACACAAAAAGACAGTGTTGATCAAGCAGCACTCCAGAAAATTTCTGCGCTTGAAGAGGAGCTGACGTTTCTTCGTGCTCAGCTTGCTGCAATTGTTTCAGTGCAGACCATGGGAAGCATTCCCTCACGTGAGCCCTTCTGTTTTGAAGCAAACCAATGTTCCATTTTTTTTTCTTTAGACCTTGCCATGTCTGATATTGGTGATGAACATCTTTAACTTTTCTAACTGAAGATACACCAACCAAATTTACTGAACATAGTATTTTGTTTTACTTTTTGCTGTTTGGTGCACTTTCTCCCTTCTGTTTGCCAAGTTCAAATGCAATTGATCCCAAGTGAACTTCATAATCTTTTCCATGTTAGTGAAGGAACTTAGTAACATCACTATCTGTAGGCTACCAATAACTTCTTTAAAAAGTTGCAGATTGTTAATTGTCCCTTTGGGGTTTTGCAGTGTTTCCAAGAAGTTAGCAAAATAATGGGTAGAGAAGGTATTCTAAGTCAGTTAGGTTGGGGCTTTAACAAAAACAAATGCTACAAACAGATGTGTCCTAGGTAGTTGGTCTCCAATATGCACTACTATCTTGTGGCCTTTTTTTTTCTCTTAAAAGTTTTGAGTCTCAATTGTCTTACTTGCAGACCAGCCCTGCTGTGGTTGCTGAAGTACTTGGACTGGTGCAAGGTAGTTACTTTGGTGTGGCATTGTGAGGCACTTCTGTGATTCAGCTCTTCTGTTGGGTCTTCCTCTGTCTGTTCTCCATTGCACCAGTATTGTAATCTATTTTACAAGTTCTGTGGTTATCTTTTGCTTCATATAGGTTATTGTAACCTCTACACCATTGAGAACCGTATGTAGCAGCAGGCTGCTTTGCTGATTTATCTAGTGCCTAGATTGAAGATACAAGTGGAGAAAATTAGAGCAGCACAAGACACCTCAGATTCATTATTTCATGTATTCTGAATTTGTGGGTTTGAAGGAATGTTCTTTGTTTTAAGTTTAGTTCTTTGTGCTGTAATGTGCAAGGTGTGTGAGAAAGTGCTTTCAGAGGGCAGTCTTATCCTGACTTAAAACTGATTCATCGTAGATGTTAATATATGTTGTTGTTTTTCTTCTCTAACTGTATCCAGAGGCCTTTAAAACCACCCCAGATGGATTTTACCCGCTGCCAGCCATGACTTCTACACCGTTGTCCGTCTCTCACAATCGCTTTGTAATTCCCTCACCTCCTCCACTTCCTCCTGGTGCACCATCTGCTGTTAATGCTAATAATTCTGCACTGGAACTTATAAAACAACGCCGAGCTGCAAGAAACACTGATTCAACTGCACCTGACAGTGCTGATCACCAGAGAACAAAGAATGTTCCCAGTATGATGGATGTTTTGAAAGACCTAAACAAAGTTCAGTTGCGAGCTGTTGAGAGGTAGGTTGGATTGGATGTGCAACCACAGCAAGCCAAGGCTGCCGAAGCATCGCAGCACTTCAGTAGCCCCAGAGAACACCAATCATTTAAAGAGCAGCTACTGCCGACAAACTGAAGTCGGTAACTTCCGAGTTCGCAGCGTGGTGGAATATAAGATACATGTGACATGGCTTTTAGATGCATTTAAAACATGCTGACTATCACAGCGTTTAAAACTAGTGTGCTGCTTTAGTGTGCAAATCTCAAGTTTCTGTGGGGAGAGGTTGTTTGCAAAGTTGCATGCACAGTCACAGGAAATTGATCTGAAAAAATAACCCTTCTGGATTCACCGTGAAAGGCCAAATTGTTGGTGAAGCTTTAGAATACTGTTAGCACCCCCAAAATACTCTGGTTCAAGCTTTGAAGTGTTAAAGAAAATACATGCTGTATCCTTTATTGGAAATGTTCCGTAAGTTTGTATTGCAATAGTGCAGCTGGATTATAAATAATTTTAACAGTCAGCTGTTTTGATGGTAAGTGCAGTTGACGTTACAAAAAAGTTTTACTAAAGACTGCAACACCTCTTCTGGTCTCTGCTATGCTACGTGTAACAAAGATTGTCAGGTGTCTTTTCTGAACTTCTCGAGTTGAAAAAGTAAGAACAACGGAGTCTGTAATGAATATTTGAAGCTCTTAATGTGAGTAGTCGGCAAAACTTACTGCATTCTCATTTCAACATTTTCTTAACTGTGAGCTTTATCCCTGAAAACAACTAGCACAATAAACTTCAGCAAATAATTTGCATGCAAATCTAAAGCATGTCTTTATGCTTTTGATGACATTTTCACAGTAAATAAAGGAAATTAAAAGTGCACTTAGGTAAACCTGTGTGTTTCCTTTATATATGTTTTCTATATAATTCCATGTATAGTGAGTGAAGAAAAGGAGATGTTCAGGTTGACAGTTTTAACATGTTGAGCAGGGGCGTAATTAGCAGGAAGTGGTAGGTGTACATCCAAAATGCTTTCTGGTTTTAGGCATCTTCCTGTATTCTGAAGTAGAACTTAACTGAATAATGAATTTATATTTTGGGGGGGAGTAATGATGATCAAAGTTGTTATAGTCTTTCTGACAGTAGTTTAATGTGTGCACTGCAAAGGGAAGTCCTCCATTCTTGGAAATTGAAAGCCAGAAGATCCCAGTTTCTACCACCCAAGCACTGTCTTACATATTGTGCAAGTGCTCTGAGGGCTTGTTTTTGTAGGAAGTGTGAACTTAATCCTCTCAGGTTTTGTTTTAAGCAACGTTTACTGTAACTGCCAGACTTAGAATTCGGTCTTGTCAGTGTACATTATTAGGTGCAAGTCATCAGCCTGGAGACAGCAATTTAGTAGTGCAACACTGAACATCGCTAGATTTTTTTCACACACCCCCCTCCCAGATATCTCACTGGTTAGAAAGTCTTACGATTTATTCTCTTGGACTAGTCACTAGCTTCCACCTTTATGGTAAGTTTTGGGGTGTAGGTGCTGTTTTGATTTTTTAATTTAAATTAACTTAAATAAAAGTTAAATTGTGTTCGCAGTGATTATGAAATACTTTAGTGCGACATTCTCACTAACATACTTTAACTTACAAATGACTTGGTATAAAAACTGCGATTTTGCCCTTTTTTTTTCCTCGTTATTTATTTGCAGTACTTTAACACTGTTGATTTACTGCCATTTTTCTTCATGGAACAGCATCAAGTTGTGTTTTCAGGATAAGAATGTGGCTGACAAGTTCGTATAATTTTATCACTTGTATTTGATGAATTGCTGTAACGTTACAGCGGCATTAGTTGTGTCATCAGGGATTTATAGGATAGGGTGTTTACAGAAGTTGTGTCTCTAGATTTTGGATTGCTCAGCACTGGATTAGGGTCAGGAGACAATATTTTTTTTTTTTTCGTAGGTCTCCTGGAGGTACTCCTCTTTCCAAACCGAAAAAGAGGCAAAGTTCAGATTGGGATCCAGTTGCTCTACTAACTCATGCTCTGAAGCAGAAATTTGCACATAAAAATGATGATGAAGATGATTCCCTGGATAAAGAAAATCGGTCTTTTGATAGCTCTCCGTTTTCTAGTCCTGAGGTGCCAGTGGTATGTTTTTGTATAAGAATGTGTGTTTGTATTCTTGAACTGACTGCTGTTTTGCTGTTTTCATGGATAGTTGCAGGGTTTTCACAAGTCTAGAACTTCTCTACAGTTTTTTAAACAACCAGCCTAGGTAGTTAGTTTCTTTAAAGTATAATCAAAGCAGAGACTCTCAAAGATAAATACTTTTGGGTGGATTTAGACTGGTAAATGTACTTCTAGATATGCCAAGAGAAAAAGGCTGATTTTAAAAATTCAGCTCATAGTTGATTGAACTACGGGCATTAGTTTTATTGTACCTGGCAGGTATCCAATGCGTACCTGGTGTGTTTAAGTAGTTATTGACTAATTTTTCAAATACGGGTGTTAGGAATATATAGAAAGCTCTGACTACCACATGCTAACTGTTCAGAAATGAAAATAAATGCATAGTCTGTAATATTTCTGTTTGAGCATTATTTCCACACAGTTTGAATCTTTATCCAAAATGAGTTGAGATTCTGCTGTACAGCCCATGACAAATACAGTTTTTTCTAGAAATGGTAGGCAGAGCCATTGGACTAAAGTGATTCTGAGCACTCATTTCTGTAGATTGGCCTATGCCAGCCAGCTGAGCTTATACAGTCCAGCAGTACTGTTGGATAGTTGGTTGGTTGGTCAGTCGACATTCCCACAAACCTCAGAACTGCTCAGATGAGATGGATAGAAATACGTGGCAGTAATTTAAATGGTGTCCCTCTGCTTAGCAATTCTATCTTTTCATTGTAAGAGTAAGATAAAAGATTAGGACTGTGGCCCTTGTTATCCTAATGGAGGGAAATAGTAATGCAAAACATATAATGGAAATCCAGACATTCTTTGGGGGCTGCTCTTATGTGTGGCGCCAGCTGTGTGGCTGAAAACTTGAGGAAAACTAACGTGTGTGTATAACTCTTCATAACTGTAATTTTTATTTTATTTTATTTTATTTTATTTTTTTCAGCTGCCTCAAGGATTTTCCAAGCTAAATGTAGCATATATTTTACAGACTGCAGCATGTCAACAGTTCTGGTGCAGTCTTAATAAATTTATTTGACTCTTTTTTTCCCCAAAGAAAAAATTAAAATGTCTTAAAAATGCTCATGCTTTTATTTTGGATGCTGCAGACTATTGCACTGCATAGCTGACATACCTGAGTCTAGATACAAAGATCAAAAATAGCTCCTGGAACAGTTTGTATATGGAATAGCTTTTGTTCCAGAATCTGACAGCTGGATCATAAAGGCCTGGAAGAGAGACTGCTTAAGGCCAGCATGTTCAGAAGCAGATACAAAAAGGTGGAATTTTTCTGGTAAAGGCAGAAAAATTTTATGACTTTGTAACCGAGCCTCTAATTGTTAACTGTTGAGTGTTGTGAGGAATAAATGTACCTAAACCAATTGCACAGACTTACTACTTTATTATTCCTACATTGAGAGAAGTGCAACAACTCTTGCAAAATGTTTTTCTTGCAAACATCTAATTCAGTTGTCTTGGGTATAATTTTAACTCCCATCTCTGCTCCCCAGGTTGGACATTGCAGTCTGAAGCCAAATGCAAAACCCAGCCTTACAAGAAGTGATGGAGTTAAGCAGGTACCAGCATGGAAAGCAAGAGCTCATATTTAGTGGAGACTTCTGAGGAAAGTTTGGTGTGTAGGAGTGGTGGGTCCACTTTGAAAGTGCTGTAAGGTGCTATAAAGGTGGTGTTCTAGAACATATCTTTCCTGTGCTATTGAAGTTCGGGTGTTGCAGGGTTTGTAGAATGACCTCTTCCTTCTCCTTAGTTTCCCAGTAGCCAAACTTGTGAATGTGATGGTTTACAAGAAGCACAGAACTGCAAGAAGGCTTCCATTGCTATGGAGCAGTGTCTTTGGAACCTGGGAAATCAGGAAAGCAGTGTGTGTGGGCGGAAAGCAAAAATTTATTGCTGTGGGAGCTGAGGTATATGCTCTGTTTGCACTCCAGTGTAAATAACAAAGTGTAAACTTTTTGTTAGCGTGTTATAACTACTGTATATAACGGTAATACTTTTTCATGAGAGTGGCATAGTTGCCTTGGTTTTCTCTGCAGTTTGCTGATGCAACTCCTTATTCCACATGCAAACAGTTTTCTAATTTATTTTGGGTCAGGAGATGAACTTTCATGTTTGTAGAACTTTGTGCTGTAAGTAACCTGCAAGCTGTCTATTAAATGCCTGTAATACGAGTGAGTTGTGTTCTGAGGTAAAAAAGACCATGTAGAGAGATCGGCTAGCACACAGTCTAAATTCCATATGTAAGTAAATACTATTTCCTATCTTGGCATGTGCATCTGAACTTGCTTCTAAAATAAAATTTTCTTTATATTGTAGATGTGTGTGGTAGTGGCATTTTATGTTGCACACTCTTTTGTATCTTAAGAACTGATCGTATTAGACAACTTTTTAATTTGCATTATCTAAAACTAATTAAAGAACAGCTTATATCTTTTCCTGCCAGAGTACTTAATGGAGGCATTTATTTGCAAATTGATTATGATCCACTGCTTACAGTAGCTGCCCTCACTTAATCTTTTGTATAACAATCCTGATGTATAAAACCCAAATCCTGTCAGACTGTTGAATATGTCCCTTATGTATCCCATGTGTCTTCTATTTCCCTGCTCGCTTACAGAGTAGATTGACAGCTCCATCCCCTCTTCCTGTTGAATCTTATTTGTACAGTTGTAAGAAATTAGTGTGCAAATACCATACTTTCATTTTGATTTTTAAAATTATCTTGTGACTAAAACTGGAGCTTAAGTGACTTGATATATTATGCTTCTAAAATTAAATCCTCTAGATATTTATTTTTTCTGGATTTAATAATTACTGAACTTTATCATATTCTCCCATTCATTAATTGGTCCATAATAGTTTGGCCTTCACTTTCTTCCAAAATATGTGTTTTCTGCTTTTTCTAACTAAACTTGATGATTGCTGTGAAATACATACAGAGTATCCAGCTCAGCGCCATACCTGGTAATTTCACCCTCTTCTATCAAAGCCTCATTGTCTTTTGTGTGCTGCCCTGGTCTCTGCTGTACGAGGGCAGCAGGGAGTGACAGAGGAGGAAGTCCATGCAGTGCCTGTAGAAGAGGACATGGAGGCAGGTGAGTCCCAGTGAGCAGAGCTGGCTGAGTTGGCTCCCTGTTGCTCGGTATCTGCAGTGCGGTGAGGTGCAGCAAGTTATCCCCTGGTTAGTAGCAGCGTTCCTAGATCCAGGGGATTTCAGGGTTTGTGGCCTTGCTGTTGTGACTGACAAACAGGATAGAACTCTTCCTGCGAGAGACTGAATTGTTTGCAGAGCCCTCAATATGGTAGACTCTCCTTTTCTCTTCCCCACATCAGTTGCTTTACGTGACCAACAGTTTCTTCTCTTCATGAAGAACTGTTGTTTTGGACTTCTTTCACATACTTTCTCTTCACTCCAGGGTTCATCATTTAGCTACGAGTTTGGCCAACAGGAGCAGTTTGTAGTGGGAATTTTGACTTTGGAAGAGTCTTTTCATTTTAGAAGGGACTTCTGAGAAATTTCTCAGTATCTCTTAAGACAATGATCTAGTGTCAGAAGCATCTGTAAATTTTAGTGAGCTGTGTGACCCTTCTGGTTGTTGGATACTCTCTAATTTTTGTAATTTTGATATGAATAATGCAGTGATATAGATAGGTATCTTCTTTCTTAGGGAAAAGAATAAGTCATGGGCCATGTGATTTTTCCCCACCTACATGTTATGAGAACAGATTCTTTATGTAGTTCCAGATGTAAAGAAGTCTGGGGGTGGCATCTGGTAACATCTGACAGTTTTCAATACTAAGAAGTTGCAAAGCTTGGAAATAGTTAGTAATGAAAAGTTTTATCACTCATTGCAGAAAATTTTCTCACTTTCAGAACTGATGGAAACATGGCTTTGTTGTCTTATTTTCCTTGACTAATATTTCTGTATCAACAACTTGGAAGCAGCTTTAGGTCCTCTGAAGCTTCCCATGCCCACCTAGCATTCCCTGTTTACCTACAAAATACCCTTGTTCACATAAAGTCTGTGACTGAATTGCTCAGTCACAACGCGACTCAAGAGTTGGGATATAGATACAGGAGAGGAGGAAGAGACTCAGGAACACGAGTGCTCTATTGGCCTGCTGGAGCAATCTTGTGAAAGGTTGTGCCTTCTTATCACTGAAGAAGTCTTAAAAACTTGCTCTCCTAACACTCTCAGTGAATTTTTGGGCAGGATATTTTCTTTCAGGAGATGCTGGAATGAAAGTTGTTTTTGTTTTTCCCCTGGAAAGACTTAAGAAATATGTGTGTTATATCCAATTTTCCAGCTGATAAAATGGAAGCAAGAATAAATGTTTCAAATGTTTTGAGTAAAAGGGCTAGAAGGAAAACTATAATGCAGTCCCTTAAGAACATTTTTGCAGGTTTTCTTCTAGGTGGTCCAAAAAGATTTGAGTTCTCTATCAGTGAGCTTCCCATTGTAAGGAGACTAATGAATAAAATTAACTGGCAATTACTGTCAGAATATCACTGCTGACATATGCCTATAATATACCAGATCTGTCCAGATACTCACTACTTGTGAGGGACAATTAATATATTGTCTCATATATTAATTATTATATTAATATGTATTTCAATATATTATTTATTTAATATATCAGTTATATGATATATTTAATACATTGATTAATGTATCTTTAATATATATAATATCTTCAATTAATATATTGAATATATTAATTAATATATATTTAATATATATAATCTCTCAGTATGTGTAGGTACAGAGTTTTTGGATGAAGGCAGAGCAGAGAGTATGCACTGTCCTCAGTCTATTCTTGTCAGGAATTAATTACATTGTTCTTTAGTCCTGCCTAAATAGTAAAATGATATATGAGGCTCTTGCAAAAGCCAAACTGACAAGGAACCTGCTAACAAGTTAGCCTTGAGTTACTGATCAGATGCCTTGGGGAAGGGAAGTTCTACAGGCAAGACTATTGAAGCAACTGATGTCCCAGTGTTAAGGTCTGCAGTCAAATTTCACTTCCACTTTATCTAAAATGTGTCTGCCAGTGATTGTAGGTATGTGGGAGACATCATCCTGATTCCTCTGTCAGGTTCTCAGATCCCTATGTGATTTACCAATACTTTTTCACTGTGACACTGACTTCAGCTACATCTGTATTACCTTCTGGGTTTATCTAAATAATTGTGTGTGATATTTTAGGGCATTGTTGCACATCTGTGTGAAGTTTAATAGTTTACAGCAGGGAAGGTGCCCTGCTGTGCCTGTTGTGTGCAAACAGAGAAGGACTGGTGGGCAATGTGATGGTTGGAGATATCTTGGGCACAGTAATCACAGAATGCTAGAGTTTTCAATTCTCAGAGGAGGAGGGGGTCAACAGAACTGCTATCCTCGACTTCTGCAGGACACACTTCAGCTTGTCTAGGAGCCTGGCTGAGTGAATCTCTTGGGAGGCAGTCCCAAAAGGCAAAGGGTCCAGGGAAGATGGACATTCTTCAAGAAGAAAATGCTAGTGGCAGAGGAACAGGTGGTTTCCATGGACTGAAAGATGATCTGGGGGGGAAGACCAACCTGGCTAAATAGGGAGCTTTGGCCTTTGGAAGAAGGGGCAGGAAACTCAGGAGGACTACAAGGATTTCGTGAGGTAACTCAGGGAGAAAATTACAAGGGCCGAAGCCCAGAAAGAACTTAGTCTGGCTACTGCAGTAAAAGGCAGTAAAAAATGTTTCTATAAATTCACTAGTAATGACAGGAGGGCCATGGAGAATCTCTGTCCTTTTCTGGGTGTGGGGGAAAACGTAGTGACAAAGGATTAGGAAGAGGCTGAAATGCTTAATGCCTTCTTTGTGTCAGCCTTTAGACCACTTGTTCCCCAGGTACCCAGCCCCCTGAGCTGGAAGACAGGGACAGGGAGTGGAATGAAGCCCCATAACCCAAGGGGTAAGGGTCAGTGACTTGCGGCAGCGCTTGGACATGCACAAATTTATGGGGCTGGATGGAATCCACCCAAGGGTACTGAGGGAGCTCATGGAAGTGCTCACCAAGTCACTTTCCATCGTTTAGAATCAGTCCTGGCTAACAGGGTACTTTAGTAAAGCCTTTGACAGTTTCCCACAGCATTCTCCTGGAGAAATTGGCCGCTCGTGGCTTGAACAGATGCGCTGTGGAAACCTGGCTGGATGGCTGGGGCCAGAGAGTGATGGAGAATGGAGTTACATCCAGCTGGCATCGGTCATCCGGCTGGGAATCCCTGGGATTCCCCAGAGATCAGTGTTGGGGCCTGCCCTGTCTTTACTTATCTGGATGTGGGGATGGAGTGTACTCTCAGTAAGTTCACAGACAACATGAAGTTGTCTGGGAGTGTTGATCTGGAAGGATCTACACAGGGATCTGTGCAAGCTGGATTGCTGGGCCAAGGCCATTTGTATGAGGTTCAGTAAGGCCAAGTGCTGAGTCCTGCCCTTGTGTCACAACAGCCTCAGGCAGCACTAAAGGCTGGGGGCAGAGTCGCTGGAAAGCCATTTGGCAGAGAAGGACCTGGAGGTGCTGGTCAAGAGTGTTTGAACATGAGCCAGCTGTGCCCATGTGGTTAAGAAGGCCAATGGCATCCTGGCCTGTATCAGCAATAGTGTGGCCAGCAGGACCAGGACAGTGATTGTCCCCTATACTCAGCACTCCTGAGGCCACACCTTGAGTCCTGTGTCCAGTTTTGAGCCTCTCACTTTAAAAGGACATTGAGGGGCTGGAGCGACTCCAGAGAAGAACAATTTGATTTCAAAGATATGAACAAAAAACTTGAAGCTTAACTAGCAGGAGTAGGATACCTGTTGTAAATCATCAATGTAGAAAGAGAGAAATTTGTCATTATTTCTCAAAATACATGGAGATATGAAGCTGAAGTTACCCTATATTAATAGTATAGCAAAAAAGAACAAGTATTGATTGGATAATTAGTATAGAAGAATTTTTATAAGAAAAGGAAGACTCTTGTAAAGTCGTAAATAATGGATGTGTTGTTAGAGTAATATGAATTATGTAAAAAGAAACACATGAATTGCTGCTTGTATGTGTTTGTGTAAATGATTCTGCTTTTGTTTCTTGCAAGTTAGCCAAATGTGAAAGGTACAGTCTGGAAGGGTCTCTGACAAGCTTGCTGTTGGTCAATGTTTCAGTGGTTTAGAACAGTGCTCTACAGTTATGCCTGGAAATACCTTGTTTAGGAGCCCAGCCTTGAATTGTGGTGCTAGTTTTGGCTATATCTACAACTGTATTGTGAGTAAAGGCTAAAGACTTCTACTCCAGAGAAATTTTGCACATTTCAGTATTATTTGGCTGGATTATTTGCAAAGTTTGATTACAATAATCAAAAGGCCCTTCTTTTGTTATTTATTATTTTCTTGTCAGCAGGATCTCTCCTTCTGCAGTGGTATTTCGAATTTTTTTTTTCTTTTCGCATTGAAAGAAAAACAGCATGGTGCTTTTGTTCTAGTTATGTTTCTGTGTTTCTACACCTCTTTACATTTTAATTTCTGCTCACATTTACATCCGGCCTGGAAAGCCAAAGTAGGCTTTAAAAACAGATTATTTATGTATGTCACCAAGAGCATTCAGACTTTCACTGGTTTTGGGATGGATGTATTCATACCTTTTGTTTAAGGCTGGTTTAGGCATTTGATTTCAATGGGACAGAGAACCAAAATCAGGAGTATAAATTCTCTCTTAGGTAACGGATACATGGCAGTACAGGGTACCGGGGTGAAGATGGCACTGGTTGCTTTAAACCCCTGATCAGCAAAAAATGTCTTCGATTGAAATATATTTGAAAATCTTTTTAAATAGTTGATGTAAATAGTTATTACATTTTGCAGATGAACTGCATGTGTTTAACCACAAGAGAGCAGTGTCACACCGGGTCTGTGTTGCAAGTCTTTAAAAAGGAATTCTGTGTTGTCAGTGTGGAGTGTCACAACAAAATTTTAACCCCTTTATATTTTTGTTTTTATAGTGGTATACACTAAATTGTAGGGGTGGATTGTTCCATCTTACTAGCATTATGATGAACTTTATTTATGTACATTTGGATTAGTAAAATGTCAACACCTGGCTAGTTTATTCTCTTCACAAAATAAATCTGCTACTGCATTCTCTGGGAGAACAGGCTGAAGATTTTATGTGGTGAGTTAGAGAAGAGCTTGATCTGGCAGTAGTTTCTTCCTGAAAAAATATCCTCTCTAATCCCATGTAAAACGGCTGTTGGAGAAGATTTCTCTGTGTGGTCTAGTACACATACAGTGAACACTGCTATAGAATTGCAGGGATTTGTATAAATAACTTTTAGCTTGTACAAGTGAAAATATGCTGCTTTTCACTGATTGAAAGTCAAAGTGACTATGGGGCATAGAAATTCACATTTTTTCTTTCAGATGAAAGACTGTCCTGCTATGCTGTAAACATCTGCATTCCTTGCTCCTCACTTATGCACAGTGACTTGAACGAGTTTAGGTGCATCCATAAAGCTGGGTAAAGGGATGTTTGCAGAGTTGGGCAGATCTTAACCTTCAGCAGTGTCAACCTTCAAAGTGTCAACTTCATTAGAGCTGCTAGGGTAGAACTAAAGGGAGTATTTATCTATATATTTTTAAATAAGGAATATCTTACCCATCTTATCACCTTGATCTGTGGAGAACTTGTGCACATAAGATCTCTGATCTTGCCGTCTGTGCTTTCTCTTTAGTAGTCTGCATTTTATTTAGTGGGGAAAGTTAAACTGGATTGATTGTTCCCGCTTCTCTGTTTCACTTTATAGTTCTCATGTTGTAACACAGCAGCTGTGTTTGCTGGGAGGCAGTTGCCACTGAGCAGCAGCTGCTGGTATAAAGGAGCAGTAAGAAGAAATTTAAAGTAAGCTTAGTTTTAGTTTTTCCCCCATGTTATTGTTGCCTTATGGCTGTTTGATTCATTGTCACCTTGCAGTTTATAGCCTGTAAGTGTTTGTCCTGTTTTTTCTGTAATGAGAACTGTAGGAATCTGTGTTAATAGTTTTGAAATAGCAGATATTCTGTTCTACAACTGAGTGAGTGGTTTCTGTCCTTTAGAATAGAGCCTTTTAAAATGTGTATTTTGTTGTTTCTTACTCAATTTTGTCTGTCTGGTATTTTACCAATCTTTGTCCATTATACTTTTTCTAGCAGGTGTTTTTGCTTGACTTGCATGCCATGTTTGGCTGTCATCTACTGGGGCAGGCTGCATAAACCAGGATGTTTTTACACTCTTTCCTTGCTTGTAAGGAAGTGTTTCTGAAGAGAGGTCGAGCTCAATGTTCTTGGTTTTAATTTATTAACTAAATAAGGGATTAATTAAAGGAAGCTCCTTACCAGCATGTACAGTGGAAAAATAATCTGTAACTCAGTATTTTGTGATAGCAAAAATAGTTTGAAGTAGTTTGAAGTTGCACTTTGGTTTGACTCAGGTGAAATATGGACTTTATCAACACCCCCTGTTCTATCTGCTTATTTGACCACTCGAATGTTTTTCATCTGTTTGTGTTTGCTTCTTCTCTCTGTTCCTCTCACATGCGCTGTCTGCATGTATATGAATTATATTAAGGCTTTACTAGTTGTATTTCTGAGGAGTCCCTTTTTTTTCAAGACTTCTGGCAAATCCCCAGCCCTTGTATTATTTCTCCGTTGTGGCATAGCTTTTTCTTTCAGATTTGAAGAGTATACTTTGTATTTAGTATGGTAGAACAAGGAGGCTGCTAGAGAGACTTAACATCTACCAAATAACCTGCTGCATAACGTAGCTTGTCACTGAACGAGTTTTTGACGTTAAATTAGATTTTTGAGTTCACAAATAAAAGAATGTATTGCAGATCTATTGACATAAGGCAAGCAAAACAAACAGAATTTGGGAGATCCTGCTTGGTGCCTTGCGAGCTCTCGGTGCTGTTGCTAGGAGAAGAGCACTGTAAGAGTGCTCTGAGCTGCTCGTTGCCTGGGGAACCCACAGACACTTGTGCTATTTCTACACATCTGTACCAACTCACAATATTTTTCTCCCATGTACCCCCTTTTTCCTCCTCTCTAGGGTAATAAAAGGTGTGGGGAATCTTGACCACAGCACTGAGTCCTTTGTCACCCTTCGGCATACAGGTCTCACTTACAGGCAAGACCCAGTTAGCTTTGAGGAAAAAGGTACGTGGCCAGATCTTGACTGAGCACAATAATGGTGAATAGCTGACCCAATGCAGGTTGAGGATGATGAACATCAGACCTGGTAATGGTCCCTGGCACTTCTATTTGGAAGTTGTTGCTGTTCCATTGCTTAAATATGAATCAAAGTCTCACATAGGAATTGCATAGATTTTAGGCAAAATGAAATGAGTTTACTTAGATAAAAGGCAGGATCACTTATTACCACTAAAGTAATTGTCTGGGGAAGGAATAAGTTAAACTCTGCTTACTAGAAAAAAAGGCTTTGAACTGCAGGTGGCTAAGCAATGTAAATCTGCAAATTCTAAAGAATGTGGCTGAAGGATGTACCTGACCTTTTATATTTACTTTGAATTAACCTTGCAGCAATACAGAAATTCAGAAAATTATTGTGGCATCTAAGTTTTCTTTTTAAGAAAAGTGGGGTAAGCCACATGACTGTTGGTCAATTAGCGTGTATCGATTCTAGGCAAATAAATCTGTATGATGGGATCCTATTGCAGGGTTGGAAATACTTAGCAGGACTGATCTCCTGTGACTTTATTGTAAAATAGATGTTTTAAATCATCTTTAACAAAAATAGCTGCAATAGAATAGTGTAAATTAAAATATAGCATTTTTATTACCCACAAAGTAGATGTTGAATGGATATAAAACTGATTAGTGGCAGATAATAGTAATCACTGAAAGGAAGTATTTTGACTAAGATTATAGAGAATGGTACTGGGTTAATGCAGTTTCATATTTTTAGTAATGAAGTAAGTGATAAAATTTGTGGATAATTAAAACCAGAAATTACATTGAGAGAAATAATGGAGATGTGGATGATGGCAAAAAGCCACAATGATAATGCCATAGTAGGTTAGGTCTTCAGAAGGAAAGTACATTCTAGTACAGCCAGTTGAAAAACTATAAATCTGTTTCATTCAAACGGTATTATTTCAGAAACAGAAAATTTGTTTGCACTGAGCTGATTTGTCTGCGAATACATGGAGACAAAAAAAAAAGGTGCTAAAAGCCTCTTTCTATGACAGAGAGAAATGTTATACTAACCAATACTAACCATTTCAATAATGAGCATGACATCCACAGTAAGAAGTGTGGTGACTCTTCTTTATTTCTTCCCTGTAGTCAAAGCCAATGCTAGTTTGACAGTGACACAACTATGGAGTGAAACAATTGTCACCTTTTAACAGTAGTGCCTTTCTTCCTCATATGTTTATTTTCTAGTGTATTTATCATAGGTTGTCTCAGAAAGAGAACAGCTCTTACTATGATACTTTTCTTATATCTCAAAAGTGCTTTCAGTTTCACAGAGGAACTTGTGCTACTCTTGAAGGTGCAAACTCCTTGCTGATATTCAGACATTTAATAAGACTTCATCATGAATCTTGGTAAAATTTAAGCTTGTAGATGTGCCCCGCCAGCTGAAAAATGACATCTGCATTATTATATAAGATGTCCCTGAGAGCAATGTAACACCCACAGGCAAAACTTCAAGCTGTCAAGTAACTCACGAGTGGTGATGTAAGCTCTCCCTTTAAATTAATGACACTGAAGTATCAGAAAGGAAGAACTGCAGTTGGATTGGTGAAGGAGTAACCCTAGCAACACGTACAGGTTTTTTAATGTACCTGAGGTGATCAATTCACTTTTTCTATAAAACCATAGAAGTTGTGCTCCTTTATCATTAAAATAAAAGCTGCCTTTTCATATCTAGCTCTCTTCAGGATCTGTGATGGTTTTCTTCTTGACCTCCAACATGAATCTGTTATTACGTTATTTCTATTATAACAGCTTGTGTTGGGAGCAGTATTGGTCCCTTGTGGGGTCCCCGTCCATAACTAGAGTGCTCCAAAGTGTAGCCACAGTGCAAATAAATAAATTCCACCGCTACCTAGCATTTCTCATCCATTGTGACTGTTGAGTTGCCACAGTCAAAATGCCAGATCACTTTGCTAGTGGTTTGTATTTCAAAACCTGTCAACATACAGGCCTAAGCAGTGGAACAGTTCAGAAGAAAATGGAGGCTATTGGTCATGCAGGATTATATTGTGACAGGTTTGGGTCTTGGGCAGGTGGAGGATTTGGCGAAAGGCAGCTGAATCCCAGACGCTTTTCTTATGCTCCATCCTAAGCAAACAGTAATAGTAATATTGTTGACTGCTCTTCCTTAAAACTGGAAAACTGAAATGCTCCTTAAAAAAAAGAAAATATTTCATACTATTGTAAAATATGCTTAATAAAAAGTGGGATGGGAATTGAAGTGGTTCTGAGACTCAGGAAGCTGTTTTTCTTGAAATCAAAAAGCCAGGCTTTATTACAATAAAACCTCCCTAGATTTCTCTAGGGAGAACACAGAAATTATCAAGGAAGACAGAAAATAAAAAAGGAGTTGTGACCTTGCATGCAAGTCCTTGCTTCCACTTAATACCTCTTTGAGTTGCAGCAAAGACTCTTAGGCCCCTCTCATGTCTGGCTGACAGCAAAGGCTTACAAGAATTTTATTTACTTGCTGCATTCTCTGGGTGAGCTGTGAGCTTCTTGGTATGGCTCTCTTGCATGAGATATCCTGCAGTTTCTGATCATTCTATCTTCCAGCCAAATCCAGAGCATCTCAGAGAAGAAAGAATTCCCTGTTTCTCTTGAGAGGGAAGGGGAAATCACACTGCTCTTTAAAAGAAGATAACATATAATTGGAATTATGATAAATACCATCATTTCCCAAATCAAATTATTTTTTGTGTTGCTTGTGATTAGTTGGTGTTTTCAAGAAACTGGCTATAATTAGGTATCAGGAGGGGAGGGGATGGGGCAAGACATCTAAGAAGGTAAAAATGAGGCATGATAACCTGTTTTAGTCATCTCCAGACAGGACTCCTGATAGACCAAGCACAGAGGATTTGTGTTGATCAAGTGCAGAAGGAAATCAACTACACTGCTTCTTATCCAAGTTTCTTCACTTTAATTCACTAATACCGTCAGGTAACATAATTTCTGTATTATATTTGTAGCTATAATGAAGATAAATTAAGGAAGTGTATTTGCTCTGTTAAAACTTTAACACACACCTTTGTGCACCTGAAATATTTTTATCCAACACAAAACATGAAAGATACAAACAAATGGTCTTTGGGACAATACTCTCTTGTTGAATTGGTCCTTGAATCTACAATATGTTTCAGTATTGTCTTTGCATTTTGGTTGCCTGATGTGGACTAGCCTCTGAGATTGTCTGCAAGTGCTGGTAGGTCTGGCTATGGAAATGAGTCTGGGCATCAAATACATGTGTAAGTGTAGCACTAGATTTTTCTTTTTGGTAGCTATATTTCTTTCATAAATATGCTTATGTATGAGCTAAGCTCACAGGAATCCTCTGCAAATACAAATGGAAAATCTGGATTTGGAATGTAACAGCTGCTGAGTAGTACGAGTGGGTCAGAAAAGCATCATTTTAAACTAATGGTGGATTTAAGTATTAAAGTGTATTTTCTTCAGGATTACAATTTTAGTAATATTTATTTGTAACCAGGAATTCCCTTTTTGTTTCATATAAATGTTCAATCTTTTAAGCTTTTCTGTGTGGTTAAACGTTAAAATATTCTTATGGCAGCAACTTCCATATGTACTGCTGTATTTTATTTTACCTATGTTTTGATTCGGGTGAAGCAGAAGCTCTCAGTCTGCCCAAATGTTCTGAGGTTTTTTTATGGGTGGTACTAATGAAGCTACAGTGTTTTTCCCTCTGCCTCTCCTTCCTGGAGGTTTTTCGTGATTCAAATTGCTTTTTGCCACCCTTTGCACTTCCCACTCTTGTACTTGCACTTTCTAGAGAGGGATGATTGGTATGCAAATTGAATTTGTCTTTGTGTGGTAGGAGTGCTGGAAATAATAGGACAACTCCTCTGTTTGTATAAATTCTAATACTCCATTTTAGTTACAACTTCTTAAGATACCCAGATCCCCTTCCTAATCTAGCACAATGTATTTAGAGCTCTGTCGGGTACAGGATTCAAATCTTCTCTCTGAAATCTACTGCTATAAAATCTGACATGAAATTAATCTGCTGCTGTGATACTTCCTTGTGTGTTTAGCTCTGCATGGCCCTGCGTAGACACCCAAGAGAGCTTTTAGGAAGTGCTGCTGCTTGTAGCAAAATGCAGTTGTCATGGATTAAGGTGTTGCATGGTGCTCTGTGTAAATCTGCCTAAGACCCAAAGTAGCCCAGGATGTAGTAAGATGACCCACTGGTTTTAGTGGCAGAGCCACTTGAAACTCTTCTCTAACCTGTGATTCATTTTCTGTCTGTCCCTAAACAGCTGTTGGAGACTGTACTGTATGCAACATCACCAAAAGATGGAGAGGTGTAGAACTGGGGACACCATAAACCTGCTTTGTTGCTAAAACCAGTGTATTTTGTAACCACACTCATTTTATCTTGGAGAGGATTGGACATTAGAGAGAACCTGCCTTCCTCACCTTCAGGGAAAAGGAGTGTCTGTCACCTCCATAACTGTCCCATGCATATTGCATAGTTTCTTCTCTTGATGAGTAGTTATATTTCCAATATTCTCCACCTGAACTTTAAAACATAGTTAAGTGTTTGGCCAGGACAATAATATTGCCATATAATTAATTTTTCTTCTGCTGTTCATTGATACATTCCAACTTACTCGTCTGCATTTTTTGTTTTGAACCATTAAGCATCAGCATCCATCCAGACAGTGCTTGTGCAGAGTGGGAAGATGTAGCTGTACTTGAAAACAACACTGTTAAATCTGTTACAGAAAACTGAGTGGTTTTCCAATGCTGACTCCATAGAACTGCTCCTGGAGAAACCATCACACCTCCAACCCTAAACAGGACAGATCTCTAAGGGGCTTCATTCTAAAATCCATTTTGCAGTTCTGCTTGCCTCTGGGGGACACATGAAGACACTTACTGTGATTCTGAAGGGTAGAGTATTTTTATAAAAGTTTAAATTTAAAATGTTGGCTAAATAGGACTGAAACCAAATATATTTCCAGCTCCCATATTTGGTTCAATTGTAGTATTTGCATGGCACAAACTATGTGAGTATTGTTACTGACCACTTTGAGGTACAAATGAATTCTGGCTTTAGAAATGTGTCAAAGTCAAGAAGAAGAGTCCCTGCAGTGACAAATATCCATCAGTAATGACAGTATTTCTCATTTGGAAATACGTATCAGTGTAGAACATCAATACTTCTCATATTTTCAATTAAACTTCACAAATCTCTGTCATGTTGCACATATAAATAACATAGTCTGAAACTGAGAAATGAGAAAATGGAGATTAAAACTGACCAATGATCCTAAGGAGAACGCATTACTGGAACTGAAACAATAGTAAAAGAAAACTCTCCTTTAAATACTTAACCAGGGAAACATTTTCCCTGGGGGTTGAAAATCCTTACACTTCATGCTTAGGAAAATTACATGGAAATATTTTCCTTGCTTGGAACTCCATTTATATTCATACAGGAAGGCTAAGGGGAAATTTAGAAAGAAAGTTCTTCTCAGAAACAGACCACTAGGAAAGTGATTATTCTATTGGAAGGCAGTGGGAGAATGGATGCACGATTTTTGCTGCCTTGTCAAACCAGAATATCTTCTGCAAACAAAGGAGATCCTTCAATCAAATGGCTTTACCAAAGAACTTGGGACACTTCACTTTTTTAAAATTTTTTTATTAGTTGTCATTCTTCGACATGATGAATACTTACAGCAGTATGTTAAAAAAGATACAATTAAGTCTCTTGGCATCACTGCATAGCAGTCACAGCATTTTCACACAATCTAGTGCTTCCTTTCAGAATGATGCATATGGCATATATACGCACATATGGGGGCTGATTCTTGGTCCCAGTGAAGTTGGGGGGACCAGTGTTTGGCCCATAGAGTTGTATAAGATATGTGAATATGTATATATAAAATGCTTTACAATAAACATGACATATACAATCTTGAATTCAAAGATAAGCAGAATATATTTTACATCCAAGTCAAGCTTATGCTCTGCACTTAAAGTTTATGTACCTAAAATATTGGATGGATTATAGAAACAAATAATAGAGCAACAGTTTGCACCAATCAAAGTAATTTAAATACATATTCATGGCATGAAGCTTGCCTTGTGTTTTTGTTTTGGGGTGGCTTTTTTTGGATTTGCAGGATTTGAATACAAATTTAATTATTGATTTTTGTGGACCATGGGGGTCATGGTGACATTAGGAGGGGAATGGGCATACTTTATGGATGACTCAGCTCAGTGATTTAAAATATAAGACAATAAATTATGGCTGGTAACCTGGCTGCTACCAGAAAATAAAATTGTAACTACTGGAGTTTCTCCTTTCTGAGGAGAATTCATTTGGAAGGGTTAAATGTGCATTCTGTGTCTAATTTGATGGAAACTCATTAATCATTGGGGAAACTTTGGTTTTCTTCATGAAAACTTAGTTTACATAAAAATGATTGACCTGTGTTGCAGATTAGATTAGACACAACTGCAGATCATGTGTTTTGTTTTTTTCTTTTTCCTCCATAGACTTAACTTGATCTCAGCTACTCCTCTCTCTGCTCCTTGTATTCCAAAGGTACATGTTGTCAAGAGCCCTTTTACTCCCCATCTGACTGGTGGCTGGACTACTGACTCTTAGAAACCCAAAGGTAGGTAAAATCTTTACTCATTGACAACATATATGTATGCATTATTTTAACCAGCCTAAAATTTTCACTTATCGTTACTTATTGTTGTTAATTATACAGAATTGCCTCTTAGAGGGCATGAAATCTTCATTTAGAGGAGCTAGATTTTAATTCAAGTACATTTGTGGGGCATAAAAACATTCTAACATCCTGCTTTCAACAGCTTTTTTCCTGTTTCCATACATGAAAACCTTAACTCAGCTTTAAAATTTCAAGATCTTTCATCTGCACTGGCCAAGTAAGAAGCAAAAATATTTTACAAGGGCTTTCTGTGAAGTGGCTGATACCACCGAAATCTGTGTTATCTGCATAGCTTCTCTATTCTGTGAATCAGCAGCCTGTTGGCATCCTGGGAAGAAAGCCTAGTGAAGAAATGCCCTGCAAACCAGAGAATACCAAATGTGTCACAAGTGCATGTGCTGAGCACTGGTGCTGCTGGATCGGCTGTCACTGGTTATGGTTTGGCTCCTAAGGGAAATCACATGGCTGCATTTTGCGTTCCAGGCCCCAGGCAATCTGGCTGCCAGGCATCTGCTGCCGGAGGCCTAACCTTTCCAAGCACTTCTGCCTGGAGCACCTGAGGCAAACTGGCCCTGGCCCAACCCTGGGTAATGGGTTTGGCTCACAGGTACAGAAGCGTTGCTGGGGTGACCCGGAACCTGTTTCAAGTGCGGTTTCATTAGATAAGGTGATTGAAATCTAGCAGGTACGTTCAGTGCACCAAAATCCCCCACAGCCTGATAATTTTCAGAGCAGCCTTTTAAAGTTGGAAAGTTTTAACTTGGTAAGAGCAAACTTGTAATGGACTCTGTAGGCTCCACTTGTAGGAAAGGGCTTGGGTTTAATGTGGCTGTAACAAAATTTGATTTGTACCAAAGCTTTCCTGTTGGACCTGTTTTCTGGAAGCTCTTCAGAAACAGCTCAACAATGTTTCTGTCAAGAGCTTTTTATGCAGCTAGATGCTGGGTTTAACTAAATTTCATAACATTTAAAAAAAAATTCTTTGAACTAGAGGGGAACTGGCTTCCATTTCTTAGTAAAAAGACAAAACACAGGAAATCATCCTTTTGTATGGATTTAAGTGCTTCTAAGCAGCACATTACAGGGCTCACGTAATGTCCTAATAATTGTCCTACATCTGTCAGAAGGAAAGGTACACCTAAAAAGCTGCAAAGTGGTGCTGCTTCCACCCTCATCACCCACTTGTCGTTAAGAAGACATTTAAGCCCTGTAGTTAAAAACAATTTAATTCTACTACAACTCTCTTGGAGCTCTTTGCTTGCCGTGGTCCTTCTATTATGTGACTTTCATTCAGATTAGTGGGAGGAAGAAGGTTTTCTACTGCTTGTACCTTACATAACAAGGAGGGGCAGAAAAACGTTGCTGGAGTGCTTTGTGTGCTCACTGTGTTTTGCACCTTCCTGCTTCACTGGGTTTCAGCCTCTTTTCCCTGAAGATACATACAAAGAATTCGTGGAGTAAATCATCCTTCACTAAAACTCATGCTTTTTATTTTCCTTTAAACATATTAGTCACCTCATGAGAATGAACTTTCTCTCATCAAGTCAATATACCCTGTAAATGAGAAAAATGTATCATATTTTCCCTTGCACTTTTACAAGTAAATATCTTTCTCATGTTTCTCAAACACCAACTTTAGTATCTCTTTCTTTGTTGGCCTCTTCAAGATCTTCACATCCAAACATGACTATCCAAACACGACTCCATGGCCATACCTGCTCATTCTTTTGGAAAGCGTCTATACAGGTTTGATGTACTGGGGGTTCACAACAACACTGTACTTCACCTGAATGCAGTTATTCTTTCTGGGGGCAGAGGAGCAGGGGACATTCACTTTGGTGCAATGCAGTAATGTCTGAGAATACAATCTCATTGAAATGGTGGAAGCTTAAGTTTTATAAAGACTTTCTGAGCTGAGGTTGTTTATGGCATAGTTAAGGCCAAGTATCTTTCACAAACACAAGATCATAGAAAATTCCTCAGCCATTGTGATAGCTAAGAAGATTTTTCTTAATAGTCTGACTACAACACATTTTTTTCCTTCATCGACTGAGACCAATCTAAAAAGTCAGTTGAAGTATTATTTTAATTAAAAGGAAAACACAAATGCATTTTGATGCTGACTATCTAAGGGAGGGAGTGTGGGAAAAAAAATCAGCTACACTGCAACATCTCTTGAGGAAACAACTGAACTCCAGAACCACTAGAATGTCGTGCTTTGTAGATCACTAAGCTATTTAGTAAAAATTCACACTCTTGAATAAATGGTAATCAGGTTGAACTGTCAAATCATGTGGTGTTGGGGTGGGGCTTGGGGGTTTTTTTGAACTTAAAACTTCAGGCTCTCTGAAACATTTGCCTAGACCAAATGTGCAAGGTGCCATGGATTAACAACACGGACCCATATGGAATGTGTTTGAAGTTTTCAAGAAGTTATCCTGCCAGACTTCATTTCTTAATGACCTTTGATACACACCTTGGATAGTGGAAAGGCAGTTCAGAATCGTATCTTGTAATCATATGATTTTGGCAGCTATCAGAAGATGAAGGATGCTGAAAGTTAAGGCTTTTATCCACAAACAATGGTGTATATTAATAAACTCTATACCATATTTACAAATGCTTTCTCTTGTATTAAAACTAACAGTATTCTGTTCACAGTGCCAATGTTTTTACAGGTAGCAATCATCCCACAGTACTCCAGTATTTTGGCATGGGAATCAGTAGCGCTTTGTATTTACAGAAAATGTACACATATGAATATAAACAGGTAACTTGAAACAGTACTCAAAAGATAGATCTGTTCGTGTTTCAAAGGTTTAGACTGTACTACACCTTCCCTTTCCGCTGTGAGGGAATACTGCTCCTTGCAATGAGAAGATGCCCATCTTTTATCCAAAGTGGCATAAAAATGCTTACCAAAATGAGCCTTGTTACACTGGAGGTGTGTATACGGAGAATAACTTCAGTCCAAGGTTTATAGATCTATTGTTTAGTGCACAGAATACAAAAGTTAAAAAGGTTTTTGTTTTAAGTACTAAAACAACCCGACTCTCTGCCCTCTGTGAGCACCGTCCCGCTCAGCCCGTGTCCTGTGGATGCTGGAGATGCTGGTGGTCTAATGTGCAGCCCAGCTGCCAGCCTGGAAAGGGTGTGGCACTCTGGGCCTATATACATATGTCACCACATGACTTGTGGTAAATGAAAAGATCACCAAGAGTGCCTCTCTGTGCCCCTGTTCTCTCAGCAATCCTCCCTGCTTCATGGCAGTCGGAACTGGCCTGGCTTCACCGCTGCTGACTGGGACCCTGCACTGGGGCAGTTCGGGATGCGGAGTGACGAATGGCATCAGGCATGCGCAGAATGAAGAGAGGGGAGAGGGACGTGAAGATCAGAAAGAAACCTAGCAGAACCGTGGGCTTGTTCATGAGGACCCTTAGAGCTCTGCCATTTCTTCCCTTTGCACGGTGTTGACAACAGGCTCCTGGCTCCCCGGGACCTTGCTTGCTGCTGTGACCAAGACGGAGATAGCAGTGCTGGAAGGAAAAATGCAAAGCTGCCACTAAGGAGTCTCTTCTTCATTTAAAGTCTGTTCCTGGCTGCCAGTCACTTGGCCTGAGTGGTCGTTGCTCCTACTACTGCTGTGTTGCTTGTGGAGCAAACTTCTCCACTTGGCCTTGTTCCTCCTGAGATGGTTTAGCATATTTTCAGACAGGGGAGTGTCGCCTGTAAACTGGGCCCACCTCTCAAAGAGTGGCTCCACGATGTATGTCATGAACCCTGGGGAAACACACAAGGGACATCTGGTGAGCAACAAATTAATTCTGCCAGTGCACTGCCCCCCAGAGTGCCTGGAGAGCACAAAGCAATATAAATGGCAAAACCCCTGATGAATAATAACAACAAACTCTCGGACATCAGTTCCTTTTGAAATGCACAGCTTTTGACCAGCGTGCATGACAAGATACAGCTTTATCTGCTTGTGTCACAGTAAGATCTGTGACAGTCAGCAACCCTCTGAGGAGATTTCAGACAAGAAAGTAATCAGTGTTTAATCACACACTGGCTGCAATTTTTTCCCATGGCTATTTTTTCCCCTATGCAAAGACTCCTTTGTCCCTCTGTTGAACATTTGGCTTAGATAGGTTTCTTTTTGAACATTTTAATTTCGAACATATTTTTTTAACTCTTATGGTACCCACAGTTCTTATTGTTAAAACAACTAGATTGGAGTGGGGCACATGGTGGAGTAAAGTTTTGCTTAGAGCTTGTGCCATAGTGAGATAAACATGAAGAGAATGAAACTAATACTTACCAATCTGGATGCTTGGTATTGTATCCTTCTGCTGATTACAAAGGGGGCTTATTTCCAGTTCAAATTTTTGTTCCAGATCACCTACCAAAAAAAAAAAAAAAAGAAAAAAAAAGAAAATATTTTTCTGCCACTTTTATCTCTTCTCTATACCTATGCCACACTCTAACAGTGTCTACAGCTGTGTGAGGAGTTGGAATCTTCTATCATTGATGACCATGGTAAATGTCTAAATACCTTCATTTTCTGGACTTTTTAGGTATCAGAAAAACCAATTTTCCATACAAAGAAAAATCTAAGAAAAAATGACTTTTGAATGAACATTAAATCTGAGCATGTAAGTATTTTGAGGACCTTAATTTTTAAAACAGACTCTCTCATGTGAAAGACTCTTAAGACATTCTAGTTCATTTACTCACTGTCCAAATCTCTTCCTACCAGAAAATTGCAGCATATAAATTTTAGAAGAAAATGCATCTCCAGCAGTACTGCAGTGGAAGTTGCTACTGTGTTCTTGTGGAACTGGTTGGGAAATGGAAGAGTGTTGGAGCCTGGCAGTGGCTGCACTAACAAACCTGTAAGGGCCAGAGCATGGCCAGCAACATGTTTCACGTGTCAAGAGCTGTGGAGTTCAAGTTATAAATGTGGAAAAAGGATGAAATTAAAAGTCTGTCTTATTATTGTGCTGTAGCTGGGTATCAGGCTATGCCTGTGCTGCTGCTGAGCATATTTATTTCCTGGGTCATCCAGGAAGTCCCCAAAGAGGCATCCGCACAGAGTGACTCGAGACAGCAAAGTGGCTGGCTGAGCTCCTAGTCACCTTCATAGCAGAGTATTTGACTAATTGGACCAGGAGGTCTCCAGTTCCAAATCTGGGACTGTCCTGAAATTCTTGCAGGCAGCTCCTTCTGTGACTAGCCCTGGAAACTGTTTCCAATTGTTGGAAGAAAAACCTGGCTGGGAGATCTGCTCACTCCAGATGCCACCTCAGATTGCTCCTGATGCAGAATTGAGCAGATCTGGCATCGAGAAGGGGCTTATAAACAGACAGTAGAAACTATACCTGCAGAAACGGTCATGCAGGACAGTCTTCTGTACATAGCTATGGCAGGAGATGTTTTTTATGGAGTTGAAAGTAATCAATAGCAATGACCATGCTAGATTTAAGAATTCAGCAGAAAAACGTCTCAGAGTCTCATTTGCTCACTGCCATTCAGACAACAGTCACTTGTTCTGCTGGAGAGACTGCATTGCCCTGTGCCTGCAATTACTTCATGCAAAGATTGCTCTAAGTTTTGGGTGTAGGGTTTTTTTTAAAACAAACACTCTCTGTCTGGGAGTGCAACACATTCATCCTTTGTGATTGTTAACCTTCTCTGCCAGTGTACAATCCTGGTTACTGCATGAGGTACAGGACCTTTCCTGTCTACAGTGTGGAAGGGAAGTGAAAGTTAACTGTGTGCAAGCTAAGATGTGTCACTTCCCCTCAGACAATAATATTTTATCCATCTGATTTACTAACAAGGATGTAGTGAGGGCTGGTTAGGCAAAACTTTCCTGTAAGAAAGACAGACCTGCTAGTTTAGACAAAACACTGTATTCAACCCATAAAGAAACATTTTGCTTTAAATCCACTGTTTTTGTTTAAAAGTTCTTTTCTCCCCACCAACAGTTTTGACTTCAATGCTATTGTGCTACTCAGGTTCTACGGCTCCATATAAAACACCATGTGCCCTTCCAAGCCTTGCCTTTCTTCCCTCTGCAGCACACAATTACTTCCTAAATGTGAGCAGAGCATTTTCAATTCTAATTGAGTACGTAGAAAGTATCAGGAAAACATTTTTAGATTCAGGAACAATCAAAAGGAACAATTTAGCAAAACTGAGGCAAAATAACACTTTCTCATGTTTCCAAATGTGCAATTTGACTTCTCAACTACCCCTCCAAAATTTTTTGACTGAGAGAAGGTTTCTAAGTCCAGCGATATTCCCTCTGTAGGCGTTCTGGGTAGAAAATGTTGACCTGTCTGGCTCAAAGTGTATCAACATCTTCTTGTCTTTCAGAAGCCACTTAATTGACAAAAGTAAGATTTGTTTTTGCATGGTAAGAACTTAAAATGATGGTCAATTTTTTTGTCTCAAGTTACTATAAAAGAAACTGCATGAATTAGTTCCTGAGAACTTTCATGCTAGGGAAAACCTTCCAAGCACTTTTAAAACCTCATCAGAGTAACTGATCATTAATGTTGCTTCAACATTAGTAATTTTCTTGAAAGTTGTTTCTTGTTAGTTCCAGTTTCATATATACAAATCAAGGTGTATTACTTACCCCATGTTCCTAACTGCATTGACTTTTAAAACATCTCAGAACAAATTAAAATATTCTTCTAGGAAAGGTTTTTGTTAGGAGCCACTGTAGGCATCAGATGCTCCCTGAAATGTATCTGGATCATATATTTTATTTGCTAACATGCAGTGCAGATGCACTAGAACACTGGAGGATCAGGATCTGAGTCTCTATTAAAATGGCCTTAGAAATGTTCGATTAAAAAAAAGTTAAAACTTTGTATCTGTTCCAGAAGGAATATTAAACAAAGCACTAATTGTGGTGTTATCTGGCTCATCTCTAGTTAAAAATCAAAACACAAGACCTTATGGTTTCCAAATGTTAAATTTAGTGCCAAAAAATACCTTCAAGCCCCATCATTGAGTTTAAGGGGGTAGAGAGGTCTACAAAAACAATGTAAAGTGATAATGGTATCTAAAGGCATACTCTTTAATAGTGGGGGGTTATGTTACCAAACAGGATTGTACAGGCACTAGTGATAGACCATAGTTTCTGCGTATTGTCCCACATGAAATGCTCCTTCTCTCCCTGTGATGCTTCTCACTGGTCTCATGCACTCAGCTATCCCCTTTCAGAGGTATATTTTAGACTAACAAATCCTGAGGGCTGTGGAAAAAGCCGACATTTTTAAGAGTTGGGCTGTCTTTCTCAGCTGTCTTTCTCAACATGATCCCCCAATACACTAAAGGTGAGGTACTGCACTTCACGAGCTGGATTTTGATTATGCTTTCACTGCACATCTAACTAACTAAACCTGCTTTGGGGAAGTTGCTTATGTTGCTCCAAAGGCATCAAAGTCAAAGACATTTCAGCAGCTTAAACTGATATTGGCTGAAAATTAACTTGCTGACCTGTTTGTCCTTGTTACAGACTAACTGTATCGAGTACCAGCTCAGATGTGGCTTAATTTTGTAGTGCAGAATTTTAAACGAACTGAGGACTTCATTGTGCGCTCCTCCAGTGTTTGTACCACTTGCCTCCAACCCTCAGGATGCTCTGCACCAAGAATTTAGCAGTGATTAAACTCTGTTGCACCCTGTATTGTAGCACAGCATGACCTTGGCTATGCAGATAGAGCCAAATGGTGTAATTACTGTGTTTCAAAAAAAACCCCTGCCTGACTGCACTCTCCGCAGGGGTCTGAAAACATTTGCAGTAGGTTCTAGCTGAGGTTTGGCTTGCCTGCTTTGGCCCTTTCCACAGCATGCTGGGATGTGTGTTTGAACCCTTTCTCTGTATTTGCAGGCAGAAGAATGTGTCATATTTGGGAAGTAGTGAGGGTAAGGCTCCCATCAGAGCTGTAGAGGGAGCATGAAAAGCGGAACAAAGCACAGTGCTAGGATTTTGGGGCAATGTGGCGCCGGCACCATTCCAGCTCAGAAATGCTCGTGGTGACTGGAGGGTTCTCAGAGAAGAACCCAGCCATGGGATGTTCAGCTGAATTCGAGTGCTGAGGCACAGCAGAGCCCTCCCTCCTGCCTGATGCTGGTATGGGAACAGTGAGGGCAGACAAACACTTGCTGCTCTTCTACTCCTTCCCACTTTTCCAGTGAGGCGACATATCTCTGATGAGCTCCTTCTCAGGGGACATTTCAAGGCAAGCTGGTTATGCTGAATGCTACCTCTGACTTGTCACACAAAGAATGTGGGAAGCTGAGGTGAAAGGGGACTGCTGTGAGTTGAAAGGACTGACCTTGCCGGTAAAACTCTTCGCAGACCCGTTCACTCCACTGCTTGCTCAGATCCCAGACCCGGCAAGGGTTGCAAATGTCAGCACACTTGAGTGCGATCTGAAAGGAAGAAGAAAAGTAGTGGTGAGGAAAGAAGTCACAGTTTAGCAGTGCTTCAGCAGTAAATCCGCAGTCATGAAACTCCCAGGCCTCACCAGTGACACGGGGAAGGGTTAAGATCACCTTTCAGAGACTCAGCCTCACCCAAATGTGCCCTTTGAGAAAAGAGCATTTATTTAAGCTGCAAACAAAACTTTCATTCAGCCCTCTGCTTTACCATAGTGAGAACAAGAGCAGGGCCACATTCCAAGGCTGCAAAGTGTTTTGGATATTCCTTGCAAGGAATAAGCCAACAAAAGCCTCAGGCTGGCTCCTGCTGACTGCTTGGCTCAGCATCCATGGCTGATGACAAGGAAGGGAAGAGCCAAGCTAGTGTATTTGGGCACGATTTCTCTGTGGTCTCAGTGAGTGACCTTGCATCTCACTTCAATTACACTTCATCTTAATGTCTGCATATTTTTGTTTACAAAGCTAAGCACAGGGCGCTCCGCACTGCCCCTGGCCTGCTTTCACTTAGCTAACTAGCACTTCTGAGGGCTTTTGTAGGGGAATGAGTACAGGGGAAGAGGTTTTTGAAACCAAGTAACTGCTTCAGAAAAGTAAACCCTGTAGTAGTCTGTCTCACTGCCTTGGAACAAAATGTCATGTGCCTTGTTTCTTCACCGACAGAACACAGTCATTCAGTCTGACACAAGTCAGAAGTCATTCTGGCACCCGGGAAGAAAACATAAGAAATATTTCCGGTAAGAGTTCAGACCTGTGAAACGGCAGAGGGAAGTCTCCAAGTAATTTTTCTCTCTGGATTAAGCTGATTAGCCTTAATGTTATTGTCTATTACAAGGACCTTTCAAACATTCTTTAGCTTATTCCATCAATCAAGACTTCTTGATTTTTTCTTTTCTTCTTCCGCAGCTAATCCACCAGATAAGTAAATCTTACTATGTCTGTTCCCTTGTTCCTCAGTTCCTAGTGCATAAGAAACCTTTTTTTCCATAGTTGAGAGCTGTAATTCCTCTGCTTTTGGCATTTGCACAACTTTCTTGCCTCATCCATCCAGAAATGCAGTCAACCTGTCATACTGCCCTGCAGAGTCTGTGCAGGAATCTGACAGATGACTATGTTTGAAGCAGGACAGGTGAGAAGTTACCACATGTCCCACACTGCTGGAGGGGGAAGAATTAACAGATCAGCACTTCTTTCCTTGCAGCTGTCACCTTTTCTGTAACTTCAATGGAAGGAAAATATGTAGGTGTTTATTTGTTATAAATGATAATGATTATTTCAACTCCTTTAGGTATTTAAGAATGAAATTAATGTAATTTCTCCAAAGAAGCAAGTGTATGTGCTACGTTAATCACAATAATGCTTTAATAAGGTAGAGATTTATTCTGAAGAGTCTGCTAATGACTGCAGCTTAGCTGGAAGAACCAGTGTGAACCTATTGGATTTTTGAAAAAAGCATGGGTTTTTCATTTGCTGGGCAGAAGTATCTGCTGCCATGGCAACAGCTGTCTCTGCAGAGGCAGGTTCTGAGCATCCATCACAGGAACAGGACTAGGACACCTGATGTCAGGCTGTCCTGGAAAGAACACCAAGACGGGGGCTCTCCTGCATGGTGTGACATTTGCCAGAAGAGAGAGAGACACACTGCAGTCGAAGCATCACCTGGCAAGAGAAGCAGTGTTCTGGAAATTAAAAGAATTACTAGCTGATCTTCATTCCTTAGCATTTGACACTCTCCCATATCTGTTGCATTCATGGCTTTTTTAACTCAAGGAAATTACATAAGGAAATACTGGGGGGGCACCTTATGCTTGCCTGACATGCCAGGTGGCAGAAGGAAAGTGCTTATGGAAATAGATAAGGACAGGCTGATGTCCAGACATGTTATCATATACTACTCTAACACATCCTAGGAAATACTGTGACCCGAAAAATTAATTAAAACAATTAAAAAAATTTTTTAAAGTTACCTGAAGCATAAAATGTCTGTCTTGTGCATCTTCCAGCCTCAAATCCTGATTGTCAAGGTGAGATTTCAGACGGATCAAAAACTCATTCTGCCTGTTGATGTCTGTTGCCAAGATCAGGGAGCCCAATTGCTGCTCAATGTCCTGTCTGCAATGGAGGAAAAGAAGCCCCTTTAATCATGGAACCATTGAACATCATTAGCTCAAAACAACCTGCTGTGGGCCACAGCTGGCATAAAGCTCCCTCTTTCTTTATGGATCCAATCTGATCTCTTTGGTCAGTCTCCGCTGGGGTTCGTGGTGTACAGCTGTTGTATCTACCCACATGGGTTCAAGAGGAATGGAAGAAAAATGCTTGTTGGCACAGGCTGGTCTGAAAGCTTCTGAAAACTGCTAGGAAAATACAAAAAAAAACCCCACTCTGAAAAAACAACATGTTGCATCAAGAAAAATGCTCACGTCTTACATCAGCTGCTCAGAGCTGAGCAGTGAATACTGCAGCTTTGAAGTTGCAGTCAAAATTGTTAAAGTTGTTGGTCTGATGCAAAGAATTTCTAAAGGGATATGGAGCTTATTGCTTCCAGGCAATTTGTTTATATTCTTGGTAGAGTCACCGGTGATTTAAAATTTAATACTGCAGTCTCAATCTCCCATCCTTGGTGGGACTAACACTGCACAAAACCAGCAGGTAAAAAGCTAGCAGCAACTTAACCAAGGTGCTCATGTTGCTGCTTTTTCTTTGGTTCATCTTTAAAGACTGAACCACATTTTCTCAGTGAGGTGTGGAAGTCCTGAGCAGTCTTGATGCTCCTCGACCAACTCTTTCAATTTCCTGTTTTTCATCACTAAATCTTTCCGTATCCAGTCGATGCTATGTAAAATGAAAAATGCGAAAAATCCACCTGAGAAGGTCCACTCCTGCTGGGACTTCCCATGTTCCTGGTGTTGAGAGTGGCCATTCCTGTGCTGCAGAAGTGGGCAGGCCTTAAAAAATACTTCCACTGTATAACTCTGGCTCATGATTTCACAGTAGCACCAAGAAGGGGCAGGAAGTTCAGCCTACTCTGAAGCCTGAGCCTCTTTGCCAGTGTGCTTTTAAGAAGGGAAAAGGAGGCCATGGCCTTATTTCAGTGATGCATTTCTTCTGGTGGACACTTACGTGACCTCCTTGGGCAGGTGGGCGAGCAGCCGCGACTCTCGAAGCATTCCTATGGTGGAGCGCCAGTGGTGATTCTCCAGCACGGAAACGTTCTGGGGAGGAACAACACCAATAAAGGCAAGGATTAGGATGGTATCCATGGTACACATATGGGTTTGCCATATCACATGGTGCCCAGAGGTGTTTGGACATGCTGTAACATGAGCCTAAAATATGCTCTTTTCAGCCACAGTTGGATTAGAGTAATTGGTCTAGATTTCTGTACTTAAGGACTTTGTGCTTCTGGGCTTCTTAGCGAAGGTCAGCCCTAGAGCCCTGTTGTTCTGCAGGTTTTGAGTCATGCTGTGAACAGAGGAGCTAATCTCATCTGAGTGGGAGGTAGCTTGCATTCTAACAGATTTGTTAACAAATGAATTAAAGCAGGAGTGCAAAATAGTATTTTTACCTCCTATTGATTCCAGGTTGACTTTTCAGCCTCTACAGTTTGAGTGCAGAGCGGACAAGAAAGAGAAAACCAAACTGCCAAATTTCCCTTTCAGTCAGGGAACTGGAAGCTGCCTGCAGCTGTTCAGTGAAAGCAAGAGGAACAGCAGTATTGCTGAGCATTTGCAGGCTTCAGCAACTTAGTCTGCAACAAATTTTGACTCCTCTTTGTTTCCTTGCTTCCAACGAAGTGGAACTAAAGTTAGGTCAGAAAAAAATTGCTAGGTAACAGAAACCCAGCTTTCTAGGTTGTCAGTAAATTACAACAAATTGGGTATCTTATGTCTGATGACTTGAAATTACAGTCCTAACACACAACGCATTTGCCAATCATCACTTGTTTGGTTCACAGAGTACTTTCTACCACCAAATGCCTCAGGAATATCACTTGCTCAGAAACCTCCATCAGCTGTTCCCTGTTCTGGGCAGTTCAGGGCTTTTGCAGTAGATGAGCGGTGGATAAGAAAAACAAAACAAAATAAAATGAAACCAAACCGTCTGAGTAGGTAGCAGAGCAAGGACTCCACCCTGTCGCTGCAACTGAGGAACTGAATCAGAATCCCTCTCTCCAGCCACTGTTGATCTCCAGCTCCCTCATCCACAGTCCCACAGCTCTGAGGTGTTGCTGCCATAGTACTGCCTTCCCCATGTGACATGATGTGCAGCTTCCACTTTTCCAAGAGGGACTGAGCAGTATTTTCTCCCTAAGTCTTCCCCATATTTCTTTGTAGTCCTGTCACATCCAATGACTGTTGAAACACTAAACACTGCCAGTAACCAAGATCCAATTTGCATTTTGATCATCTTGTCTAGTGCAAAGGTGAGAGTACAAATTGGATTGACTTCCTATTACAGTACTTTTTGTTGCTTTTGAATTCACACAATGTTGCTTTGGTATTTCTGTAGGTTTGTCTGCTTGTTTCCCTGACCAGAAATCACAGATACTGGGGAAAAAACAAAGTAAAACCAGCTCCAAAACTTTCAAATCATGCAAAACCCAATTCCTTTTCTTAGGAAGAGCTGACAGACTCAGATCTCAACATCACTTATGCAATATAGAAATTACTTTTGACAGCAATTCTGTTCATTTGCCAACCTAAATATCCCTTTTCTCCTTTTGCCTAAATACATCAGAATGGACTTTTGCAACCCTACACTCTGACCAAGAAAAATAAGAGAATGTAATAGGGCATAACAATGATTTTGGTTTTTGGTTTTTTTTCACCTACCCAGTTTCAGAGCTGAATGCTGGTCCCAAGAGCCACTCCAAGGCCACAGGCTGCCATCCTCCTACCCCAAGGTCAACTGGACAAACTCTGCCTGACTGTCACCCTTGGTTTTTGGGAAGGCTTACACTTGTTTAAGACAGTGCCAGTGTGCACTTTCCTGTGACCCTGGTCTGACCGCATCCTTGAAACATCAGGACCAGGGAGATGCCCCTTGGAGCACCCTGTGTCCCCACATCCCTTCCAGCATGGCAGCCTTACTTGCTGTGAGGAGCTGCTCCAGCAGCCCCTGCCTCAAACAGGGAATTACCCTCCATGGATGTAGTTGCTCCTTGGCCATAACGAAGGCCAGCCAGAACAGGGCTAAGAGTGTAAGCACCTGAGAACTTTCCTGCATCCAACTGGTAGTTACTCATAGGAAAAAGCAAACTCAAGTAATCATTCCAGAGTATTTCCATTTCTTTAAGTTTCTGCTCTTTGCCTGCTGCTATAGGGGGAACCTTAAACTGACACTGCTGCACTGTTTGGTATCCCACACTGAAACTACGGGGAGGAGGGAAAAGGAAAGGTCAAGTTAACAAGCAACAACTGAGCATGAAGTCATATGACCTCCCTCTTAAATGTAAGGAGCCAGAATCCCTGAAGCGGCTGCCAGCAATTAGTGGAGTCAGCTATTCCACCTAGGAACACACTACTGCCTTATTAAGACTAATTGCCATGAGCTGTCTGATCACCCAGGCTGGTGGGAAACAACCCATGCAGGGAAAGTCTGCGTGCTGGCTTGCAGACTGGGGCTCTCAGCTCTGCTTCACGTGGTGTTTTATTTTTTTAAAAAACTGAGTAGCGCAGGTTTGCTTTAAAGGCTGCACTATAGGAAGCTTCTGTCCCATTTACAGCTCAAGCCCCATGGATTGCTGTAACAGAGACTTTGGGACTGTGAGGAAAACAACCCTATTTTACTTAAACTATCACAATATTTCCAGTCTGTTACTTTCCCTGAGTTATTTAAACCACTGCATGTGACATACACATTTGAAAAAGAATATAAACTTGAAGGGAGAAAGACTTGCCATTAACTAGGTACAGAGCAAACTTCAATTTTACTTCAAAGTCAAAGGGGATCAGAATTTATTTCAAATCTCTTCACTTTACTCTTACTCATTGAGCAGCTGGTTTAACTACACAATGTTAAATAGTCGAAAATGATACTTTAATTAGGAGTGTTGCTTTTAAGGAAGACTATAAAGTAGAACTGTTATTACTGATGCCCAAAACATATTTTCCTATTTCCAGCTTACCTACATCTCTATTAAAGTAGTAAAGTGTCTTTTCATATTTTTCTGAACCCTGTTTTGTACTACAGATGTTATATGTGACCTATCCACACTTCTAAACTTTCACCCTTCATTTAAAAGCCAGACACTGAAAGCTGGAAGCGAAGTCTGCATCGCATTACAAGGAATGTTGTTGTGCTGCTCATAGGAAAACTAAGTGACCTCCAGACCACTAGTCACCTACACTCTCAACTGCCTTTGTAATTTGGGAGACTTGAATGAGGTGCTTTTATTTTTGTAGAAAATTATGGTGCATGCAATGACATGCAATAGACTCTTGTGGAAATTACCCTGCAGATTATAAAACAAAGTGTCTTGCGTCATAAAATATGAGTTTAATTTAAAAAACATTGAAAGCTCAGAAGTCTTTGGTGATGCCACCTGTCTTCCTGAAATATGACTCTTCTCATATACACACACCTCAAAGCTGTCAAACACTTTACATCTTTGTCAAAAACTGACCTGCCTCATTCTGCAAAACCTTTCCTTCCAAATGTAAATGTAAAGTTCTATTTCAAATGTCAAGAGACATTTAAAAGCAAAGAGATGCCATGCATGGATAAGACCACTATCGCAGCGACAGATGACTGCCAGCTATGTTAAAACTTACTTTCATTTGATCCTTTTTCTGATTAATCCCAGCAGTTCTGTGGCTCTGCTACTTAAAATCCCAAACCCTAAGAACTTTGTTTCAATTTCATGCACATGTTAAAGTACATGTTTCAAGGACTATTCTCTAAATCTAAATTTTTGACTAAAATGTTTTCAGCAAAACCTTTTTCCAGCAGTTATTTTTATTGGCATCCATATACCGTATACTACTAAAATCTTTGGAAACAATGTGGGATCATTTTCAGTTAAAATAATACAAACTTGCCAGTGAATGTCCTTAAGAAGGGTACTTAAAATCTCTTTCACTGTTGAAAGATTGCATTTTCTGCATTGTCACTGCCTTTTCTAACCAACATTTTAAGTATATTCAAACCCAAATGACTGAGCAGAAACCACCTCTCCAAGATATTAATATTTTAGCTGTATGTCTTTCAGATTAGCCTGATTTTTCAACCTAATTATAAACTACTGTTTGCCACTATTAATTTGAGAAGGAATTGTTTGTACCTTTTCAAAAGACAAGGGGTTTTGTGGAATGGCTCCACTCACTCCTCTTCAAAGCACCCTTAATATTACCAAAGCACCCTGGCTTAGGCTCCTGGCCTTTCTCCCTCCTCATTCAGCTGGCCTGACATTTAGAAAAGACTGGAATTAAATGGACCAGAAACATATGGGTGTGACATAGTAAGCGGCCTCAGCTTGTGGTAAGGCCAGTCACGAAGTTTTCAGTGTTTGAGCATCAGTGTGCCCTGGCTGGGGCTCCCACAGTTCAGCCCATTCCCATGTCTGAGGGCAGGAGAGTTGCACCATTATACAATCCACTTCTTACGGGAAAACCCAAATGTTGCTTGAGTAGGGGAGAACAAGAGAGGCTCTTATCAAGTAGTAAGCATATCACAGCAATCTCTCAATTTACTAAGTATGTGCACATAGCTATTAGTGAATCTTCTTCAGGCAGATTAATTTTTAACTTGGGATATTCTGACACCTTATCACAAAGGCTGAAGTTGATGCTTCCGAAGTGGCTGGAAAGCAGCCCAGTGGAAAAGGACTTGGGAGTGCTGGTGACAGCAGCTGAACATGAGCCAGTGTGTGTCCAGTGGCCAAGAAGGCCAATGGCATCCTGGCCTGGATCAGCAATAGTGTGGCCAGCAGGACCAGGGCAGTGATTGTCCCCTGTACTCAGCACTGGTGAGGCCACACCACAACTGCTGTGTCCTGCTCTGGGCCCCTCACCCCAAAAAGGGCATGGAGATTCTGGAGCATGTTCAAAGGGCACAAGGCTCATGAAAGAGAACATGTCTGACAATGAGTGGCTGAGGGAGCTGGCGGTGCTTAGCCTGGAGAAAAGGAGGCTCAGGGGGACCTCATCACTCCCTACACCTGCCTGGAAGGAGGCTGCAGTGATGTGGGGATGGTCTCTCCTGCCGTGCCTGCAGTGAGAGGACCAGAGAGAATGGCCTTAAGCTGAGACAGAGCTACAACGATTCCCATGGACCAAAACCTCAAATATATTCAAAAAGGACCACAAAAATCAGGCAGCATGGGTTCATTGGTAGTTTTTGAACAAGAGGGGCTGTGTTTTTGTTTCAGGAAGTTTTCTACTACTGCTGGCCAGAGCTAAAAGGATGTATACCAGGTGAAGGACAAATGTGCACTTATCCCAGACTTATGTTTCTCTCTGAGATCTTTTACTGGCTGCTCTTAGAAACAGGATACTGGTCTAGACAGCCTGTGGTGTGACCAGGTGGCTTTCTTGAAGCTCTTTCTTTGTATCTTGAGGAATGTTACTGTAAATGTCTATAACTTTTCCTTCGGTTTCCTCTATCTTCTTCTTTTTTTTTTTGAATGCAGTGTTCATTAAGTGTCTAATTTTACTACATCACATGACGAAAAGGTTTCTTTTAATGCAATGTTAATTTAGAGCACGCGTGCTGCTTAGTTGCTCATTGAAAGAAGATGAAGTCTTCTTGTGATTTCAAATCTCCTACCACAGTTCCTCACCCCAGATGATCTACAGCAGAAATAACACAGGCAACTGATTTGGCTTAAACATCCCCAACAAAACCTGACATTTCCATCTCCTTTTTTTCATATCAGGTTTGCTCTAAGAAGTGACGCCCAGTGAAGAGCTTGACTGAAATTGTCCAGACTCTAAAGTGCAGGATGACTTGATCAGCATCCTCCTGCTGCCAGATTTCTGCATTAAAAGCTCACTGCAAATTGCTTAAACATTCCTTGACTCCATTTTACACATTAGCAACTTGATGAGCAGTTTTACCTGGTACAGGCTGGCAAGATGGTGTTTAGTTTTAATCAGAAAGGGTTGGTTGACCCCTGGGTGATCCACGTCATGAGCTGCAGCAGCAAGCAGTCCGAGCATGATGTCCGACGGGGTGAGGAAGTTGGCAAGCTGAATCATCACACACATTAATCACAACAAGAACATGAACAGTAAACACTTTTTTTGGTAAAGAAACAAACCAGATGACATCATGGCATTGCTTAGTTTTGTAGGCATTTGTATGCAAATGTCAAATATAAATCTTGTGAACAACATGTTTAAGATGAGTGGTGAACAAACATCTATAAAGATATTAAACTATGTAATCATGTTTTATTATAGTTTGTATTTCTTATCTCTTTATCATTCATGGCAATATAAGGATTGTTGTAATAGAAGTGCTTGGGCATAGTCTCAAATACTCAGTTTAAAAAGCCAACAAGTATGCCGGCAGGCTGGCATACATTAGCATCCATTGTAAGAGCTCTGCCTCTCCAAGTATTTATTAATACCAACAATAGATCAGGCTTCAGTTTCCTAACATAGCACTGTGTTATAAAATGCAGAGTTCATCAACTTCTAAAATTTCAAACTTGGCTGTTAAATATCTATCTCAGTTCAAGTATATGTATTTTATTAGAGAAAATAATTTACCTTTCTAGCTTCAAACATTCAAGTAGGAAAATATGTCCAGATTTTTTTTTCTGATATAGAGCTCATTTAGAAGCAAATTTTGTTATAATTGAAGAAAAAAAAAAGGTAGTCTTAGCATTTTCTGTTTCTGAGAGTGAGGCAGTTATTAGCAGCACGATGAGCCTGTACAGAGCACAGGCCTATGAAATGAAAGAAGCATCCTGAGGTGAGAACTGATGAACAGTATGGTACAGGTTGTGAATGTTGGCTGTCCTCTGCACTTGCTGGCAAGAAAGGACTTGGAGATCTTGCAGGAGATGAAAATACAGGGAAGATGGGGCCTGCTCCTGTCCTCACTTACCATTGCTATATTCTCATGGAACAAACTGCTAGTTCTAGCAGCATGTCCTTTCATTTAAGCCAAGCCAGAAAAGATTAGTTATGTTCTTATACTGTGGCTCAGCACTGCAATATCACAAAGCCTTCCAGTAACACACAAGGTAACACCACCCTGATGCTGTGAGAACTTGCAGCAGCACTCAATACTCGTGCAGAGGTCACCCTTGCAACAGACCCATCCGAAGGGACGGTTTTCCCCTTTCCTGGTGTGGCACTGCCCAATTTGGTATTTTGAAATACTGATGCGAGCAGCTTATGCTCTGAGGTGGCTGAGGCACAGGCATGCATTGCCTCCTGCTGAGTTTGATGGCAGAAGAGCTGCAGGCACCAGGGTCACACCCTCGTGGTGGCTGGTGCTCACATGACAGCACTGAGACATGCTGTGACTCCTGTGGCTTGACTGAGACTTCTGTAATCGGCAGCTGACGCTCTCCTGACTCGTTGCTGACTTCAAATATGCCATCACTTTCAGCTATCTAGAAGTATCTTTTGGGGGTTTTATTTCAATCCTGGGGAAAAAATCTGAGAACCATCTGAAATAAACATCAGTGTGAAAGGTTGTCATTACCTTGGGCTCCCTCAGATAGCAGTGCATAGCTTGTGTGACATCAGCAGCATGGACAGCATTGTGGTATGGGTTTTGGCTATGGTAATCTTCTTGAACCATAACTGGGAATCAAAACAGAAAACAAAGATCCTTTTGTCTCTGAATGCCATGGCCACAAGTGGGAACTGGACTTAAAATACAATCTGAGGTTTTGCAGTCAGCTGCCTAAGGAGTTTCTTCAAATAGCTGTAGCTTATTTAAATTGCTGCTTTTATTGGGATACCTTTAGAAAAAAAAAATGCATGAAAGGATTTGTGAGGCCCAAGGGGATATACTGGGTCTAGTGCATAAATCACCTCTTTCTTGCCTTAGTGAAGGCTCTCATTGAGGAGTAAAATAAACAAGGAAGAGAGGCAAATTTATCCACAACGCAGTGTAATTATTTAGGCTGCTGTCATAGGGTAGTAGTGTGCCATTAAGGCAGTACTACCTATTTTACAGCAGCAGGGAGCGAGGCCCTGATATCCTACCATCATTTGTTATTTGAGTGATGAACTACAGCCAAAGGCATTCCTACATCCCCCAGGTGAAGAATCAAAAGATACAGCATTGGGATATTCACAGCAAAATCTCCTGTGACAATTTTAGTCACCTCTACATGTTCATTTCAAAATGCCAGTCCCCCTTGCTTTAGTTTGCAGTGCTGGAACTGGTCCAGTTGGATCAGGAGCACCAACCTCTTAACCCTCAGCTTTCTCTCAGACAGAAAAATCATTGAGATGTGTGCTCCACACCCCTCTGTTCCTTGCAGCAGTGTGTGCACCGTTCTGTGGTCTTGGGACAGCACCACGTGAACACTGGAAGCAGCATGTGATCTTGCCTGAAGCGCTCTCCTAGACGCTATCAAATTAATCAAAAGGAAAGCTAACAGGCAGATTTCCCGTGGCGCTCGCTGCCAGCATGAGGAGTGCCAAAGGAAGTCCAAGCCTTCTGTTTGCTTCCAGCTGCACAAGCATCTGGAGGTACAGTGGGTAATCCCTTAAACTGTGAGTACCACTAGCTCTAATTACCCGACTGTCCACTTCATGTCTGCCCACAGGAGTTGGAAACAGCAGGGAGATTTTGTCTGTCTCCACACCAGAGGAATGCTTTCCAGAAGCGACAATTAGGCAGTCTTAAAGAAGAGACCCTGCTTTGGAAAACTCTGCCTGACAGCCTGAAAAACTGGCATTTAGCTGCTTTCAAAAAGTGGTGCAAAAAGTAATTGATTTTGGCCAATTTCTTCCTTTGGTTCACTGACAGCATGGGGCTAATATTTCTGTTGGCAGTAACAGCAGCAGGGGCTTTCATCAACACTATTCAGTGTAGACAGCTTGATATAATTTGTTGAATTTTGCACATAAGCTTTTAACTGCCCTGGGTCTCAGTGGTCTTTTAGCCACTAAAATAATTACACTGCACCACAATTGTACTGTGCACGGGTAGGTTCTGCAGTGCCTGTCTGTCTGTGTGGGCCTAAGCTGGCCACATCTCTGCATGGCATACTTTATTTTAAATCACTGCTGTGACTGTGGTGCTGGGATGCTTCAGCCCAGTGCAGAGCCTTTGGAAGTCCCTCCACTGACTAGGGACTGACCCAAGTACTTGAGTGCCTGCAGACTGTATGCTGACACATATCACAGGCAGGTTTTACTGAAATATTTGCAACAACACCATTATTTAGACATAGATACACAGACCAAGCCAGTCCCTCCTCTGATGCTCTACTCCAAACTTCTACTTTAAACTTCATTCAAAGATGGCTTTGAGGTGAGCACTTACCAAAAAACCTGTGTAATGTAACCATGTCTAATTGGAAATGGTGAATAAGTCCATGCACATTGAAGAGGTGACAAAGCAGTGTTACGAGACTGTTTCCTAAAAGCAGAAAGGAACAATTCTTAGATTCCCTTAACAAGTTGTTACAAACCAAGCAAGACAAAAAATCTTGGTAATTTCCTATTAGTAGCTCTTATCACCACAACTCCAACCAAATGAGCTTAGATGACACTCATATAGTCAGAAGTCTCTTATATAAATTACTTCTATATATAATCAAGACTTGATGGCATGGTTGTACCAATGGAATACCATTCTTGTGTCTAGATGCCATAAAGTTACGTTTGCTGTTTCAACATGACAGGCAAACTGTGGTTTTAACTGGAAGAAGGCAAACTGAGATGGTTTTAACTGGAAATCTTTTCACAGGCTTGTCTGAGAGTGACATCATCTTCATAATTCAGGTCTACCTTCAGAAACAACAGAAACGAGAGTGGCTTTTCTGCCACTTCAGTTTGCCATACTGTACCGATTAATTAATCACTAAAAATCAGCAGTTTGGAATTAAATTTTTTATTTTACATATAGATGTACAAACATGTAATTAACCCATGTAACCTAGCTCAGCTACAATTGCATCTCATAATGATGACACAGGAAAAATGAGCTGAAGCATTTACTGTCTCAAGTCCCACTGCAACGTTTCACTGGCCTTGTTTTAAATCCAATACCGGGAACACTGGAAAAATTGAACCTAACTAGTATTACATGATCAACTATACACATACACACACACACACAGAGTATTCTAAAAAGTTTGCCCTGCTCAATTCAGTGGCACTGTTTCCATAAAAGTTAGAAAAAACACCCCGAACCAACCAACCCATACTACGTGTAAACAAAGTTTGAAGGCAGTCTTTTCTTATTTAACGTAACTCAGGAAAGAAAATAAATATCTCTGCGAAGAACACACGGAAACTTACTTGGTCTTGACTACTGAGCATGGGCACAGAAAGGTAATTTAGAAGAACTGTGCTTTTGCTTCCCAGGCAATTTGCAATCCTTTTCACTCTTCTCTGCCAGTCACTCAGCAGAATGACCCTCTAAACCAACTTTTTTCTACACTTTCTGCCCCAAACAAATCTAATTAGATTGGGGATGAGGAATGAGCAATCTCAGTTCCATGAGCAGTACAGAAAGGGGAAAGGTGTGATCATGACCCTCTTCAGCAGTTACCTGACCAAGAGGTATTGCCTAGACACTGGGGGCATAGCAGGGTAGTTTTACAGGCATATATTTAGAAAAAAAAAATCACAGATTTTTACTGTCTCAATAAATTTTCTAATTTTTGCTGCTGAAGAGAGGCAAGGGTATCCTCACTCAAAGGTCTTTCGTATTGATAAAAATTGATTGATTATGGAGATCCAGATTTATGGACCAGTGTATCTATAGGGTATATTTTCAGTAGCTTGGGAATTTCCCAGGTAAATGAAACACAAACACCTTCTTAAAAAGCTGATGGCAACAAATGTAGGAGATTAGATTAATACAAAAACATACTTTAAACATTACCCTATAGCTCAGGAAAAGCCTGAAAAAGCTCCAGGACGTGATTTTAAGAGAGGTTAAATGTGGCAAATTTCTCACCAGTAATCTGAACTGGAAACATTTAGCAAATAATTAATTAGGGATTTTTTGAAAAGTCATATATGAAAGATATTAAAACAAAGAATTTAAAAATTAACTTACCATTTGTCAAGCGATCAAACAAGAAAATGTCAAAATCCCACATTCCCACCTTGGATAGCATATGCTGAAAAAAACGAAAGTGAAAAGGCCAATGACTGGTATGACAAGCTGTAAAGCAGATTTAATTATTATTCCATATTAATCAGTCACAGGATTGGTTACTGCAGCTTTAAAATTTTGTTTTAGAAACATATAAAGGTGCATTTGAAATAGGAGAAATCAGGCTGATGTAGCTGTCCTGCATAAAATATCACTTGCACTTTTAACTGAGGTTTTGAACACAACACTAAAAATACCTTCCAAATGGAACTCAAAACAAGAAATCATATAAACCACAGTATTATGAAAATATTTCCTTTTACTGCAAAAATTCTTTTTTGTTCCTTCATGTCCCTGAATTGTCAGTACAAATCCTCTTTGGCTTTTAATACCGTTTTTAAAAATCTTAGCTCTCATGGTGAATGTGAGTTACAATTTGCTAAACAAACCAATGTACAGGAATAGCTTTTGTAAACTTAGATACAGTGCTACTGTTAAGCCCACTCAGACATGCAGAAGAATCCATCATCGCCACCATATGCAGTGTTTTCACAGCTACACCAGGTGAGTCAAGAGACTGATTCTGGACTAGCTGTATGACCTACAGTGGTGTGTGTGTGAATGACACACACATTCACTCCCATCTCCAGTCTTTATTCAAACAGTTCTGGATTCTTAATTACTTTCTAACACCAGTCATATACTCTCCTCTTGCAGAGAATAAAAACTGCTTAGGCACATAGTCCCAATGCATCAGTTGTGCAAGTTTTGCTAGAAAATACCATTCAAAGCAAGTATAAGAGCTGCAAAATAAGTTAATTATGTTTTGATCACTGTGAAGTTCTTTCTGGTTAATCTTCCCTGTTGCCTAGCCTTTGCCACTATGGAGAGCTATTGTGCGTTGCCTAATAGCTGTCCCATACCAGATGAGAGACACCTGTCATTTTTCAAGTGGATGAACTAATCCCGTGTCAAGGCTGCACTTGAATCAGTAACTTAACCAGAAATCCTTCATTCTTTAATTAGTCCAGATTATCATTTCAGTTGTTGGAATATGAAAATGCTGAATAGATTTAGACATTTTCTGTTGCTTTGGGACTAAGCCTTCAAAGCTGCAACCGTAAGTGAGGAATGGACGATCTGTTTGCTGTGAGGCAGGCACATAATGTGCGTCGTTTAAAAAAGATCAGGCATAAATTTGTTTATCTGAAGACTGAAACAAAACTGACACTCTCTCTAGTATCATTGAAAGAAGTGGAGACCTGGAGACCTGTCTTACCCTTGCTTGCCCAAGGTAGTCCTCATCCAGTAGGTACAGAGAGGCTTGTGGTACAATTCCACGCAGTAACCGGGATGCATGGAAATACCTCTGGAAACTTAACAGTCTTTTCACTTTTTTCTTGGTGCCAATTTCCCCTGAGAGTGTAGTATCTGCGAAAAGCAATCAGTACAGAAACCATGAAACCCAAGATGATGGATGACATTATCAGTTATTTAATAAGAGAAATATCAAAAGCTTTAAAATAGCAACACAAAAATCATGAAGTTCATGCTTCTTGCCAAGCCACATGAAGGAGCAGTATTCAAATCACTTCAGCATATGATATTTGTTTCTTTCAGAAAGGAAATATGTTCCAGGAAGGAGAATACCAACGTAGGTCTTTTGCAAGATCTGAGTTCAGCATTCTGCCTGCCACAGCCTTTAATGTGAGCCCAGGCTAAGGCACTGGGGGAAGGGGGTGATACATCACCTAACTGCACATGTTAGAGGGAGCCTAAATGACTCGGCAGACTTAGAGAAACTACTCGTACCCTCTCTTCCTCTCTTCCCTAACTACACAATTGAAAATAGCATTACCTTGCTATCTCCCAGGTGTGTCACTGAAATATACTAAAAACTGAATTGCACTAGAGTACCAGGTGATCTTGGGTATAAAATCCAAGAAGTGACACCAAAAAAGACCTCAAAATACAGTTTAAAAACACAAATGCATTACCTGCTTTTGGAAAATGAGATAAAGGAGAGAAAATAAAAATATGTTCATAATCCTATTGCATTGTCTGTTGTCCTTTCTACTTATTAAGGCAAACTATAAATGAAGAAAATATTTTAGCTCTGCAACGAGGAAAGCAGATATATTCAGATAATACAAGCATTTCTAGTTACACAACAGAATACGTTCTTTTCACTCAGTACCAAGATAATTCTAATTCCCTAATGCTGTATTAGGAGATTTTCATATAGGGCTAAATGTGACACAAAAACCAAGGCAGTTTTTATACAGTGATTAAATCACTAATTAGAGTAATTAAATTACCTTACTGTTAGTAAGAAAAATATAGAGGCTTTCTAAAACTCATAATGGTTTAGGTGATTTCATTTGAACTTTTAACAGAACCTCACATACAGTTGTGGTGTTTTCATTCTGCCATCTGGTATAAGTTTTGGAAAAAGGGAGGACAGAAACTGGACTCTTGGTCAAAGGTAGCAAGATTCAATACAGTTTTATTTGTAAGACAAACCTTGTAAGAAACTGAAGATCAAACAGTCCTTTGAGAGAACAGTAATGATTTTTTGAGATAAGAAGCTCCATAGCAATTCACTGGATTTCAGGTTTAAGTAAGAGCTCACAAAAAGTACCCATGCACTGAAGATGACTCTGTTCCCTATTTTTCCATCTCTATGAAAAAAATACTGAACATTTAAAATTAAATTTTATTTAAAATTAAATTTATTTTTTCTCATTTACTGAATATGTGAAATTAAAATATTACTTTGTCTGCTGTTACTATGAGTAGTATTATTCTGAGAGGATTTTCAGACAAGTGGCTAAGGTTTTTTCGGATCATAGGTGGTTCAGGATTTGATTTCTCCAACAGCAGATGTGCGAGCACCCTCTGTAGCAAGTTTCTTCCTTATTAAGTAATCCAACAGCTACTGAGCGGCACAAAGTCATTAACAACACCAAAAAACCCCATCTTTACGTACTGAGTATCAGTGTAACTTCCAACACCTGTAAGTCTCATGGTTCTCATGGGCAGTCCAAAGACCTCACTGAGATTTAACAATATAAAAGCACAAAGTAACTTTACTGCAACTTGACAACCCATGTGGTTTCCAGAATGCAAACAGTAACACCACCATTACTGTACCAGCCTGAAGGTCAGGTTTTCATATATAATGTGCCAGCACCTGCCATAATTTTCTCACACATTTTAACTGCTGGAACAATTTCATGGCCTGTTGAAGGAGTGACTAATGTAGGTGAGAACAGTTATCCAGTGGCAGCAACACGTGGAGGAACCGGCAGACTTATTTTCCTATTTCTTTTCGCCTATATGGGGCTGCTACAAAATGGCTGGCATTCAGTTTAATTCCTGGATAACAAAACACTCTTAAAAGAAATTCACTTTTTAAACTTGTGCTAGTTGTTTCTCAGCTTTCCAACTTTCCTATTTCCATCTTTGCCCACAAACTGTCACTACTTTCAGGTAACAAGTTTAAATTTTGAAGTACAAAAAAAACCTTTACTTTTTTATGTTGAAAATTAGAAGTTGCTCCCATTAATTTTTACCTAAGTTAGTATCTGTTTTTTCAGTTAAAGAGAGATGACTGAAATTAACACCTACACTCTCCAAACTGTCTTTGAAACACACACATAGAGCTGCTGCGGATGATCTGAAGGTGAAGGTTTGGTGTGAGTCCCAACAAGCAGCTGTACATTGGATTATGAAGAAGTGGTTATTTTATCCTTTGGATTATCAGATCACTTCAGTAGCACAATTAATACTTGCCAAAGCACAAACACATCAGATGGAAACAAATAACTTCTTATTATGAAACATATTTTCTGAATTGAACCATTAAACTTGCTGCCCATTTCTCTGTCTGGTAGTCACAGTTCTCAATTCAAATTTAGTCAACAGCAGACAGTGACCCTGAAACCTGACTTGATGCCTCAGGTGAACACTGTATTCCAACATAGTATGCAAAAAAGATTACCTACAGTAATCTGTTGCCCTCTGTTTTCATTCATAAGGGAAGAAGTTCCTAATAGTGATAAATAATTGTAGCAGATGTATTTTCGAAACTGGGCTCTTGACAGAATAGCCCGAATCCAGCACTATTCACATGCAAACTCTGGATATTGACTTAAAAGAATATCATGTTAAAATCACATCCTTTGGGTCATTTCAGCAATAATTGATTTGCCTTTGAATCACAGGATTTATCGGCTGATTGCTATGACCCATAACAGGTTGCTGTGACATCCACAATAATGTACTTTATTGTGATGGTCTCTTGCATAAAATCAGACTAAAACTCTGTCCTTCTCTGAGCACAACACACCCCGAACAAGTATAATCTCACTAGCATTTTCTCTTTCCCCTCCCAAGATCAGTGTCAAACAAAGAAAGCACAACTTTATGAAGTTGAGAAAAAAAGTTTGATTAAAACAGGAGATCAAAAGGCAAAGCAGCCAGGAGTGAACACTCAAATTCTGCCCTCAGCTCAGCAGTTGCATTGGAATCTCCCAGAAACAAAGAACCATTCCTAGCATATGGGATCCACCAGCTGACACAAAATCTAGATGCAGTTTTAAGATTAAATTAGGATTTATGTGAATGACTTACAGTAATAAGCTGTACATACTACTTCTTTATTGACAACTGTAAATTTCAATTTGAATTGTAAATATAAAATTTTGATGATGACCCATGATACAAATTATACAGTGCCTTCAGGTTAAATTGAATTACAAAGTAAATGAATCAAAAATATTACTGAAGATATCCCTGAACTTCAAGTACAGAAGTACCCATGGAACTATGGGTACTAAAACATATGGGAAGGATTTAGTAATTAAGACCAATTTTGAAATGAATGTGAAAGACAAACGAGAATGTCTTTTGTTTATATCCTTAAAACTTCCCTTGAGAATTGTGTTTAACTTCAATCATTGTGGCAACTTCTGAATGTTTTGTTTACCTAAAAAAGCTCCATCATCTGTATGTCTTAACAGATGGCCATTCTCATGCTACAGAGTTACTGCCTAGTACAGGGGTTCTAGATAATTTCATTAGAAACCCTCTTCTGTACACTGAACTAAGTTATTGTATGGATTACACAGACATCTTGTATGAATTACATACACATTTACAGAAGCGTTTGTACAAGCATTCCTCACAAAGCTCAACTTCTGCCTTCAAAAGCCCAGGCAGCCTGAGCTCACAGCGTATCTCCTGCTGTGTTTTAGCAGGCAACCGAAGTGGCTGCATTTTTCCTCAGGTAATTTGAGAGCCACGTCACGCACACACACCCCAGCAGACTGTGGATGATGTCTGCATTACGGCGCGTGGCCCTCAAGAGGTTAATAAGTTACAGGAATCAATGGCTGCCTTCTCTCTCCTAACACAGTTCCTCCAGTTACACTGATCTTCTCGCCTTAAATTGATCTATGGCTCACTACACACCAGCCTCTGTTATTTCAGGGAAAGAGGTTTCCTGCACTGGGAACTGCTACCGCTTTTCTTTCATGTTTCTTTCACGCTGCTGTGCTAGCGTGTGCCGACAGGCACCATGAATATAAAAATGATGGAGGTTATGCTAACAATGGTTGAGTTAACATCCAGAAATGATCACATAAATCAAATTTGGACAAGGATGTACTTAACTCTGCACCAGACATTCATTACATTGTTATTGTTCTTTCAAAGTAAACAAACTTGGTTATGCATTCAAATAAAGCCTCTGAGTTTTTCTTCACAGTACTGCCTTTTCTTATTTTATTGCTCCTCAATGCAATGGATAACGAAAGGTGTATTAATTTTCAAAAGCAAACTGATTCAGAAAAGGAGAACGGTTTTTTCTCTTCTCTCCTAAAGAATGCAGAATAAATCCGGTCCTCAAGTAGCTGCCTTTGACTCACACAATTTATAATACCCTTTCACCTCTTCCAAGGATGGAAAAGCATTCCATATGCAGCCGCTGTATGCCTGAAGAGCCAGGCAGGATTGCTAGGAAAGTGCTGGGTTATCTGGAAGATAAGGTGAGAGGGTGAATCCTTCAATTTAAGGTCCACACAGTCTGCAAACAGCAAGGATTCTGGGAAACAATTTGTCTCGTCTGGTCCTACAATTTTCTGCACGGGTTCCTGGCTTGACAGCTGGTTAGAAAGCTTTTCTTTGAGAGCCTGAGAGGTATGCAATTGACTTAGGAGGAATAACTCGTGTTTATTCTCTTTTTTTTTTTTTTTTTGCATGTAAAACCATGCCATGCATTTAGAGCACCTTTACCGAAGTCTTGTTTGGCGTATTCATTCCATGCGTGGTTGCTGAATTTTTCTTATTAAGAAGACTGCATAGCACCGATGACAGAAAAAAATTGCTGTGCCTTCCGAATACCGTTTTACATTGCAGATTCATCATAGTATCCAAAAGACAATAGCAGCATTAGTAGGGCTAGATGAACTAACACAGGGAATCTAAAAATTAATGACAAACTTAGTATTTTAAATTTGAATTTTGGAGACAGCACTGGTCAACTAGAAGAACAAAAAACCTCTTCTCTCTGCACTGCCTAGTCCTTCCTGATATGTTTGACCTCATAGTCCAAATAGTTTTCAGAAAGAAAACACTGAAGTTTTGAAGAAAAGCCTGAGAAAACAAAGCACCAGAAGCCCATGTGGAAGGACTGTCACTTAAAAGTTTTCAGTTTAGTGCAGAAGGACCAAGAAGCTCAGAAGGACCAAGAATCTTCTCAATCATCTGTGGCTGGTGTAAGAAACTAACAAACAGCATTGATTACAAAATAGTAAGATGTGTCAATTATATCATCTCAATATACACCGGTAACTGCAATTAAGAAGACGGAGATGAATACCTTGCACTATATCATACCTACAGATAAAAAAGTGTTGTACTGAAATCTTGTAAATGCAGAAATCCCACAAGTCCTCCTCAAACTATACGGAATCCAAAAAAGTTCTGTTATAAACACTTTGGTTTTCCTTGCTTCTTTAATGTCTAAAATATTCTTTGTTCCTTGACTTCTGATAAAATTCAATTTTAGAGATCAAGTGCTCTCTGTTAGCTGCCATGGTTCACGTAAGTTGCAACTGCATTCTTTCTCTTTAGGGGGGTAAACTTTTTTTCCAGTTAGGCAGAAGCTGTGAGAAAGAGAGGGATCCTGAACACATCAGAGGAAAGAACAAAATTAGAAGTATAGCAAAAGAACTTTCAAATTTTCTGCTTTGAGTAAAAAAATTCTGTTCTCCAACCACGTGCACAAGTGCACAAAACCAATGCAGAGCCCTGTTTAGAGAGGAGGTACTTGAGATTCTCTGGCTAGTGTGAGAGGTTCTGAGACACCATCTTTCTAGGTCACCTCGCTTTGGAGTTTCCTCTTCTTTGAACATCACTTGAAGTGATGGTGGCTTGTAACAGCTCAGTTTCCAAATCATAAAGTTCCTGCACAATTGTTGTCATCTTGAAGAACATTAGTCATGCAGCTTCCTCCCCATCCCAAAATACATTCTTTTTGATACTGTTTGAAAGAGAACACAGAATTTAAGAATTATGCTGCTAATCCCACTTATATACTGAATAATCCTATTACAAAAGGTTCTGGAGAAATTAGGGTTTCAAAGACCACTTTTCAAAGACACACAGAATATTAGCCATAATATCAGGAAGAGGAACAGATTAAATCCAAATTTAAGATGAATTCAGATGTGTTTCTCATCACAATTTGCAGCCTTTATTTGGACCATCACTCATCTTTATGCAAACAAATATTTTGGCATCTTTTGTTAAGCCTCCTCCAAGTTCTTAGGAAATGGCATGTTGTGTTCTCTTTTGTCATAAACTCATTATCATTTCAATATGAACCTTTGCTTTGCCACTTCAGTCTTTGTACAGCAGTCAGGACCTTTTCTTCCTAAAACTGCAAATGTTCTATAGCTGATTACAGTTTCTCCAACAGGAAATGGTGCATCCCCTCCTCCTTCACTCCCCTTGAGAAAAAACAACATAACCTGTAATAACAGCAAACCCAACTTTCATTTATCATCTTAATGATCCCTTCTCCTTGTTCTTTCTTTTCCTCTGGTTATTTGGAAAGTATCCTCAGTGTTATCTTCAGTACATCCTTTCCCTTTTCTAATCAAGGAAAAGAAGGTGGGGTGGCAGAATGGGTCACGCATCATTGCCAACTTTAAAAGGGACATCTTCAATTAACTGAATCCCTAGTCTGTACTCAAAGAATAAGTCACAAATGTGTGTAATCAGGTCAGTGTTCGCTAAGACTTTGTGTCTGAAGCACATGTAGGTTTTCTGTTTGTTTTGCTTGCTGTCATGAGTTCTCCTGAAGCATTCATAACCCAAAATGATGGATTTTGTAAGCATATGAGGGCATATGCATCAATCAGTTTTACATTCAGGCTTTCATTTTTCTGCAAATGAGGCATTAGAGCTAAACAAGGAGCATGAATGGCAGGAAGTAGAATATACTTTTCAATCAAACTTTGTTACTAAATTTTTCAGATAACAACACTTACAGAAACACTTAAAAATGCAAACACCTCAACCAACAAAAAAACCCTTGCTGTTATTTCATGAAAGGGGTGAACCAGATTGACTTCCAATGACAAGAAGAATTTTTTAATATAGTAAAGAGTTACAAGAGAAGAGAAGAGAAGAGAAGAGAAGAGAAGAGAAGAGAAGAGAAGAGAAGAGAAGAGAAGAGAAGAGAAGAGAATAGCAGAGAAGAGAAGAGAAGAGAAGAGAAGTGGCACTGAAATATTAAGAGGATTCCAAATTTCTCTTCCTTGAATAGGTAACTGATAGCAAGGCTATAGGCTGACCAGCTCTGGAAATGTTCAGCCCATTCAAACAAGCTAACCAGATTAAGAACCCCCTATGTGTTTTAGGGATGTTGGTGAGTATCTTTTGGATGTGCTTATCCATGGGGAACTAGGGGAGGTATTATGTAGAAATAATGCAGACCTCATAAGATCTCTCCCTTTCTAATTTAAAAACCATCTGGAACTTTAGACTCATCTCCACAGGATGGGTTGGGATCCAAGTTATCCAATCAGCCCTTGAAACTTCCTCACAAGACTTTTAGTGTCCTAATTTAACCTAGGTCAGAAATATCTAAAAAGGCATCTCTCACTCCCACTTCTTTTTCTAGCCAAAGGCAACAAAACAAGACACTTAACCAAACGCTTTTTAACCTCACTCAATTGGGTTCAGGTTACTTGATGGTTCAGTTTTGGGTTGGTGGCTGTGGTCAAGTTTTATTTTCCCTGGAGATCGGCCCTACCTGAAAGCCCTGGAGTGTTCAAAATCCAAACCCAAAAATGAATGTAAATTTTGCAAAGGACCCTTCTGTAGACAGGCAGAAACCACAGATTCAAATGTCCACAGACTTTGGTTCTTTGAGACGGAGACATTTTCGTGACTTCATATCTTCCCTTACTAATGCTGACAACACTTTTCATTTCTTCAGTACCTAATTCATCACATGTCTACAAAGTATGTGACGAATTCACTCTATTTGCAAACAGTATTTTGCTTGACTCAGACAGCAAACCAAGGACAGAGACTGAATGTTACCTCATATTACCATTTATCACCATCTGATTTTAAAAGTATATATAATCTGTAATAAATTAATTTGCCAAGCTAAGCTTGAAGCAGGGGGGGTTCTTTTGGACTCAACTTCTGCCTGCATGACAACATCAAGATCCTAAGTAATACAGAGACATACCTTTTCTACAGACATGTTTTGACACTTAACATATTCTCAGATCCCACTCTGTGTTCTGGTTGTGCAAGGTATAAGAAAACAGAAATCTCTTTGGGTAGCACCATTTCGGTACAGAGACTCCAGCCTGCAGGTCACATATATATACTGAAGTGAATACTGAAGAAGTGAATTAAATATAGTCAATTAAAGGCTAATAATTTTGTCATTTGCAAGCCAAAATTTAATCCAGATAAAACCTTAGCATAAACAAGATGGGAACTGGAGAATTTAAGTCTTAAGAACCTCCTTGTTTTCCGACTTGCTTGACAAGCAAATTTATAAATAGTAAGTTACTTATCTCACCAATAAACTATGTTATTTTGTTACTCTACTTGATTGAACCTGGCAATAAAACAAAGTAGGTAACATAATTGTAGTAGGGTGAGGTCTTCTTGCTTATTGCTGCTTGTTTACCTACAAGTCTAGATTTATCACAAGGAATTCCCTCAAACTTTAAGTTAAGGCAATGAAGAAATGTACCATCACAGTCACTGAAAAACTCATAATGAGATAATGAAATCCATTTAAATCAATGCATATTAGTCACTGCTGGGATCTGGTTCAGTGACTCACAGACCAACTCTGTGAATCAGAGAACTAAATTATTGCTTACCATAGCTATGCTTCTTTATTCCTCAAATCCAAACTATACTTTGCTAAAAGGAAAACTGGGTTAATTTTCACTGCAGAAGTGTTTCAAATTTTAAATTATTACCCTGCAAATATTCAGTTTAACTCCTGTCCTATGAACACGGTAAGGTTCATTTAATTCACTGAAATGTGGAAGTGCCAATGAGCTGCCAATATCAATTTCAACCTGCACAGGTTCAGTTTCAAGCTTGAGCTACCTAGTTCCAAGTCAAAATTTCCTAGAATTTGTGAGGTTTGGTTTGGAATTAATCGAAGAAGAAACTCTCATCCCTACAAACATGCAGGGCTGTGCAAAATTAGTATCTGTTAGTTGAGGAGTTTGTAAAGCCTGACACTGGTTCATTAAGCCTCCTAGTGAACGTGGAGCCTCAGGTCTGCCATGTGGACCTTATTTTTCCCTGGGAGACATCAGGGGCCCCTGGGATCAGGTGGTTTGGTTGCCCTATCAGGACAGCAGGGATGGTGACCTTGCCTCCAGTGGGTCTCCACAAGTGGCTGACAACAATCGGTGGCTGCCACAGCCTCCCCGCAGGAGAGGAGTTGCTACACGGCTTCCCCTCAGGATTCTGACTGCGCACCATCAACACAAACCAGGGTCTGGTAGGTCATGCAGGTCTCCACAAGCTGCAGGGACTAACTCCAGAGGCTGGGACAAACATACACTCCTCAGAAAACGGCACCGAGGAGTTCTTGGGGACACAGGGATATTTTACACTCAATTTGGTATTCCAGAGTCATCTTGAGAGTCCCCAAACCCACCAGCGCAACTATGCCTAGGAAAGCTTGCAACTAAGCAGAGACACTAAAGCCCTGCATCTCCCCAAGACAGGATTCTGAGAAATCTTTGTGGTCCTGAAAGCCTGGCAAAGACACGGTGAAGTAACATTAACTTTCTTTATACTGCAGAGAGTCACTGGAGGAATGTGTAGATGGCATCACAGACATTAGCTCAAACAGCAAGAAGCCAGCATTAATCCAGTTGGCCTTGATTAGGGCTACGGAAGATCCCATTTTCAGAGTGCAGGAAGTTTTCCTATCCAAAAAGACTTAATGGTGTCTTAAGTTACACAAGTGACTTTACTGCAGGACTCCAGAAAAAACAGAAGATATGGTCTAGTCAGTATTAACCCTTATCAGACAAATGGGGGAAAAATCCACTAGTTTGACTGAATCTGCAAGTACACTAAAAGAAGTTACATTTAAGTAACCTTTAGTCTGACATTAAATACCAACGCCCTGTATTTTTTTAAAATTATGTGAATTTACATAATGAATGTCAGCTCTGTCCAAAAATGAGCTTCAGTGTTTTCCCTTACTTTAAAACAAGGCTGGTACTGTTATTTGGAACAGTATTCCAGATGAGAGCTGGAACAATCACTATTTAAGCTCAGTTTGTTAGTGAGAAGCTGGAGTGATGTTTATGCTGCATCTGTTTATAACCTCTGAGGATATTTACCATAAAATTTTCCCTGCCTCTTCCCTCCCTCACTCTAACATCTTTCAGTATACAGTTGCTGCCTGCCAGTTACCGCTCCCAAACAAATGCAACACCATGACAAAATTTTACTGCAAGTATTAGTTGGGTACTTTCCAAGAAAATGTGCAGTAGTGACATTTATATATGCTTCCTTTTGATAGGACATGCAGCACCATGGTTTTTGCTGCTTATCTGCTTATGTTTTTTGCTGCTTCTGCACAGCAGAAATGGATTTAACAGACAGATGTAGATGAACAAATAATACAAAACACTGTTTACTTCCTGGCAAAACACATCTGCATGCTCTGACACTAAGCATCTTCATTTACTTGTAGATCACCAAGTGAGCCAGGCCCAGTGCCCTTGCCAGCTACAAAATCAGTAGTCAACTATTGAGAAATCTCACTTTGTTTTGCACTGAAAAATTAAGCCAACACTACTCCTTAGACAGAAAATAGTAAATACATACTTCAAGAATGTAAGGTGCTTTATTTTCTCTCAGTCTTTTTAAGGGCATGCATGACAAGTCCTATTTCCAGCTAGTCTACACCTGTTTTTTTCATGTTTTTCACTGGCAAGTCAGAACTAAATTGTCCTCAAAACTCTGCTCAAAAAGTACGTTATTCCCTTTGTCCTGGGAAAACTGATGGACCCATCTTACCCTTTATGTCTTTCTACCTAAGCCAGGTAGATGGACTTATGACCCAGAAAATACCTTTTATCAGCAAGACTGATAGCATCACGCTGCTGGGTGGCAGTACCAGCCCAAGCCCTGCCCTTCCTAGGAGCTCCTCTTTACTCCTGACTCCCAGCCAGCCCTCCAGCTTTGCTTTCTCCCTGCTCCCTGCCACCCTCCTCCCTTCCCCAGGCACTCAGACAAGGAGTTAAAAAAGGAGAATTCAGACTTTGGTTTGACAATTGCTCTTGATGAAAAGCACAGTCGCTAGAAGCGTAACAGTGTCAGCACTAAACCTGTTGGAGTTTCAGTCTGTTTTGATGAAGACAGCGCATAACAGTTTTTTTCAAAGATTACATGGAGGGGTCTGTGCAGCACACGAGGACACATTGAGATCTGCCTGTGTCTGAACACTGAAGTTAACACAGCATCCAGGCTGAATGCTAAAGGGCCCAACACCAAGTGGTCACTGGTTTTTTATGTTACATTATTTTTTACACACTTGTTAATGGGTTTGCATCTGTGTAGAGAGTCTATCAGGTGAAAAAAACTCAACAGGGTTTTATTTTTTTTTCTTTTTAGATTTGCTTTCCTTTATTTACAACAGTGGCAAAATAACTTCAATGAAAATGAGGTTAAGATTATTTTTAACAGATGTTCACTGCTGGCCTGACCCAAAATCCATTGACGTCAATGAGAAGACTCCATGGGGCTTTGGATTGGGTTCTAATTGTTGGAAAAATTAATGTTATTGTAAACCACTGGTCAGTGCTGTCACATGCTCCCCTTCTGTGCCAATTCTATATGACCGGATAACAGACTCACATAAATCTGTTCCAACTGTTGTCTAAGAGGCTAAAGGACACAGAGGTTTATCTTTTTAATTCTGAACTGGCCCCCCTTCTTCCCCAGCACACCCCATGACCCTACTGTATTTACACTTGACAGATTGAGCATTATGGACACTATTCATACACTGAAAATATTTCACAGCCAGACACTGAGTGGGAATAATGGAATTAATGCTGACTGTGTGAAGACAGCTGAGCTACAGATATGTATGAGTTGAGATACTTTGGTTCATATACTTTTGATAGAAATTTGTATTTATTTTTATTTAAATACAGACCTGAAGGAAGGGTTGCACTTACTGTTAAGAAGACGGAAGTCTATAAATGGGTAGGAGCCGCGGCGCTCGGAGACAACCCCTGTCTGACCTCTCACCCGTGCATCTCCTGCAAAACACAAAATCCCCAGAGACATTAGAAGGGGCAGCTGCCTTTCTCTGCTGTTTTGATCTACATCTATTTTTTATACGGAGTGACGACATTACACTCCTCCAGTGGGAAAACTAAGGTCCAAAAAATCATCTCCCATGACATCCCTGGGTAACTGGGTAAAGCAGTACAGCTGATCCTCTTATCAGAACAAAGACACAAAAAACCCTTCATTGCTGGCTGGGATTAAACCACAACATTATCCTATTGAACAGCTTCTTGCCCAGCAAGCAGACTCTCACTGCTTCAGGAGTATTGCCGAGATCTGCTTTTTTTTTTTTTTTTCTCATGCAAGAACAGGTAGGACTCTGACGGCCATGGCTTTGTACACAAAGGTCTCAATTCTGGACTAGGTTCACAATCCAAGTCGTGGGACTGGTCTCAAAATCTTTAGTTGATGAAAAAATCCCCCCCAACGAGTATGAAGATTTTTTTGAAGTTAGGTGGGTGGTTTGTTTGTTTGTTTTTGTTTTACTTTCTGCTCTTTGAGAACTCTGGAATATGTAAGCCTTCTCCTCAAACACCGCAGCTGCTTCATGTAAGTAAAACCTGATGTTCTCAGACAAGCATTACTCTGGAGCATTAGTATGTATATCTGAAGATGATAAAGTGCTAACAAAACACCAAGAATAACTATTGCTGTGCAATTCACACTGATCAGTTCCTGAGTTACCATGCAATATTGATGAAATAGGCTAAACTAATTTAAGGAAAAACTGCTCCTCAGGATGAGTAGGAGTTACAAAACCTCTCTCCAAGCAGACCGGAAGCAGTGGGAAGCAGATGTCATTTTTTATATTTCCATAACTTCAAGTATCTTGTAGTGTAATGTCATTGTTTCTTTACAGGCAATTAACAAGACCAAAATATTAAAAATTCTTAAATAAGATGAAATTTAGAGACTTTGGAGATTCTACTTGGAGTACTCTAGCCCTTCTACAGAAACACAGACTGCACATCTTTACACAGCTCATGCTGTAGTCCTCTCAAAGTTTGCAATAAATTATGAATTATTAGTTTGAATTGCATTTCCTCTGGGATACAAATATAGCATCTGACTAATCTAAACAACAAAAACTCAAGAATTTGGCTGCAAGTGCAAGCTTCTACTACTTGTGTTTAAAAACAAGAAAACATCTTGTAGCATAAAAGAAGTACCTAGTTAAATGCTTTTTTTTTTTCTAATGTTCACTTAAAATGTGCTTACAATTATGTTTAAGGGAAGAAGGCCAAGTAGAATTATTAAGTTAAATATCTGAGGTGAAGAAAAACTTCCGTGCCCTCTAGGGGTCCTTAGAGATATGAAAGACACAAGAGCGTGCATGCAAATTAAGAATCTTTCAAACACAGTCACTTGTGATTATAAATATAAATCCGGGTTCTCTCACCCTTACTTTCGCATTGCTTTTTTGTTTCCAGAGACAGAACACATGCTCCCTGTTCCTGGCTCCTGCTTGCCAACCACTCGCTCTAAGGAACCAGTCCAAACCAACTCAAGCTCTTGTTGACCCCATTACCCCTCCTGATAGCAGGGGCAGGAGGTGCAAACCTCTACCTGCTCTTCAGCTGTTCTACTTCAAAAGTATGGTAATGCCGTGGGTCTACCTTCATCAGCAGTTTAAAATAGCATGCAACTCGTGGCAATGAAGGTATATGAACCCATTCCCCTGCGATCCTTGGGTTGAAGAGCAGAAGGGTGGAGCAAATAGCTGGAGAGTTTGTAAAACACCGACGCAAGATTCAGCAGCGGCCGTGAGCCAGAGCCCATAAAGCAGCACCCAGACTTAAAAGCACTGCTCTCTGCCACAGGTAGCCCCATCAGATTGGCTCATGTGTGCAGAAAGAGTAGGAATGGCAAGCATATGGTACACATTATATAAACTCAAAAAAATCAGGCAGGCTTGAGCCTGCTACTAATACTGGCATCAGCAAATTAAGAACGGGTGTGAATTCAGAGCATGCCTTGACCGAGGCTTGTGTTTTTCTGTGGGCACCAATGAATTAACAGGAAACCGCAAGTAATCCCCTACATTAACATACTGATAAACATGTCATTTGTGACTAAATCAAGAGAGAAATTAAAAAAAAAAAAAAAAGAAGAAAAAGAAATTCAAACTCAAAAAATCTGAAAAGACGTCCAAAACTTATAATACTGTAAAACCGGCAAGACTGATTTTCTTTCTAGACATGAAATAATATATCTATCAGATCAAAGGAGGTAACATAGGACTAGAAGAAATCATACACAGTCATGTACCAAAAGATTGCTTAATTCTTATCTCAATAGTACGACCCCAAATTTTGAGGAAGAGAACACTAAAGGTAGGTGGACAACTGTAACACAATGTGGGCTTACCAAAAGTAGGCCGTACAAGATACTTAATTACCTCGAATAAAATAGCTAACTGTTAGACAAAAGGAAAAAGAGCAATACTGTAGTGCAATTCAAACATACGGACTTTACATACAAGAAAAGGCAAGATATGAGGACAAAAACTGAAGATTAAAAATAAGTTAACAATGTGCACTGAAAGGAGACTTTTGCTTGGGAACTATTACTCCATGATCTCCCTGATCTTTAGAAAATTCATACTGGGAACGGTCCTAAAGAATTTTTACTGATGATCTTGACACAGAAGAGCATTAGCGATACCTGAGCATAACACAATGCTGGGAGACACCAGGTATATACAGCTACAGCTATTTTAAATAAAGTTCACTGCTGCTCTCACATTTTCTGTCCTAACTGCTCTGTGGCCCAGCTACCTGCATGTTCCTGGCAGCCCAGCTGCCTCCCACCGTGCTGCTGTCTCATACAGAACTGCAGACTAGCCAACTCAGGTGCCTATGTACACTATTCAGACAAAGCAATTCCAGCAAAGAGAGGGAAAGCAAGGGAGCTATTGGTGCCATTTAGTAAGAAATGTGAATGAGTTTTGCTGAACTAGCAAAGCCCAGGACCTGAAGTCATGGCAAATTAGTGATGATTCCAACTGGCTATTTGTGTAACTTTACATTTTTTACAGACAATGTAAGTTTGGGCTGTCTCTAGCACTATAGGAATCTATATGCAAAATAAACCTGCATCCCTGCTGACTTAGGAAAAGCCACTAGAATCTTTATATTCTTATGTGATTATTAACTTTATCCTCAGGGAAGGCAAGTTTCTGATGAGTCAAAGATGTTATCAGGTAGCTCTACCTCATGAATCTGTTATTTCAAAATACTTTACCAGGTGCCACCTAGTCTCTCTGTACATCATTAGAGAAAGATTAGTTAGGAAGAGGTGGTGGGTTAAAACAACCACACCTCCCCTTCCTCCATTTTTTCTTGGCTCACATATTTGGAAAATATTTACATACTTCCCTATTACTTTTAATTACATCTAAGTACACTCAATAGAGAGACCAAGAATAGGGATTGCTCCAGATATACGACATATCACACGGGTTTTAATTTCCAAGAGGCAAGGGCCATTCATGGCAACACACTTGATGTTATTTTTTCGCTTTGACAGATGACTTTGAGGCTGACTTTCATTGGTCCACCAGACCTTTACAACCCTTCTCAATGCTTTACATCTCCACCTTAAAAATCAAGCTAAACAGTTGTTCCGACAATTCATGCAATTAGCAGTTTTAGATAAATAATCCTTTTTTGAGTGAAAGGAAGGATTCTCTGGAAACCAGGCAGGAAATTTTGACAGCTCATTGTGTTCCCAAATGAAACAAGCAGAGTGAAGGGAAATGGTCAGGGTACAGGTTCTCCTTGACTGTTTTGGGCTGAAGACACATGGCTGGAACATCTGCAACTGCAAAAATCAGGGCTGCACCCTCACTGGTGCCAAATTGCCACAAGAGCTTCCAGCAGGAAGGAACATCTCCCAGGGGCTGCTGTGCCCCTGAATTTTACTTCATCCTTGTTAAAACAGACAAGAAAACAAACCAAATAAACCAAAGCAACCTACATAAGGAGCCAGTGCGGTGACTGACATGCAGGACAGCTGACAGGCACGAGAAAATCACCTATGGGGCAAGAGTCACGGTGCTACTGCAGCCATAGCATCAAGGGCACTTCAAGATGGTTCAGAAGGGTTAAGAAAAAAATGAGGCATCTCTGAACTGCCTTTCACATCTGGAGGAAAGAGCCATCTGCCCTGAGGAAAACAACTTCTCCAAGACTTGCTTGAAATGGCAAGCGATTCAATTTCACTGAGCAAGCACAACAAACTAGGAGAGAAAATAGGGCCATAGCTGTGACAAAACAACAGAGGAGCTTCATCCAGCAGAAGTTAGGACGACACCAAATTATTGATTCTATTTAGTACACAGCTCCATGTGGTAAGTAAGGAATACCACAGCAAATTCACAAGAGGTTACAAGTATTTATTCCAGTCAAGTTTTCTTACAATCTTCATCTCAGTACTTCTTAAGTTGACTGTTCATGGCACATACTGCAGCGGCTGACAACTTTTCATGGAAAACGAAGCAGAAGTAGGAAGGCCTCTTGTGCACTCCATGGAGCCCATGACTCCTCCACTATTTCAGTTACGAAAAGGCTTGGGATTTCTGAGCTGAAGTAAAGGGAGCTGACAATGTTTTAAGCATCAACCTGGTTTAAGTGGAAAGCTTTCTAAACGAGGTAAGTGTTTCTCTGTAAAAGTAGCAAGCTCAGATGAAAAGTTACATTTAAAATGAGTACCAGAATTACCAGAATTACATTTTTATGTGAACAGATCTAATGCTCATTCATGGTGATTCATGCTAGTTTGGATTATTTTCATTCTGTTGTATTAGTGCTATAAATGTTACTGTAAATTCTTGTTTGCAGAGAGCATTTTAGGAAGGTTTCTCATGTGCATCGGATCTTCTGAACAAGAACATTTCCTCGGAACAGACACAGAGAGACTGATTTAAGGGTTACAGCATCAGGACAACTTCCCTTTGCAGCAGGAGAAACTGGAGGAGCCACCTCACTTCATTCATTTGTAAGCATTGAATTTTTAAGCATGTAAACATTCTAAAACGTAAGGTTTTCCATGCCATATGCTGCATGATTCTACTACTTCTGCTAGTAGTCCTAATGAGCTCATAAATATTGATTTTATCCAATGCATTCTGCAGTTTTGTTTCAAAATGCTCTGCAAGGGAAAGTAACTACTGGTACTCCCTTTTTACAAAAAAGGAATAAAATAATGGTGTAGAAACTATAATCCAGTCTTGTAGATATTTTTTACATAGAAAATCACTTAATTTCCCTTGTAATGGTCCTACCCCGTGAACAAAATATTTTAATTTATTTATTACCAATTAATTGAATTTCAGCTATGAAAAATTCATTTTCCAGTTGCAGATGAGACATTCCATGCATCCTCTGTTTTCTTAGTATTTTGAAGTGAATGGTGGTTCTACTGCTCAACAAAAACTACTGGTACTGCTTTACTGCACCTGCCAGCTCTAATTTCTGCTCTCCTTTACGGACCAAAATCCATACCACTGCTGTATCTTAACCTCTCAAGCAGTGCTATCACCACTCCTTGGGCCAATCAGTAAAACTAAGAAAGAGAAGCTGACAATCTGTTCATAAAACCCTTCTCAATGCTGGAATTCTCCTGGTATGTCTTATCTGGATATAGAAGGAGACCATAGGACCCCCAGGCATACCTTTGAGGGCTGTCCATTGTAACAAATGAACAAGTTAAATGAATATTTTACAGACGCTCTTGAAATCCTCCCTTAAACTGTATCATATCACATCAGTGACTCTGGTGAAAAGGCTCTGAACTGATGTATCTTGAGGTAAAGCTCTTACAACATGCAGACTTTGGAAAAAGTTCTTGCAGACAAGTGAAAACCAAGAGGATGAGAAAACTACCATAGAGAACCAGATAACAGCAGGTGTCAGAAACTCAGCTACTGAAGCAGTTGCCACTTTTCCCTCTTCACAGACCTGCTTGTTCTTGCATGAGCAAATGTAGAGCCTGCAACTCCAACATCTGACTGAAAAAATGGTTAGAGTCAACTGCACAGACAGCGACACCCTGTTGCACGAGCTAACAAAGGTAGCTTTCCAAAATGTCAATATATTATATTGTACTGGAAATTCTTTCACTTGTTTTTGAGTTTGATAATGGACTACGAATTATTGCCTTAAGGTATTTCACACACTTGTAGGTCTAAATGAGTGGAGAGATATAGGTGCCTCCACCCAGTGACTAATGCTTAAAGAGACTGAATTACCTCTAAAAGACCCACATTTCTGACTTTGATGCAGATGGATTAAATTAGGCACCATGATTATAAGCATCCTAAATTAGGCACCATGATTATAAGCAGAGAACAAGGGGGGAAGAATCCAAGAGCTCACCCATGAGGATTGTATTCAGACAGCTGAGACCACACTAAACCCCCTACCTGTGAGTATGTCTTTCACTGTGATTATCCCTGTAACTATTTGGTAATAAACATAAGAGGTGCATACACCTTTAGTTCACACTAATGCAGGCACACCCTCAAAACATGTATGTACTGTGTACACTCTTGTGTGCAGAATTATCCCACAGCGCAGTTAAACAAAAACCTGCACTTGTTATGCAATAGCCATTGGAGTACTGCTCTGGATAAAATGCAATAACTTATCTCTTCGATTCTACTGTGTGACATCTACTTAACTTTCAATATTTTCTAGATAAAAATACAAAAGTTTATATAAAAATTTACATAAAGTGCTAAACCACAGGAGACAGAGAGGGAGCACAAGAACGGGCAAATTGCATAGCCTGCTTAATTATGAACTTTTCCTTTCAAAGACATGAGAGATTCAGATACAGGAAGGAACTTGCCAGCACAAATTTTGCAAAATTCAGCCAATGGCTTTCACATGCAGATAAAAAGACAGACGAGTGCTGTTATCTAGCAGGAAAGAACAGGGAGTTACTGAACTAAAACCAGGAGACAGGTCTTGAAAAAAAGGAATCCAACAAGAAAAGATGGCGACCTGTATAAATACAGCATTTTAAATGCAGAAGACAGCACCTCTGTACTTGAAAGGCATGGTTTAGACAACCATCTTGACTTTGGTAAATATTTTCCTTGAACTCTATTTTAAAGAGTGAACCATCTTCTATCTCAAGGGGCTGAAGCCACTAGAAAGAGAGGAAAAGGAAAGCCTGGGAGAACAGTAGCATATGACTGATGGCATCTTGAGAGTCTCACTGCTGCGAACCCAGATGGAAGCACTGTGGCTGACCTCAGGCTTACCATACTGCTGCTGCTCAGCAGGGCTGGGGCAGTAACAGAGGTCCTGCGGCAGACAGGATCCTCTCAGTGAAGCGGATATAACCATTCTAAGTTCTAATGCTAAAAACCACCTGTTTGTATCTTGAAGTTTTGTATTGTGCTATTGGTGGGGCATTTCTGCCTCCAAATGTTGATCACTGATTTTCCAGGAAAGTGCCCTGTCTTGACATTCTTGTCTTCCTAAATGGTTTGATAGCTTGTAAATTGCTCTGCATTAGTGGACAGGAGCCATGTCAGCAGAATCAGGTTCTTGCATTGCTATCATTGCTGTTACTCTAGAGCCCTGCTGGCAAGCAGCAAAACTTACTGGTTTTCCTACAAATGAAATCGGATTGTAAATAACACCTTAAAAACTAAAGCATACATCCTGCAATGTTAAGAGGTGTAATAAAAGTAATAACAGCTACAGCATAGCCTTGGCAACAGGTAGTAAGTTGCATTACCATGGCAACTTTGAACATCATATCTTACTTTCATGCTACTCCCATCCCTCTCCCAAATAAATTATAGCATAAATAAAAGACCATTATTAGTTATTTGAAATTTTTTGATTCTAGTCTTCAGCTAGACTCTCAACTACTAAAATAAACATGTATTTAATAACAAACTTCTAAGACATGTACACTCCCAATTCCAAGTCATTAGGCTTTCATTTGGTATAAAGGAAAAGCACAAGGGATCTGTGTTTTGTCCAAGACCAGTGCCAAGAAGTGGTATAGAACTCAAATCTCTATGCACACTGCATTAATTGAAGCTACTTCTGTTGTCATTCCCCAAAGATAAGCATTTTCTTCACTCATCAAGACCCTAAGTTATCCCAAATATAAATTACATTTTTAAAAGTGTAATAACATTCTATAGATACTCTTTCAGAGACCCCTTTGCATTTGCCTATGCATTTTAACTTCAAACTGAATTCTCTCAAAACATCTACATCTCATTTTATTACATGAATTTATGACTTAAACATTGCCAGTGCTTTAAATGTTTCTACTGTGAGAACACAACTGTACTCCTTGAATCCACCAGTGAGGGTTTTGCAGGTGAAGAACAGGTTATTTTTTTGCAACTTTGAGCTAATTGTTGAGCATTTATTCAACCAACTCTACCTTACTGTTCTGCATTCTCATTTCTCACCCACCAATAATATTTGTTAAGTGATCTCTTAAATTAACTTTTTATTTTTTTGTTCTACAATTTCCTCAAGAACCACTGTTTATAAGTATACACATTTAATAGGTTGCACTGACTGAGCCACAAGGTATCATTCTCATTTTCTGTTAAGGCACTATTATGTCAGCACAAAGAAAATGGTTGATAGTACAATCCATGTCAAACTAGCATAGCCATTGCTTAAAATTTGATATACTATACATATACTTAATTTATGTAAAATAACAATTGATATAATGACATAAATCTTAATGAAAAAATGCTGCTAATTCCAAAGTGGAATAGAACTAATGGTACATTTTTTGAATTTTTTTTTAATGTTCAATAATTTGATATTAATGGTTTTTGTTTCTGAGAAAGAGAGGGCATGCTTGGAAATAACATGCAGGATGACAATCATAAGCCCCGAGCTCACTTCCTGCTTTCTTATGAAACAAATTGTTTCCAATGCCTCAGTTTTCCACTTCTGTGTTTGGTTTGTTCTGAGTAGACAGTGAGTTCGCTAATGCAGGGCCTCAGCGGTTCAACAGCATTTTCTACCTGCAGTTTTGATCCTGGTTTCTATAGCATCACAATTCAAACACTAATTATCACTGCTTTTTGTACAACCAACAGTCAAGTAAGACAGCACAGAAGAAAATGAATGCAGAGGGTTTTACTAGTGCCATTAAATCAAAATTCGCTTTCAACTCTCTAACAGGACACTTAAGAAAATTTCCCTCTATTTCCACAGCGTTGCCAACAAGATTTCTCCACCCTCTCTTTCCGATTAAACAACAAAAGCCACATGTTTAAAACCATAAGTAGTAATACAGCAATTGCCATTGACTACTTTTGAAACACCTAACATTAGCCAAAACCTCAAGTCTATCAGTAGTTTTTACAGAACGGCAGTCAGCCTGTGGAGCCGAGTAGGAAAGGCAGAAGACCCTTTGAATTTACTCCTTTCTGATTTTGTGCTGGAATTGCACAGCTGCCATTGGCCTCACACAAGAGGAGATTCAGCCTCTGCCGATTCAGTCTGTCACACCATATCTAGTGTATGGTGTAGGCACAATCGTTTAAGGCGCATGAGTACAAAGCCAACTTTGCAGACGAGTGAGACACAATAAACTAAATTCATCTCAATCTTGTGCATTAACCACAGGATGATCTTTCCTTGTCAGTCTCTGCACGTTCTTCATCTCCTCTTTTCCATCTTTGCTCTGCACTATACATATATACATACATACAAACATACATACATACATACATATATATATATATATATATATATATGCGTATGCATATATTCCTAACTCCTATGACCCTTCTTCTCCATCACCTCCAACTCATCAGCAATTCAGCCTCCCCTCTGCTCCCTGCCTTCTCCTGAGGCTGGAGTACTGTGTGGTGCTGTAGAAACCAGCAGCGCTGGCCACTTGTCCTTCCCCATGGGGCTGCCCCAAGAGCCTTCATGGCTGGAGAGAGCAATGCCAGGGGAAGGAGAAGAAGTGCTGAGCATTGGCTTGGCAGCGCAGGGAGGGGCCTGTTACATCTTGCAGGAGAAAATTTTATTCTCAACCTGAAGCATTGCTCTGATTAAAAGCTTTATCTGCATGGGAAACTTCAGGAACAAATGTCTGAGGTTAATAATTTCAATTCTTTTTGTACTTTATATATTGCAATAAATTCTTCTCCTTCTTTTGAATTCAAAAGAAGTGTCTATGGCAAATAACTGTAAATCTTTCCTCTTACTGGTTTTAAATTCGGTTTAGTATCTCTGTGGAATGTACAAATACCTTCACAACTCAGTGAATTACTGATCAATAAGGCAAGAGAACTTTGTCCAAAATAAGCACTGGTTTTAAGCAATAAGGTCACCTTAGCATTACTTGCTTATTCAAGATGAGTATTTCCCGAGCTAGTCCTAGGCTAGTCCACATCTTATCATGCAATACTTCTTAAAAATAAGTATTATTTTAAATTTTTTTTAAAAGTATATGTATGTAATATAATTATTTGGAGTGGAACCTGTTCCATTTTGATGCTAGACACAAGAATAAAGCTTCATCAAGTGGAAGCTGAGCTTAATTGTTCTACTGTTTGGAAAATACTTTTCCTGTTTTTTGCACTGCATCTTTCAAATAATTCATTGGATCTAAAAAAAAAACCCAACAAACCAAAAAACCACCCACCGAAAAAACCCCATCCAAACCATCAAACCCAGAACCCTAATCTGGCTATAATTTAGCAAATATGCTAGCTCTGACACTTAGACCACTGTTCTGGATCATTCTTGCTTTGTACTATGTATTTAAACTTTAAAACTCCAGAAAAGGGTGGCACAAGACAAAGCTCTGGATCAATCTCCCATTACTCAAACATTAGCACAGCCTCTGTGCCCCATTCACTGTTACGGCTGAGTTGCCTTAAATATCTACAATCTAAAGCACAATTAAATAGCAGTTTAACTTTTTCCTTCATGGCACATTCTTAAGAGATGTAAGCACAAGCTGGCTCAGAGAAAAATAATTATCTACGTATTTCTGTAATTACAAAACACCTGATAAACACATCTAATTAGGTGCTTCCCATGGGCAAAGATTGGTTATTTCCCCAGAACCTGGGGTTTCCTGCGGTGGCTGAACCCCGACCATGACACGAAGCAGCAGCAAGAGCAAGTAGCATTTGGGCCTCTTCCCCAAAATTTGTGCTGGCAAACCAGAGCTTCACTGAGCCCAGAAAATGTGCAAGCTGCTGCCAGCTAGCCTCTGCCCAACTTCTTATGGTGAATATGCGATTCCACTCCAGCTCCTTAATTCCAGAAACTGCAAAACTTAACATCTGAAAGGAAGAGCAACTAGCAAGATATGCAGAGAGGGTTAAGCACAGCTTGCCATAACCAGACCCCCTCTCAAGGACTTTTACCATCACCGTCTTCTGCCCTCATCCCATAATTATATACACCGAGCTTTGATTTCACTTTGACAAACAACAATGTCCCTTTAGGGACCTGCACTGAACATTGCCCTTCGCAAGGAAAGGCCAAGCATACCTGAGGAGAGGGAAATCCTGTCTTGCCCTGGAAACAATGGATTGTGCTGAGCTCCTTAGCGATGAGGATGGACAGTGCAGGGGAGAGAAAGCATTTTTCTCCTTCCTCCTACTCTGTATCTACTTCCACAAGAAGACAGAAAAAAGCCTGCTAAACATTTGCATCAATACATATTTGATTATTAATCTTCCAAAACCACCATGAATGGACAAAACCATGAATTAACATTCTAAAAATCGTGCAAATGATTAATCTGCTAATTGGTCCAAGCCAGCTGTCTCCATTTATGAACAACTACACTGGAGCTACACCTAGAGATGAGGTCTGCAATTCAGGCCCATTGTGGCATAAACTTTGCCCAAGTTTTATGTACTGCATCAGCATCAAGAACCAGGAGGCATATGCAGGTAATCCCTTCTGAAGGGAGCCAGCAAGGAGGCTTTTTGGGGATGCTGGCAGTCCAGAGCATGCTGGCATCATACCCTTTCTGGAAGCCAAGACACACAGTATAAACTTCTAATTTCATGTCTTCAAACTACTTCATCCTTTAAGAAGTGTCATTAGTAAATATATTTCTTAAATTTAATTTTTTAACTGTAAGGTTAACTTTATATTTGAAGTTTCCACCAAAAGCCCTGTGCATTTCATTCTTGCTTTTTGTTAATATAGCAAAACAACAAAACCAAAACAGCAACAAAAATATTAACAACTTCAGACTTTTTTATATGAGAAATGCCTGGTCCTCTGATGGATAGCATACACTGCAATACTGCCTTTCTCCACAATCAGGACTGAAAACAGAAGCTGTGGCTTTTATCTCCTGTCTTTTAACATACTCTTAGGGAATTCAAATAATTGCTCAAGTCTTTCAAAAAGAAGAGAAAACTGAAATCCAAAACTTGTAATTCAACAAACAAAGATAGTTTTTTGGGTGGAGGCAAAGAATACTGGAGAAGTTTTTATAAATCCCAAAGGAACAGTAAACTATGCAAACAGTAATTTAATTTTGTTTTGTCCCAAAATTTACCTTTCAGTTACAGCTCAGCAACCCAAGAGTTCTGTCAGATATTGAACAGATTCTTTTCTGAGCAATCCAGCTTCTCAGGCTCCTCCTCAAAGAGTACTTTAAAGCAGAAAGAGCAAGACAGCTTCACTATTTGCTCTTCACAAAACCCTGTAAATTCCAACAGAGAAGAGCTCTGGCAGAGACTTTTTGGCATGTGCATGTGAAGACACATAAAAAGTATTTCTCGACTGACTCTTGTGCAATTCATACTAAACAGAGATTTTTAATTTTTTTTTTTTCTTTTTGTTTTGCATTTGCTGGGGCTTGTTTTGTTGTTCTGGGAGTTGAGCAGTAAGAGCAGTAAGATTACTGTCTTTTTCTTCAAAACAGATCAGCTTGAGTAAACACTGAGTATAACTTCAAGTCACATTTGGAAAAAAGTTGTGTTTTTCCTAAAATTTACCTTAACAGTATATTCAGAAGCTAAGGGTTACCAAGAAAAATCAAGATCTGTATGAAAATACCTATTTAGACTCTACTTCCAAATGAGATCTAATATAAAGGTTCCATAAATTAGGTTTCAAGTTATTACAGAAAAGCAGTTCAGAAACTCTGCTAGAAAACTTACAAGAACCTTCTTTCCTCAAATATTTGGCTGACTGACTGAACCAGTGAAACACTTACCTAAACACTTGGAAATTTCGTAGAAGTTGAATTTTAATTTGGTTCTACACTGATGAGAAAGTTCATGAAGATTTGTAAGAATCAGCTCATCATTATCACATTACTGAAGAATGTAATAAAATTCTGTCTATAGTTGTAAAACTGACTAATGATTTGGACCAGGCTCCAATACCAGATGCATATTAGTGGGAAAAACACTGTAGTTCATTAGCTCCCACAAAAGTGTTGCAAGGTAATGCACACTGTACTCACAGCTATTCAAACACAGATCCTTTATCAACTATATAGTGAAAAACATTGATTAAAATTCTACCAGCTGACGGAAGTGTGCCTAAAATCTTAGCAAAGGACGTGTATTCCAATTCACCTTAAAGTAAGCCTCCTGTTTTATTCCTCCCCAATACCAAATGGCTGAGTAATTCTCTCTCCAGAATGCAACACGATCCATTGCAGCAGGAAGGGATTGGTACAGAGAAAAAGAAATCAATTCTTCCAGAACCATCTTATTTGTTTAGTACACTGCAGCTGTGAGCTCACACTTCAGATAAGTTCTTTCAGTATGGGATGTTCCTATCGTCTCATTTTTTATGAGGTAAAGCTCAGCAAGTATTTGTCAGCTTTTTTTCCCTAGATATAGGAAGAACAGTTTTTCCTAGATCTCAGATATCACATACTGGTGCCTTCAGTCCCTGTGTTGGCTCCTGCAGTTTCTCTTAGACCTACTGGCCCATCTCCAGGTGTCCCACCAGCCCCGGACACTGAGTGACCTCATGCACTAAGGCCAGTGGAGGTGGCTACAAATGGTTACTCCACAAAGGAACTGAACTGTCTGCCCTGCTTTTTCAGCTGAGAAGATGAATCTGATTGCTCTGAACTGACTTTCCATTTGTATAATAAAAGTGGAAAATAATTTCAGCTCTATGAAAATGGAGTTTTGGGGGTGACCTAGTCACTTTCCCATTCCTTCATCATCTCTGTGACTTCATTTTCCTATCTCAGTAACTGACACCATCACTGGGGATCCCAGAAAAGTAAATGGGTTGGTCTGGGGAGGTGTTGGGAGCAACAAGAAGAAAGGAACAGGTTGTCCTGAGCCTTCCACAGAAGGAACAGCTGGTTCAGCACTCCCCCGGGTGCCTGGGGCAGAGCTGCAGTCACTGTTCCCAAATCTTTCATTTTCAGAAACTGAGTGGCTGCATCTGCATTCAGATGCTGCAAAGTCTGCAGATACTGCGGGAATCACTGTGGTCAGTGAAACAGTCAAAGTTTTAGGCACAGGTGAAGGGTGAAAACAAACTCAGGCAAACAGGATCCGACCAATATTAAAAGGATAAGCTATTCTTTTTGCGTATTACTGAGGAGTCTTGAAATTGCAGATCAGAAACTAAGTTGGAAATTACAACTCGAAAAAATCACATGTGCTCAAGACATTGATGAAGCAGCCACAGATTTCCGTCTCCTGAAAACAAGCAGAGACACCCAGCACTTTAGGACACTCATGTCTGGCTGTGAGGAAATTCAGCAGAGACCAATATGCTTTCCAAAAAGTAGACCCAAAAATTCACTTATTATGATTGTTTTTTCTCTAGTCAGGTAAATACCTGAAGCAGAACAGATGGCAACTGCAATGAAATATATGTAACAGTTAGTAATAAGTAAGCCCTGTATCCATCCTCAACGTGCTAACACATACAAAGGAAAAAGCACTACATTATACAAGAATATCCAGAGATAGTAGTGAAGAATGGAGAAACGGAACTGGGTTTTAGCAAATTACTAAATTTCTTTCAGCAATACCTTGTCTAGCAGATATAAAAGGCAGGATATCAGATTTTCTTTCTCTATAAAATGAGCTTCTCAGAGATGAGCATACATAGCTAAACCAGAGTAGTACAGAGGCTGTTATCTGAGTTTCCTTCACAACTACAAAGTAATGGTAAAAGAATAATTTTGCCAGCAACCTTTGTAGCAACACTTACAATCATCACAAAATGTGCATAATCATAAAAAAAACCAGTAGTCACAGAGTACAAATGTTTTCACTATGTTTAGGAGAGGGTGGAGGGAGCCAGGGGAGATCAAAGCCAACTATTCTAGATCTTTTCTCACTGTTTTGTTCAAGTGTCTTTCCTTCACTTATGTTCTCTGAGATTTTATCTGCTAAATCTCACCACATTTCCAGTTGAAATCAAGTAAATTTTAGCTCACATGAAATCCTGTGTCATCTAATCCATGGTGGAGCAGGCAGTGGTATAGGAATTTTTCTATAAATATTAACGTTACATATAGTAAAAATAAACATACTGGAAAAACCCTCCTACACCATAGGGGATCTTCAAATATCTTCAGACAATTTTGCATCATAGTCCTTGAAGGACAACATATTCCCTGAACAAAACAGTCTTATATGTTTGATAGATTCTGAGAAGAAATTCTTTAACAATCTTAATTCTCTACTCTTATCAACAGTAATAAATAGGACAGGTGTGAAATGTATTTATTTTATTGAAAGCTTTATCTCTACCCATTCTTCAAAGGCTTTTAATATTTTACACAGTACAATAAACTTTCAGTAAGACCTTCTCTTTTCTGTCACATCAGTATGAATGAATTTGAGGGGGGTTTCCCTTCCCAATATAATTTTTTTTCAGAACACCAGGCACTTGACATTTCAGATTTATCATAATTAATTTTATACATGAAGACTGCCAACAATATGTGTTTGCTATTGTTTTTAAGAGTAAAAGCAGGTTTGTATAAACAGCCCTACATCATGTGCCTGGCAAGCTATCTGCTCCATCTGTGAGCAGCCCTTCAGTTTGGAAGTTTCTGCCTAATTACTGCAGACAGATGTTGTCCTGCTGTAGCTGTAGACACTGTAGAGCCTCCTGCCATGTTAATGAACCAGCTTAAAGACATTCCTTTTACAAACTGAAAAACTTAGAAACACAGCAGAAATGCAAGGTTTCACCTCCATTTTTTTTCCTAAATGCAGTTTTCTGTATATCCCCTCTAGCTATTCAGTGGCGTTTTGTCAGAAGATGCCCAAATAATTTACATGTTATTATTCTGTATAGCTCATAGAAGAGATTTTCTACTATTATGTTAAATTTTTCCCCTACCATGAATCCACAGTGCTCTGGTTAGCCATATCTAACATGTTACTAGTCTGTCAATACAAATGAGAAGTACTCAATTAATATGAATGAAATATGTATAGAAGACAGGCAGCATCTTCTTTTGATAGTACTACAAATATTTTTGCTTTCTTCCAGGAGGAAAGAGTCTCTTCCCCTTAAGACTATTGATCAAACCTGCCTTGTAATGAGTTTGCTAACTTTTCTGCATGCAGCTTGTGTAGTTATCAGTCACCTTGACTGATTGAGGGCTAGACTTATAACCTGCCTACTGCCCTCCCCCAAACTCAGACTGCCCAGAAAATAGTTCCCCTGATATTTGGGGGAGAGGGGACTGTGCACAGCAGCATGCCTCATATTCTCAGGTGTCTGCTGCAGACCACTCTATAAATGCATGTCTTATAATGTTGGAATAATACATCTGTCTGCTTCAGATAAAAAAGGACTTTTCATCCCTTCAGTAGTTCCTTAATTTGTTTTTATTGGCTTTTAAAAATTTTTATTTTCTTTCCCACCATAATTTACTAAGTCCCTATCCTTTTACACTGTCTTCAGGACAGAACCACTCCTCTCATGAACATAAGTATTAACCCGGCCAATGTTCTTAATAAACCTGTTGAATATCATGAAATGCAGTGTTGCTTTTATTTCTCTGACATGAGAGGGAATCACCACTCAGCTTACTTTTCCAGTCTCTTCTTTCTTTTGCCTCTTTTTTATCTTTTTGCGGTAAAATGAAGTAGTATAGCAAGGAAGGCCCAATCACCTTGGGTTAGGTACAATTTTTAGCCACTCCGTCGTATGTCTCAGCCACTTGATCTTTTCCTCTTTTCTTTTTTTCTCTTCTTTCCCCAACAAGCGGAAATTCAGCCCCGCTTAGTGACAGGTATGTTTAACCTGTCCTCACCCAAGCAGTCCTTTTCAGATGGCTTTGGGCAACTACTCTGAGAGACCAACATAATTGTATACTAGCCAGAGACTAATTTCACTAAAGTAGTCTATTAATACATGGCAATGATCCATGATTTCTCTAAAGGTTATATTGATGACACTACAAGTGCCAAAGTTGGCCATGAATTAAATCAGACTGATTTGAGTAGCCAGGTGCCTGAACAATCCTCCAATGGCATGAAAAGCAAAGCACAAAGAAAGGGGAAATAGAAATGTGTATTTACACACACATAAAATACATGCTTATGTATATAAAAATATATTTAAATACATTTCAAAGCATTTAAACATCTTCACTGGAGATGTGATGTCTCCACTGGAGCAAATTGGTAGGGTAGTCAAAATGGCTTCTGTGTGAATTATTTTATCAAGGGAAACAAAGGTTTAAACACTGCAAATATTTAAGGAACATGACCCTTTCCCAAAACTTTATTTAGCAGTAAGATCCTAAGATGAAAGAGTTTGACAAAAAGATTCAAATTGGGAAAATAAACTGTCTTTTCATTCTCTTGTTTACACTTTTTTTCTGGCGGGGAAAACAGATGTTTGGGGATTAACAGAGAGAAAACATATATGCCTGCCCCTGTTATGTTTTCAAGAAACACTGAAGAATTTTTGTGTGACTAGTGGTTAAGGTCACACAAAATATGCAGGGTTTTTAACTAGCATTGTGAGGAGTTGCTTTCCTTGCAAAGCCTTCTACAAATGGTCAGACAGAACCTGACCAGTCCAAAATACAGGTAGAACACCAGACTTTTCCAGCTAATGCAAGCAAGGTATGAAGGTAAAGTAGGCTCACTTCATTCTTACATAGCTGTTAAATATAAAGTCCATTTCACACACGGGAAACTAATGCTGGAAACTGAAACTGACTTCTGAGGTTCCATTAAGTCCAAACTCCTTCATATCAAACACTGGTGATCCTTCACCCTATTATTAATGAAAAGATTTTGTTTACACTAAGATGTTTTGGTTTCCAAGACACTTCTGCACTTCAGAACAAAGGCGGAGAACAGATGGCACCTCAGGATTTCAATATCTCAGATCTCTACAACAAGCAGGTAAGTGCTGTGACCAGATGACTGCAACAGACAAACAAATGGAAAGAGTCATGATCCCCGACTTTCAAAAAAAAGGTAAATTAATGTTGAAATTGAAAAAGCTCTCTCTTTTATACTCTGGTCACTAAATGATCCTACAACATAGGAGTTTCCATGACAAAAACTTCACAGCAACATACAGATTAAGGTGCAGGGCTGGACCTGATTTTTGGGATTCTCCTAATGCAATCCACTGGAGAGGTAGCTCCTGGGTCTGGGCTCCAGTTCACAAACAGGCCATGTCCTAGTGCCATTTTTTTCTCCCACATGGATGCAATAAAAGGTCTAAGTGCAACTGAAGCCTTCCATCTCTCAGGTCAATGCACGCTGCCCTACAGTAATGTTTCCCATTCTGTAAGGCAGAGGCAGGAGACAAGAGGCATTAACTAAAACCTACTCATAACTAAGGGAAATGCTGATACAGAGAACTGAAAAATCAGATAAAAATTAAGAGAAGAGCCAGGAGCAAACAGCATTATGTCCTTGAAGTAAGGGAACATGCAAACAGAATCTATTCCATCTTCACAACCTATAAATGGTTATCTATCACTAGAGTTTTGAACCTCAAATTACTGGATTTCATTAAACCTTCTCAGACACCAGTATAAATACCACTATAAAAATAGGAGGTCTTTCCTCTGCAGGAGGTATTAGTCCTGAGGAGGTCACACTGATAAGTAGAAAAGAAGTCACTTTGAAATAGAACTGGGACATTGTGTGAGGCAAGACAGCAGTCAGCGTATAGAGCATGGATGCTAAATGGCTGCAATGTAGGTTACCACATTCAGCAGGTTACCAAACAACTGCAAAAAATGAAATGGTAATGCACATGCACACCCAAAATATGTAGCAGGCACACAGATGCTGCAGTACAGATGGCTGTTCTAAAAGATATAAATGCAAACAAAACACCCCACTGCCTAGAACATGATGTTCCTGAGCGTGTGACGGCTAGTATGACATCTTTAAAAATATCTCATTTGTTAGGTATGAAAGATGATATGTAATTACTTCTTCACAGCTCTGCAGCAGGTCCAACATCCTTCCTCCTTTGTGTGAAAAACTTATTACAGTCAACTCTGAACCTCCATAATTGCTCTCCATTAGTAATGATTTACATGATATTACAGCTGTCACTGAATGTCAAGGTAATTTTTCTGTTTTCTTTCTCTGAATCCTTTTATAAATTTTAGTTTAAAAGAGTACCCACTGTAAACATGTTCTAACAGAGGAGACTGCTAAAGAGAAACAAATTCTAAAGGACATGAGACAGAGATTTTGAAATATCTTGTCATTACAGAATTAACATTATTCATTTCTAGGTATGAAGACTTTGTATTTCTTTTTGCACCCAAGGAAACATCGTGAGGAGTGAAGAATTCAATTTTCAAACCTGACAATAGCACTAGGACAGGGTGGAACAACCTGTCACTCCACTTGGAAACTTGGTAACGTGATGTTTTCAATTCATACAGCTTCAGTGCTTGCTAAGAAACCCAAAGTTAATCTTCATAAAAGCGATTTCTGAGGATTACATGATAAAACCGGGTTTAGGTCCTGTAGGCCTGAAAGCTTCCAGAAAGAGGACAGGCTGTGAGTTGCCTCCAATTTCCAGCTGTAAGCCTGGAGGAGAAGCAGGTGCTGAAGGAGCATGGCACACTGGTGCCTGACACGGCAAGCTGGCAGAGCAGCACGGAGTTGAAATGTCCTGGCTGTAGCGTGTGAGACACTGGACCCAAACAGATGAGGTGTAAGACCAAAGGAGCTGTTCTAGACTGAGACAGACCTGAGCTTGGTGGGTACAGCACGCAGGCTATGAGTGCAGCTTCTCCGTGGGTGTGACTCGTGCAGTTGCTTATAGCGGTGCTGACAACACTTGTTAGGAGTGTCTTCTCACAACCTACAGACCCAAACTATGTCCTGCATATCCACATCTGACAAATGTAGTCAACGCCACTCTTTAGTCACTGACCTCTAACCAGGAAGGTTAGGATTCAGAAAGAAATACAGATGACAATGCTTCATAATGCCATTTACACATGGAAAATAAAAGGCAGGAAGAATGTATTCGCTGACACAACTGGACTGCTGCTTTTAAAATTGTTCGTAACACTAACTTAGACCTTGGTTGATTTTTTTTTTTTTGTGGTGGCTCTTTAATTTGCACTTACTAAAGCACTTAAGATTATTTTGAAACTACTTATGAAAGCATAAGTAAACTTAAAAAGGAGTAAGATCCATTGGAAATCTGCCCTGGGCAGATTTGGTTTCATTTTGAATAATCCATCTTTCTTCCAAACACAAGTCCCATTGATTATCACTACAGAGAAAATCTGCTTTCCTTTAAAAAGTAATTAAGAGTAAGTTGGTTTGGGTTTGTTTCTCTCTAGCCAAATCTTGACATCATAAAACAACCACTACCATTTACACTATTGGGTGAACTTCTCAGGGAGATTAATAGGGAGTTTTGAGGGCTCTGCTGTCCCAGCGGATGATGTTCTCTGTTATTCCTCAGGATCACACTGCAGATCAGGACAGAACAACTCAGAGAGAGCTAAATGGGAACAGCTGCAGCCAAAAATGGCCACACTGTGACTGAACAGAGCAATTCACTCCTAACAGCTCCATGCTGACCATAACAACCTATGAAGAGCAGCACATCCTACTTGGAAAAAATATCTGTCAAGTAGTAATTTTTCAAACAAAATTAAAGAAGCAGTTCTTGGAAGCTCCAGCCTACATCAAACATTGTTTGTCCCTAACAACCAAAGCGAGGAAAACACTGCAGCATTATTCTGTACTGAGGAGGGAAACCAAAAGAAAAGCAGAACGCTGTTTTAAGATGTAATTAATTACTGATTAAAAAAAACAAATCAGCCCTCCAACCCACAAAATACAAAAACTATAAGGCTCCAACACAGTAGAGAAGTTTCCTTAATGCTTTGGCATGTGGAAGGAGAATACCATTTATCCAGAATCAGGAAACTGTCCAAAATCGTGGTCAACAGTTACACATACTAAGTATTAGGAGAGATATCAAAATCATGCTTGAATTGTGAACAACTACTTCATGAGACATAAATGGCAGACAGACATAACGCAGGTCTTTTAAAAAAAAAGAATTTTGTTCTTCCTTTTGTTCTTTTACTTTTTCCTATTCCTGTTTTTCACCATCTCATCAAACAACTAAGCAGCAAACCTTCAGATCCCCTGAGCTTTACTAAAATTTTTTTTGGCCAAAATACTTTAAAAACACCCAACACGAAAGGTGTTTGGCAGAAGTGGGGCCAAGTATCTGTGTATTGTGTTGGGTCTCAGTATTGGGTCCTGCTGCATCAACTTCTCCTCTGGGACTCAGGTGTGGGAAGGATGAAGGAAGAACTGTTCCCTCTCCCTACAACCCCAGTGGGAAGGGACTGGGTTAAGCAGCAAGAGCTGCATTTGCTTGCCCTCTGCTTGGTTAGTTTATGCTGCCAGAGCTGCTGGGTGCTGTCAGCACAGCCAGGCCTGCCATGCATGTCATGTCTGGGTGCACAGGGTGCTCCTGGCTGCTCTTCCTTGGGGAACATAAGAAATAAAGGCACCTTGGGGAAGGGAGCGGACTTAGAAGCTAAGACATGGATTTCTCTTGTACTGTCAATGAGGTGAGGCCCCCCAAGGACCTAGCCCAGTCTTACAACAATATATCTGGGGAGGTCAACCTCGGGAACAGAAGAACTCCCACTGACAGCCCCTACATCCCTCTGAGCTCTCCCAGCCTTCACATGCCCATCTGTTTCTCCCAGAGCTTCCACCCCTCTGCATGGCCCAGAAAGTCCAACCAGCCTTCCTCAGCCTTCCTTGCCCTCAATTTCTCTTACTGGCACCAAAATACTGAGCTCTGCTGCATTCAAAGGTAAGGACAGAATATGTGTCCCTTTCTCTTTGTTCTTGGAGTGGCCAAATTTTGCCTTGTCTGTTGAGAAATCTTGAGCTGCATCTAGATCAGGCCATCACAAGCTAACCTCACCAGAGTCTAGCAGAACCTAAAGACTAAGAGAAAATTATTTCCCTATATCTAGTACTTAAATGTAAGCATTTGCATTTGAGCTACGTCTCAGCTCTCATTCCAGTCAAAGCTGTAGGTCAGTGGAGCCTAGAGAAGTATTCAGTTGACTCAGTTTCCACTGGCTACAGCAGGAACTTACGTAGCAAACTTGAATGCCTTTAAGCATCTTGTAGCTGAATCACTGACCACTAGTGACCAAGAACAAAATTCTCTAGAAGGACTACAATTTCAGGACAAGCTGTAGAGAAAGGAGATAACTATGTTAAATGCTGGGGGTAATTTAGCATAACATGTAACATTCCATTAGATTCACCCCCTTTTTTTATTTTTTTGTGGCAGGGAGACAATGAAATATTTTCAAATGTTATCTGACACAAAACTAATTGGATTAAAAGGCTATTAGTTCAACAGTACCAAGGGGAAAAATAAACCATGTAGATAGGTTTTCAGCAGAAACCTATTTTGTGGATATTGCTCAAGAACACGCTAGCTTTCACTATGTTTTCTCATTGTAAATTCATACTTCCCCAATCTTAACACAGGAAAACAATAACATACTAAAAGATTTGCTTTTCATAGCAAGCTATGTTTAAGTTCAACTAATTAAACTAAACCCTTAGCAAGAAACTACTAACAGCACATAACTATGCTTTGTGAAGTCAAATCTCAGAAACCACTCATTACCACAATAATTATATAATAATTGTGGTCAAATTCATTGAGCTACACATTGTGGTGCCCATATCTGAATATTTACTTCTAGCTTACCACAGTTCATTAACTACCATCTTATACATTCTTGAGCAGCAGTAGGTGAGATGCTTTCAGGCTGTACAAACCCATTGAAAGACATAGAAACATCTTTTGTCAGCTTGCTTAAATCTGCATAATCTTTGCTATCTGAAACTGATGAATACTGATTTAAAGGCTCCTTTCCAAATTCAGTCCCACAATGTAAATGTAACACCCACCACTCTTGTGGATCTAATGCTTCTACTTCACTGCACCTGCACAGCAGTTACAGGCAACAAGAAAAAATGAGGATTTTCACCAAGGGAGTAAAAAAATTATATTTGAAATGTGTGTGTGCATATGTGTGTGCAGAAAGCGCAGTTTGAGCCAATATGAGAATTTCCTCAGCTAACTGAGGAATGCTATGGTTGCCTAGTTGATGTTCAGTGCTTCTTCATATATAGATGAAGCTCTGCTTTTTAAATAAAATTAGTGTTAAAATGAACAGTTGTCATTGCTGGAGATACAATTTTGCTGTAATTTCTTGCCTTTAAGAGGAAGAGGCTAATGGAAAAGTAACATTTTTGGTCTTAGCAAAGAGTCCTAAAGAAAGTTACATTACATTTTGGCTGGATTTGAAATACTAAGGGAATAATCCATCTCACAGTATTTTTGTTCGGTTCCATGAGATTTTAGGTAAAGAACTTTCAAGGGCTTTGAATTTTAAGAAACCTACCATCTTCAGGTCAGGAAACATTACTTTAAGACATTTCTCTACCAGCACACAAATTAACATCCATGGCATTCACTAGCCCACATACGTAAGGTAGACTGCTGAGGCAGAACACTTATTTTCTTACAAATCCAGTCAAGGATCATGTAGACAGACCTTGATGATACAGTCTTCATGTGTGTCCTCAAAAGAATATTGAGATAAGACTTCTTTGCAGAGTTTTGTGTAAGCATGTTATAACTAGCGTGGGCCAAACCGTGAAACTATAGGGGAAACAATTAAAATGCTAGAAAAACCAAAAAGCAAAGAGAACTTTCTTCATGGTCTCAGACAACACTGTTCTCAGTGTGCGGTGCATCTGGGTTTTGGGGTACCCCTCTGCAATTTCTAAGAAGTGACTCTAAAATAAGAAACAGAACAGAATATATTTGAACCATGGGCACGCCTGCAACAGGAAGCTGCATTTCAATACAAATTTTGCAAAGCCACCTTTTGTGACAGCAAACAATTACTAACTTTTTAAAATTTTTCAGAAATTTTGTGACAGGAATGGCAGCTTCTGAAAAGTGCTGACATATTGACATGTTATCTCCAATAAATTACCATTGCTAACATCTCCGCTATTTATTATTCTGAATAGATAAATTTCTATGGAACTAGTAAACAAATGAATCAAAGTACTTTAACTCACAAGCATTTATATTACACATTTCATTCTTTAAAGCATTGTATCAGGATGAGAGAAAATAAGAACTATTAAGGAAGGGAATCTTGACTATTATTTGACTATTTCCTCTGATTTTCACCTTACACTTACAAGAACTTTGTAACTCTAAGGAGAGGATGATGATATTCTCATCCCTGCTGCAAAGAGAGATGGGTGCATGCTGTGCTCTTCTAAAGAGGGGTTTTTTTTTCACTCTAACTGCTCTTGTTATCAATCTAAAGCAAATTCTACTCTCAGTAGGTATCTATGACCATCATTATTTTCTGAAGTTCATGGCTCAGTGACAAAGCCTCTCATTAGAAGAAGGTGTTTTTTCTCTCATCAGGATGTTTTTCTACCTCTGGCCTCCTGCATTTCCTTTGTTCAGTCACCTGTCTTTTCAAGAGAGATGTATAAAGTTCAAAATGTGCAGCGCCACACACCCTGTCTTTCTGCAATTTGCCACAATTTCTGCATGAACTGTGCCCCAGCATTACCAGCAAGTGAAGCCATGGGAGGGCAGAGGGTTCTCCCGCCCAACAGGTTGTGTAAACATGTCTTTACTGCTCAGGCGACCAAGTTTTTGATGCTCAAGGATGATTAAAATTTTCAAGAGCCTGGAAGATACCTCTGCTAAAGCAGAAAGAAAATGGTGGGTAAATAAAACAAATTCATGCTTACCATTTAGCAACAGCTTTTCTCTCTTCATGATTCCAGTTTTTGTAACCTTCCTGTCAAAAGTTGTTTATTTCATACACAGGCACTGCTGCACAAAGCCCTGGCTTACCTGCCCTTGCAGCCTTCCTCCTGTGCTTCAAATATAACAAAAAGTGATTTTCTTTCCTTTTTTGTGTAATTGATTTAAGTGAAGGATGTGTTCTTTTCATTTAAAACCTTCTTTATACAAGACTGAAATACCATGTCTTAGATCCAAGCATTAGGTATTTATTAAACAAACATACTGTCAAACCTGGCACTGGAAACAAAAAAATTCTCCTTTCCCCAACATTTCTCTAGTCTCCAAACGACTGTATTATTTGCTGCACTCAGATTCTGACCATAAGAGACTGTTCTTGTTGATAAATACAGTGTAAGTTTCCAACATCCATCTGCTTGCCTAAAAGCTTCCGTTTTGCTGTTATTTCATAAAACACAGAATCACGCAGCGAGGTGAAACAGATTTGGAAATATGTTCATGCTTTCATGCTGGGTATGTCATGCAGAGCATGACGAGATGTTCTATCCACCCTTTCAGAATTTCAAGCAGAAATAGGAATTAATTGGATAGGATTGTCTCTCTCAGGCACCCAGTCACATTTTCACAATGCTCTCTCTGAAACTGGCTTTACCCAGCTTTTCCTTCATAAAGAATTGCTACCTATGTCCAGCCATGGTAAGTTGTTGGACACTTACGAAATAATATCAGCTTTCTTGGACTAACATTCTGAAAATTCAGCCACAGAAAAGATTCACAGCTCAGAGTGATCCAACAGTTAGAGAAAAACAGAATGCAGCCTAATACTTTTCCGCACCAGCTCTGGTTCAATCCTCTCCTACCCTAAAACCACCTTTGGACCCAAACCCAAGTCAGCTCCAGATCTGCAGGATGGATGGGCCTGAAACGCACATGTATTCATCAGCCAAAGTGCAGAATAAGTCTGAATTTTGACCAAGCAAAGATTTTTCTCGAATGATATTTCTCTATTTTTTTTTCCTTTTTGATCCCAACTGGTTCTTATAGGATAAATCTGATTTAAAACAAGGGTGTTAAAACTAAGAATTTGGACCCTGAGTGTTAAGATTCATAATTTTTTCATTTGCACATCTGTGCTTAAGTATCACTCACTCCTACTCCTAACAACTTACTGTTGTGTTCAATGACAAAATACATAACCTTGAAAAGCCTTACCAGCCTTGCATTTCAAATGCATTTCATAATTGTTTACCTCTTGGCTTGAACAGTAGTACTGTATGTACAAGGCCCTCCTTGAACTTGTGTAATTCAAAACTGCTTAGAAACTTTTCCTCAAACTAATTTCTTCAGGGGAAAAAAAAGCAAACAATAATAAAAACAACATATTCCAACAAAGGATTTTTGTTAAGCCTTTTTGTTAAAAATAAAAAAATCCTTTCTCTTTTACCCCAGAAAAGCAGTTTTCATTCCTACTTATTTCAAAGGAATGTCTGCAATTTTGCGGTATTATGCAAACCCCAATTAGCAGTCCACAAGGTGTTTCGAGAAACAGTGCCTAATGTGTTACAGACACATTTAGTGGCCAACCTCCAACAGCCTGAAAAAATGCCTTTTTTGAAAGAAAGTTTAGGAATTAAGTCACCTCCATTTTACTGGGAAATGCTAATAGAAATAATTCTTCCAACAGTTAATAAAACTTTTTTTTTATTAGTTGCTGTTGTTTTATGTTCTCTTACAGGAACAGAGCAGGATATTTCTGGCACCTGGGCAATTTGGTTTCCTTCAGTCTTTCCTTAAAATCCAGTTCTACAACTACTTACTGCTGAGCGAAGTGGTTAGTCTCACAAATTGTAGTCATTATTTAAGAGCAGTTCCAAAGACATCCATTGATTACATTTGTTTATTTAGATTTGTTATGGGACCTAATAACTGTGGGGTTTTTTCACCTACACTGCCCAGCATAATAGGGCACAGGTATTTAGGTTGCCCGATAGGGTAACTTTCAGGACTTTACAGCAGTATGAACAGTAAAGGATGGGTAACACTATTTTATTCTGGGAGCGCTCCTGGGTTACACCAAGACTAGCACGGAGCAGAATGTGCTGTCAGACACAGCTCACCTGCACCTGGGAAACAAGACTCCACAGATTTACAGCCCCCAAAGCAGCACTGACATACACAAGTGGCAGTGAAGCTGCTGCTCATTCACAGGGCTGAGGTTTTATTCTTCCCTTCCTCACCAGAACCATGGAAAGATTTTATCAACACCAAAGTCAGAAAGAAGGTAAGGACATATACATGTGCCTTTCAAATGCTCACAACTATATTATGCTGTGTATTTTATACCCCTTCATTTCTCTTCCCTGCAGAGGAAAAAACCCTCATCCTATTGTTAGCAATCCTTTACAAGTGATCCTACCCTAGCCAACTCCAATAAGCACATTTCATTGCTCAATTAGCTCTTTATTACCATCATGCCCACGAAGAGAAGCAAGATATTGAAAAGTTTAAACCTTTTTTTTTTTTTGGCTCACATTCTAAACAACTGTTTCTAAAACTCTCATCCTTTCTCACTGACACATAAAAGTTCCTGGTCTCCTTTTTCCAGTTTCTAATCATGCCTCAACTCCTCATGAAACTCCAAGAGGCCCTGGCAGGCTGAGCTTCTCTCTCATTCTTTGCTAGCACAAAGTGGGGCAGAGTGGGCCTTACTGGACAAAGAGACAGAAGGGGCAAGGCTTTATAAAGTTACTCTTGAAAGATTTTAATTATCATCAGGATAGACACAAAGACAACAAGTATCTTAAACTGTGATAATTTTTTTCTGAAAGCATAAAACAATGTGTGTATCTAGAAACATCATAAATTACGGATTAGCTGTCTATACATTGTGTAAATAAATATTCAGTGCTTGAGGTATGTATATTTATGAACCTCTGGGACTGAGTACCATTTACATCATTCAATAGCACATCAAAACTGATTTTTGTGTCAGTTTTTCTGAGAAGTCAGCTTCGCTGACCAACTGCCATTTTATTCTTCCTTGTTTTAAAATCTGCAAAAGAAAAATACCTATTTAAAAATATGAAAGCCATAAATCAGTAAATTAAAAGTTTCAGAGGAAGGACCTGAGCTTCAGCTGAGTGATTCTTACAACCTTGGCTTTACTCTATGCTTTACGGGGCCTCAAGTTGACAAAATGGGGTCAGACAGCCAAAAACATTCCCTTCTGGTTCAATCTGGGAAATTGGGAAGGGCTGAGTCAGTCACGAAATATAGGGCTACCTCTGTTCTGTTAGAACAGCCATTTTGGTAGCTGGCCTTGCTAACAGGCCATTGCTTTCAACAACAGGAAATCCTCCAGGCAGTCACAGCCTTCAAGTACAAGGCAGGTTAAGCGATGGCACTCAAAGTGCACATTGGTTTATTAAACAGCTGCCCTGCTGCTGAAGGCAGCATCCCTCTAGCTCTGTTCTCTTAGAGGAGCGAGCAAACACCCCTAGCCTCCCTCAATGCGAAATGTGCTTAATATGTTAAATAACCTGACTAATGAACTTGTGGGTGGTTTCCAAAGTTATCACCCATCTGTACCCACATGCTGCGGGGCTGGTTTAAAGGTGAGCTGTACAGGAGCCTACGACACAAACTGTGTTCACATCACTAGCGGGCATGGTAATCTCTCTGCCAGAGGTCAGCATTGATGGCAAAGCAGATCCAGAAGGAAAAGGGTTTGGCCCTCACCTTATCTGTCAACTAACATGAAAGCTCTTTAAGTCCATGCAGTTTCAAAGCTAGACACTCAAAGACAAATTTATATGCTTTTTCCTGCTGAATTACAGCAGAAAGAAAATCTGCCACTCTGAGCCTAAATAAAGCGCATTTAGGGCTTGGGCTCTATTTCAAGTTCTTATTAGCTCCTGGAAAGGTGCCACAGCAGCTCAAAACCTCTCCTGCCTGAAGTTGCTTAACTCTGCCGTACAAAGAGCTCTGCATCTGCATGGAAAGAAGACCAATTCCTTTGGATTCCCCGCTTGTGGCCCTGCTTAGCTCTATACAACCATACTCTCCATGTGCTGAGCTGCCTGAGCCAGAGATGCAGCTCTGCTCCCGATCTCCACAACCCCCTGCAGCCCAGGAAACACAACCTGGTGCCACACAGCAAGAAAGCACCACCAGACCACCACTGCTCCCATGCACAAATCACCTGTGACATGCCAACACAGCCCTGAGCAGCTTCTGAGTGCATCATGCACAATTCATGCTTCCTTAAAGTGGTTTCTATGTGTATTTTGATAGCTGACACTCCAAGCTCATTTCTGATCTGTTGCACCGTGGAATCAAAGAGCTCTGAATGCTAGCTGACTTCCTCTAGAAAGCACTAAGTTTCACATACAGTCTTTGTTCTCCACACCTCCCCCCGCAAAAAAAGAAGCCTAGCAGCTTTCCTGTAAATTAGTTCATGCCTTCAGTAGCTAAAAAGGAAATAGAAGAAAGTCAGTTCCTTCCTCCACCCTGCATCTTATAACAAACTCGTAGAGAAAACCCAACACCGTGGTCACCCATCCTCCTCCCACCTCTCCTTTTCAAGCAGTGGAGACAGCTCTTTGAAAACCATCTCCTCTGGTAAGGGTCTGCAGGTTGCACTTTCGGAGCCTGTCACTGGTCATTTAGGAAAATCACAATCTGATCCCACCAGCTTGATTTACTGCTTCTCTCAGCTGGTCAAGTGTTCAGGTGTGGCGTTCCACTCAAAGCAAGCAGGAAGATACACTACTTGAGGCAATGGGAGCTGGCAGGCAGCTCCTTTTGGTTTTGGGGTTTCTTTTGTTATTTCCCCCATGTTTCTTAATTTGTAGAAACATTTTGTAAACAGAGACAGCAAAGTTAAATATTTGCCCAGATTTTCCCTGGTTCCATTGTAACACCCCTGTTTGCAGATTTTCCATTTGATAACAAAGGGAGAGAAGTAACAGAGAAAACAGTTTTAATTGTTCCATCCTCCCCTCCCATTCAAAGAGTGACTACTCCTGTCCCCAAAGGGGACTGAAGGCCACCTATTTTGTGAATTGGTACCTCCTGTTCACAGGCCACCTTCCACCAGCACCCAAAGCAAGTCTTAAAGAAAGTATTTTCTTATTGCATCTTCAAGGATGTCAGCCTAAAGTGGAGGTGATATACCCCCTTACTTTCAAACAAGTTTTTGATTTATACAGCATTCATGGGCTACTTAGATTTTCTGGGAACTGACAGATGAAGTGCCTATGCCACTCTCCATCATATTTGAGTAACTGTGGCGTTTCAGTAAAGCTCCCACCAACTGGAAAAGGGGAAGCATAATGCCTATTTTTAAAAAGGGATATAAGGAAGACCCTGGGAACTACAGGCTGGTCAGTCTCACCTCTGTGATCAGCAAGATCATGGAGCAGATCCTCCTGGAAACTATGCTAAATGCTTACATAGAAAATAAGGAGGTGATTGGAGACAGCAAACACGGCTTCAGTAATGACTAATCATGCCTGACAAATTAGTGGCCTTCTACAATGGAACTGATGGTGGAAAAGGGGAAGAACTACTGAGATCATCTACCTGGACTTGTGCAAAGCAGTTGATGCTGTCACACACAATATCTGTGTCTCCAAACTGGAGAGATATGGATTTGACCGATAGACTGTGCAGTGGATAAAGAATTGGCAGGATGGTCGCACTCTAGAGCTGCAGTCAATGGCTCAATGTCCAAGTGACAAGTGGCATTCCTCAGGGGTTGGCATAGAAACCAGCACTTTCCACCCCTTTATCAGTGACATGGACAGTGGGATTGAGTGCACTCTCAGCAAGTCTGCCAACACCAAGCTCTGTGGTGTGCTCTGTAGGCTAGAAGGATGGGATGCCATCCAGAGGGACCTTAACAGGCTTGAGAAGGCCTGTGCAAACCTCATTAAGTTCAACAAGACCAAGGGCAAGGTCCTGCACCCGGACAGGGCAATCCCAAGCACAAGCACAGGCTAGCAGAGAGTGGATTGAGAGCAGCCCTTGTGAGAAGGACTCGGAGGTGTCGATGGCTAGAAACTTGGCAGGAATGGGCTGTGTAAGCTCACAGCCCAGGTGGTCAACCATACCCAGGGCTGTGTCAAAAGCTGCGTAGCCAGCAGGTCGAGGGAGGTGTTTCTGCCGCCTTAGTCTGCTCTCATGACACCTCATCTGGAGTGCTGCGTCGAGCTCTGGGGCCCCCAACACAAGGAGGACATGGATCTGTTGAAACAAGCTCAGAGGAAGAACACAGGGGGCAGAGGGCCGGAACACCTCTCCTGTGAAGACAGGGTGAGGGAGTTGGGGCTGTCCTGGAGACACAAAGGCTCCTCCTATAAGGGAAACCTTATAGCACCTTCCAGTACCTAAAGGGGCCCCACAGGAGACCTGGAGAGGGACTTTTTACAAGGGCATGAAGTGATAAAACAAGGCCAAGTGGCTTCAGACTGAAAGAGGGCAGGTTTAGATTTGATATAAGAAAGAAATTCTTAACTATGAGAGTGGTAAGACATTGGAACAGGCTGCTCAGAGAAGCTACAGATGCCCCATTCCTGGAAATATTCAAGGCCACATTGGATGGGGCTTTCAGAAAACTATTCTAGCAGGTTTCCCAGCCCATGGCTGTGGGGCTGGAACTAGATGATCTCTGAGGTCCCTTCCACCCCAAGCAATGCTATGACTTGTAATGCAATGTAGCACTACATAAGGGATGTCTAAGAAGCTGTTCCTTCCTGATTTCAGTGCAGCTTATTTTTGCTCTTGTCCAATCCAGTTCAATTACCGGTTTCCCGCTTTAAAGATATTTTAAAACAGTCATCCAACTGTTCCAATATCCCACGGATTAGTTGTGCTCCCCACCCAAGCCATCTGTGTGGCATTCATATTTTTACATGCTTTTCTTTTTACTATCACGCTGCTATATTTTATTAAGTCTCTGCTCCTTCCACTTCTGCCTCGGTGTGTGGCTCTGATGGTTGTGTGTTGCTTTATCAGACTTAATTATAGAGAAATTTGGGACAGATACAAAGTTTTGCTGCTGCATGCCCTGCTTGTGCTCACTCAGAAGAGGCTGAGGCTCTTCTCTTGATAAAAAGATGGTTTCGGGAACAGGAGCAGAACTTTTGAGCAACGGTATTAAAGCCAAACAAGTTTCTACCAGCAGCACCTTCCCAGTTCACTTGGGAAAGCTGCTGACTCGTACAAGCCATAGGCTTTTGGTGATTGCAGTGCTCATGACCCAGTACACAATGAGGTTTTCATAGAAAATTAAGTTTCGGTATCTACTCTCTCCTTCTGGACTAAGGTGAAAGAGAAGCTCCTCGAGGGCATAGAATATATACCTCCTGGCTGAGACACATAATTAAAAGAGTTGCTGGTTAGTAGCATGTCTGCCTTTGCACCATGACAGTATTCCCAGTAGCTTTATCTACCCTAATTAAAATAAGGTGTGGGGTGTTATCTGGGGAAAAACAGGAGTTCTATTGACTTAAGCTAGGGAACAGATATTTATGAGACATTTCACAAGCCATTCATACAGTGACACTGAAAACTGTATTTGTAGGGCACATCAACTGTCTGCAGACTCCAACAGGACACAGTCTATCTACCATATGCTATCCTTTGGTAGAGGAAAGGAGCGGTACATAAAATTGTGCTGGTAACAAGGAGGAAGAGTGACAGGGGATGCCAATTTTCTGTTGAAAGAAGCAGCAGTGAAAATATACCATGCACAGAGATGGAGGCTACAGGACGGGAAGATTTCAAAGACTATCTAAAATGGAGAAGAGACAATTAAGACTGCAGGTGTGGGAACCAGTTAAGTTGAAGACAGAGATGTGCACTGCAACAGAAGAGAATTAATTTGTAGTGAGCTAGTTGGCCTGGTCATAATAATTTGGAAAGATGCTCAAAGGCACGGTGGCTGAGGAGTACATTAGGACAGACTTTGCAGTATGAAAGGAGAACAAATGACTATTAAGAGAAACTGAGGACTTGACAGTGATGGTGAAAAAGAAATCCTCCATTGAACTGTTGCTCTGCTTTTCTAATAGGGAGGAGAACTGGCCTGGTGATTTTTCTCACCCTTATCTCTCCATGTGATCTAGAGCCAGCATGAAAATGGAAGTCTGAATAGGAGCACAAGGGGAAAAAAATTAAGCAGATGACCAGAAAAACACAGATTTTCAATCGTGACCTAAGCTTCAGTAGTTCTGCCTCTAATTCATAGTGTTGTTCTCAACTCATGCTGTTAACAAGGTCACATGCAAAACATTTTTCTGTCTGTATGACAAGACATCTAAGTATAGAGTGCTTTCCCCTTCTAGTCATTTGATCCTATTCAAAACATATAATCTCCCAGGTCTCCGGTCTTTGCAAAGCCAGACATCAGCACATTTTTGCCTACAGGGCACCTACAAAAAGATTAGTGACAGTCTTGTGAGGCTTGTGGTGCAGATTCTGTCAAGGGGCCAACATTTAAATAAGGTACCTTGCATTTTCATTATGAGAATTCCAGCTCATTATTAGCAAAGTTAGTTTAACTTTTAGTCTGTTTGCCAGCTACTTAGTATGTATTTAATGATGTGCATGGCTGGCAATGGGGGAAGGGAAGATCTATTCTATTGCTATTCCATGGGGAAATTAAATAAGCTTGTTGAGTCTGCCTGGTTAGGGGTTATAACTTTATTCTGAATTCCATCTCTTTAATGTAATTATGATTTAACAGCTATGCACTTTCAGTAGATGATCATGTTTTACAGATTGCATCTTAGAACTCAGAAAACCACAACAGTATTCTGTAGGTAGCTTAAGCATTTATTTGACACAAATCAGGTAGCTTCTTAGATACTTAAAGTCAGGCTTCTATCTTGAAGCAGAACTTCAGACCTAGTTATTTGTGAAGATCTGAGCATTGAGGTTCTACTGATGATCTGGGAAATCTTGTCAAGGATCATACATTTCTCACAGGTAAGCCATGCAGACCACTCAATGGATACATCCCAGTCCAGTTTTGACAGGAAAACCCCATACTTCTAACTCTCTTATTTTCTCTTCAGGCAAAATAGGGTCTTCAGGAACATTTCTGTCTTAAGCTACTTATCTGCTGCACTTCACCTTGCACGCAGTATGTTATCCACACTCACCCCCTAACTCCTACTATCCCTTCTCTTTTACGATGGGTAAGTTAACTAATACTCAAGAAGAAAGAGCACATATCATACTGAAACCTTCTGATTACTCACAAAGCTGAACTACTGTAGCCCTGTGACAGCTCCTGGATACTCATGCCTGCAGCATGTCTTCAGCATGAGCCCCCATGCTGCCATAACTTGAGTTGCTATCCCTGCTATTTTCATCACTTTGGCTGAGAAGCATGAAGCTAGAAAAACTGCTAAACCATAACTCATGACATGCTCCTTAAAAGAAAGTCTCTGAAGTCAATGCATGACTGCACCAAGACCATCTCATCTGTGTCACCATGCCCTTATCCACATCTGCAATTATGGTTTCCAATGAGAGGGCAGGACAACTTGACAGAAAAAAAGATGGGCAAAAAGCTGTGCCAGCACTTATATGCAGCAGTGACTGCTGCCTTATTCATGACTGACAAGGAGGGAACTCGGGATTAAACTTGAGACATGCTAGTGGACTAAACAGCACTAGAGAAATTCTCATCTCTCCCTCCAACTCCTACCCATTGCCTGTCTCCTCTAAGTGCCCTCTGTTCCTTGCTGTTCTGCTTTCTTGAAAAATCTCAGTTTGCTGACTCTAAGCAGGATATTTAACTGACCTTGCTTGGAAGTGTATGCTGACAGTGTCTCACCTAAAAGCCTCACTCCTCTGCCATTTTAGGGTGGTAGGTCTCAGCTGTGCAGTAAATTCTTCTCTGCTTAGTCTCTTTTCCACTGGTCATGGAAAGCAACACACAGACTTTTACACACAAAGAACTGAGCTCAAGAAAGGCCCTGAGCTATTACCAGTACTAATTTAATCAGTTAGTTTTAGTTCCCAAATGAGAACATGAAATCTACACTCACTAGTGCTTCCAGGAAGAAGAGAAAGCAAGTGCCATACCTGTGCAGCACCTATAAAGTTCAGAATCTCTCACACACGGTTTTGCTTCTTGCTGTGTGCCTGAACATAATCTATATCACTAAAATAATCTGCAAGCAGGGCATGCAGAATTCTTCTCCTCCACCCACTTCTTTTAATGAGACAAACGTGCATGAAAGCCCCAAGCTAGATCAAATCACTCTTTCTGGCTTTTGACAGAAGTCCAGTGTCTCTCACCCCTTTATTTTCTCAGTTCCATTTGGAATTAGAAATGCAATTGCCCAATTACTGTGAAGGCAGCTGTTCCTGCAGTATATCCACTCAGGCTGGAAGCAGGAAATAAGAAATCTTCCATGAAAGCCTGTAATTACGATATTTCCAGCTTAAGTTTTGCACACATGAACTGTTTGGAAGATGTTTGGATAAGAGAAGTTTGGAACACAGCTATTTGGATAAGCACCTGGGTGCTTCAGTGAACACAGTCTCCTGATAACCCAGATAACATACAGAGATAGCCCCCCTGAGGACTAACTGCTGCTAACCTTAACTAATGGAAAGCTTGCTCACAGAGGCACTTCTCAGACAAGGAAGAACTTAGCCAACAGCTATTAAAAACAGGATAGTGGACTGTGTAGGGAAAGTGTTTTCAGCACCTGTCAAAATTTTGATGGCTTAAGAAATGTTCTGCACCTGCATTTTCCAATTATTCTGTATGATTTTTAATTGAATATTCACCTGTCACATCTGTGCACACAATAGTTTTTGACTATTTTGGAACATAGCTCCAGCAAGCTTAAAACTAATTCCTTCCACTTGATGAACCTACTTTATGATTTAACTTTCAAAAGCAGTGTTCAAACACTATTGTGTAGTACTTAGTTTATTCTTCTGGCTGATCTGTAATTCCAGCAGCTGAAAACAAAACATCCAATCTCAAGGCAGTGCTTAAGCAGCAGGAAAGAAGCAATGCCTGCCACAGCACAGTGCGTTCTGAAAACCCTCCAGGATAACACTTAATTTCTAACTGCACCTGCACAGAGCATCTTTTAAGTAGGCCTTTGAGTTAATACTTTGTCCTTACCTTAGGTCAGGGATAGCAGGAGAACAGTGAGATAGCAATATTTGAAGGCCACTACCTCCACACAAGCCAGAGCTGTCTACAGATGAAAGGATTTCATATTCTCTCAGAGGAAGCAGAGTTTTGCACACTTCCCCTTCAGAAGGGATCAGAGCTGGGGAAGTTTACAGCAATTTCTCAAAATGGTCTCGTGTGTATAAAGCGACACTTAAGAGTACACCTTCCACAGGATTTTACTTAGAATTAACACTGAACATCCTGGCCTAGAACAAAACCCATCCACATCCACGGAAAGACTGTCCCCGGCTTCACCGCATTTTGAACCAGGTCCTTGGCTCCCCAGGCTGGGGAGCACTCCCACAGGGTAGCATTCCCAGAGGTTATAAATCAGTTGGCAAAGGTCAATGGCAAAGTTTTGTTTTCTGAGAGAAATCTGAAGGATACCTGAATTTCAGGGTATTCTGTTCAAAGAAGAATGGAAGGGGTTTGCCCCTCTGTAATAAGCGGCAGATATGACAGTAATACGCTCGATGATGAACCTGCTAAACCCTTGCTGTGTTCAACCTCTCTCTTTGTACACACCTTAGACCACACTACATTCATCTTCTTCAGGGAAAACCACAGCTGGAGGTCCACAGAGGAGCCAAAATAATGCTTTATCCAGGAGGTGAACAAGAAGGATTTATTCCTTCTCTCATACAAACTTTGTTTGTTTGTAGCCATAACAGCAACACAAGAAATTTTATATTGCAAGCTGAGGAAAGAAATGAAGACCTAAGACAGTTTTGCCTTGCATTTGCAAGTCTATACCACAGACCAGTCAAGTAATTTATCCCATAATTTAGGAGGCTGAATGCTCTTTTTGAACAAGGTTAGGATGACTTACAAGAAGTTTTTAACAAATGTCAAAGCATGTTTTAAGCCAGATGTCTCAAGAGTGTTTCACTTTTTAGTCCAGACAAAAGGAAGACAGGAGAACTATCACATTTTATAGCATTATGGCCAGAACCAGATGCATAATTGCTGTGAAGAAACAGCCTGAGGTCAACTGACTTTTTTCAAAGAAGCTGACACCAGGGAGTTCCTGCAGGACAAATCCAATCCAGACAAGTTTGCCCATTCCTAAAGATGCCCCTTGGAAATGTGGCAGTGATGGGTCAGCATGTGACCTGTTATCATAAGTAACATGGTTTAGCATATTCTGAAAGCAGAGCTCTGGGGAGGGGGTTTGAATAGGTCATAGTGGAGAAAATGGTGATCTGGACACCCTTCTTCCTTTGTTGCCTGGATGGAAAACCAAACTCACAATTCCTAAAGCAGGACTACAGAAAGCTGTCTGCGATGCATGCCTCCAAGCAAACAGTTTTAAATATGATAGATCACAACCTAAGTTTGTTATGAGGAAGCGTTAAAACAGCAAACACGTTGCATACAATGCACTTCCTACTTTGGAAGGTGGAATGCAGTATCGGGCCTCCCACTATGCATTTTAAACATTTCTCTCACAACATTTAAGCAATACAGAAAATCATCACCACTAGGCAGGCATGGCCTGTCTTTCTGTCGGTAGCCGCTTATCGGTTTAATTCTTCACAGAGTACAGAGAACTTCAGAGTCAAGTTACCAAAGATAAAATTATCACCTTTAACCCTAATAAAGCAAACAAGCATACAACAACCACCTCCCTCCCCCCAAAAAAAACCAAAAAACCCAACTCTTTGTATTATACTAGCTTTTCCTTTAGAAACAATATTTTTATATATAAAGTCATGTCTTTGGCTCCTAATATTTAGAATAGCTTCACTGAATGCAACAGATCTGGCCACCATTTCACAGCTCGCTGGAATTTGCCCTATTTGTATTTACAGTTTTCAGCAGACTGCTCATTTGTCTCTGAGTCGACAGACCAATAAAACCTCTGTCACTTTTCTAGCACACCAGAAGCATTCCCTTCATCGTGCTGGCCAACATCCAGCCTGGGCAATTACATTTTATCTCCTAACTTTATCCTGCAGTCTTAACTCTATAATATTGAAATCTTTTTCTCTCTTTTGTGGCTGTACATAGCTGAACAGCTGCTCAAAGAGCTTCTCCAAGTATTTCTGCAAACAAATTTTGTTTTCCAACATTCACAGTAATGCAAACAAAAAATGTGCCAGCCAGGCTGAACTGAAAGACCATCTAGAAATCACTGAGATTTTCAGATTATGTCTTCTGTACTGTTTACCCCAGTCTATTAGGACTAATAGCTCCTATTTTGGTGGACATCGCAGTGGTTGAACTTGGCCATCTTAAAGGTCACTTCCAACTTAACTCTGAATATCCCAAAATCCTAACAAATCCACACAGAAAATTTACATAAGAATGAAGTAGAAGTGAGTGGTTAAGCAGAGAATTTTCACTCCCAAAATAAACAGACTTCAATTGACAAACACACTCACATCAGCTCATTTTGATATGTTCAAAATGAATGACTTCTCAGTTTGGCTTCTCATTCCGCAGTACATTTTAAATTACTTCAAAGTAAAGAGGTAGGTATTAAACAAGGACCAGAATGTCAACAATGACCATGATTTAATACCTCAAAATTATTTATTTTAATCTTTGAAGCCAATTCTCTACTTAGTATACTCTTCTGGAAAAAACAGCCCCAAATCACATGTATTAATAATGTATGTTCAGCCAGTAAACTGAAGAATTGTGTTTGAACAGCACTACCCATAGATGTGGTCTGAATTCTATCTCTTGGTCCATATACACATGCTATAGAAGTGGTACTGGACACTATCTAATTTCACTGTTCTTAATGAGACCATCCCACACAGTTCCACTGATTTAACCAGCCCTTCACAAAATATAGAAGAGCATATTTCTTGTTCCCAGGGGCTGAAGTTTCAACAAAACAGTCAGTGAACAGTCAAAGTTGCCACAGGTAGTCTTGATCCTATCAAATTTACATTCTTTGTCCATCTAAGTGTAATGGATTTAACAAGTCTCAACATAAAACTTGGGGGAAAAAAAGAAGACAAAAAACCTAACCTCAGAAATACATAGCAAGCTGCCTTCCTGCCTGCTGCGCATCTCTCAGCAGGACATAAACAAAGCTGATTTCAATCTAAACAATAACCCGGGAGACTGGTCAGACGCTAAGACAATGCCATTTGATACCACCCATGTTTTATTTATTGCTGGGACCTACATCTGTGGCACCTACGTGCTCAGCATCAACTACACAAAATGATGAGCTTTTAAACTGTTGGCCAAACCCCCATTTGGTTCTCAGTAATTCACAGATTCAGTTTTTAAGCATTTTATGATTATTGGTTATTGCAGTGGAACTACAAACACATGCAATGAATTTCAAGGTGTCACAACTAAACACAATTCAACAAATACACACCCAAAGAGGTTGTTCAGAGAAGTTGTAGATGCCCATTCCTGACAGTCTTCAAGGTCAGGTGGGACAGAACTTTGAGCAACCCGGTCTAGTGGAAGATGCCCCTGCCCATGGCAGGGGGGAGTGAAACTAGATGGTCTTTAAAGGTCTCCTCTAACTCAAATAATTTTGAGATTCTATAAGCAATGATGGGAAGAGGAAGCATGAAGTTTATTTTAATATGCACAGCCAAACTATTGCACAGCATGACAGAAGTTGTTAAATACAAAAGAAAAATTAAGTAGAAGGCATGTTTCCTGGGTACTATGGATGAACTGAGCCTTTGGGAGCCTTGTGAATAACTTTAAGGAAGACCTTCAAGCAACCACTGATGAAGCACATGTGATTTGACTCTGACCCCTCCAACAGGTGTATCACAATGTCTGCTTGCTCAGCAGACAGCTCGAAGGTTTGAAAAAGCAAACAAGAAGTTTGAATAGATTACTGAATTGTAAAGGAGACAGTGGACTGAACAGGAGAAGAAAACAGACACACCAGTAATTGGCAGAGATTTGCCCAACTGCAATAGGAGTGATGTTTGGTACTTACTTGTTTTTCCTACCCATGGCAAAGGGACTCATCAGTTAACAAGAAGCATGATGCATGTGTGAATCAGAACCTACATTTCTGAGAAAATATCTACCAACAGAAAGAGGTAAGTGAAAAAAAACATTCAGAGTTATTTCAAAAAAATTCAGTGTCTTAACAGACCTCAATTCTAAGTAGCACTGCAGCTTCTCTGAAATTCTTGCGTGTCTGCACATGTGCAAAGACTGAGTACAGAACGTCTCACTGCAGTTATCTGGGATGATCACTGTAAGCTTAAGAGGCTGCTAATGCTCATAAGGAAGACTCTCAGAGGCAAACCTGTACCTGTTCCCTGATCAGGTTTGTTTAATATGCAAAGCTGCTGCTGAATTCTAGGAGACAGTGACAAGAAAGTTAGGGTCATAAACAGAACACAGTTCCCTCCTAGAGATCAACACAGTTTCAGATAAGAATTATTTGAATAATTCAACTGTAATAATATTAACACATGCTGTTATTTTATTCAAGTAAAAGGCATTGGCTTGCAAATAATCTACTTGAAACACAGTATGGAATGACATCAAATGATACTCATTTCCTGCAGAAATGGCTTCTGGCACAGCCGGAGAGAGTCTTCAACAAATCTCAGTTTTGTGCTGATTTGGTCAGGGATTGAAACGGGGTGGGGAGAGGGGAAAGTCACTAAGCAACAGCAGGCCAGGTGCAGAAGAAAGGTCTGTAGTCTTAATTGATACTAACTTTAAAAAGCAGCCCAACAAGAAGAGAAGGCTCAAGATGTGAGTTTTACTGCTTCAGAAGTGAAAATAAATCATCATTAGAAAGCCATCAGGCAGTCATTGAAATCTGAGTTCTTCATTCATCCCAACTATATGCTGCATGATGTATTGCAAACACTTTTTTTGCAGGGAGATTAAGTAGCTTATTCTTGGTACTGAACAAGATGAAAGACCAAGATATAGCTCTTACATATGACAGCCCAGGACATGCAGAGAGTTTCGCTCTCGAGCTCTCTACTCCTACCTCAGGAAAGAGGAATGTGTTATAAATTACAGCTAAATGGGTCCCCAAGACATTGCCATGAACAGAACTGACATCGCATGCAGATATAGTTCTCCCTCCTGCACATTACCTATATGTCATGGTTTGACAAAATTAAGGGGGTTGTGACTTTTCTAGAAAGCCAGCCCAAAGCCCAGTCTAATCACTCGGACAAGGCAAAGAAATTTGCTTTGGTAAATCTGTATTAACATGATCAAGCAAGGCAGAAATCCTGACAGTTTCCTTCCAGAATTAATATCCATTTTCTCTTCTACTGTAAGCAAAGTAGCTTCATGAGGATGCGATAACAGAACATGAGTTATCACATGAATACTTACAAATTCAAATGAAAAAGCCCTTGATGTGGAAAGTGCTGTGAACTCTACTACTGAACAATCAACCTTTATTTGCCTAGCTAGCAGTACCTCAAACAGAAGTTATTTGCTTTAACTTCACCTGAAGAAAATCTGATTCCTGACTAAGTACACCCTTTTAAATAAGATGTAAGTTATAAAGTTCTGTTCTTTTTTTTTAAAAGGAATCGAACATGTATGAAACACCACACAAATATGAAGCTGAGTACCTCAAACTACTGAGCCTTCCAAATGATTATCTCCTCTTCCATTTCTGCATTCTTTAACTCTGCACTTATTTAGGTATACTAGATTTTAGCATTTTCTGGTTTTCCCACATACTCCAATGTGCTTAAAGTGACTAAAATGAAACCACAAGAGTGAAAACTACTAGGATGACTGTTGCTGAGGAGGAAAAACCAGCAACCCAGGTCTGGTTCACTCAAGCAGTCTGATGATTCGTATTTAAAGCGTTGGGAGTTAAGAGTCATCTTCTGCTCTGATTTGTACTGGTGCAAGCCAGCTGAGCTTACGAAATAGGATCTGGCACCATGAAGAGGACTGTCCCCTCACAGGATACCAGTAATGGCCATTTGAGTAAATGCAAGTTACTCACATCCTGCTAGTGGACTAATATGTCTCTGTACATTCACACTCATTTTTAGTTGCCTCCAGGAATCTGAATGTGAATCTCATTTGTTACCTAATGAAAGTAATTTCACCAGATAGAGCACAAGCACACTGAAAAACCACCATTAGTCATATATAAGGTGTAAGCAATGCAGCATTTCTTAGGTTGCTTGATTAGGGTCCATCTCTGAACACTCAGCATTCACCGCACAAGCCTCAATCTCCCTGATTGGCTACGGTACATTCCCAGCTGATTTGCTCCAAGTCTTAAAGAGCAATTTGACCTCCTCTTTCATTATTCACAACACTTGTACTTATTATTCTTTTAAACTGAAGTGATTCCCCAAGAGTAGGGTGACAGATTGTACATCTTCCTCAGAGCCCGAGAACTATCTTCCCTTTTTCAAAATGGAAGGGGATCAAGCATTTTTTGATTAAACTGCAAACATTGAAAATAATAGACATACAACGACCAACCAGCCAACCTTAGCGAGCATTCAAAAGTGATACACTGGAACTTATTTAATATTCAAGTTTATATATATATAATTGCACGTGCACAGAGAATACATACATATGCACACAAGCACTTGTTAACACCTACAATACCTAAAAATTAAATTATTTTGGTACAAAGTACTGTAAATTATAGGTCTCAATAACAGGTACCAAAGGAAAGCAAAGGCATAATCTTTGAAGACTGAATGCATTGGAAGAATGTAGTGACCACATTGCAGAGGCGAGATAATCCAGAGTTCTGAAGGAAAAAGCTACACAGTTTCATTAAGTCCATTAAATCACAGCAGTACAATTCCAGAATAAAAAATTATGAATTGATACTGGGACAACTATAGGCCTATGACCCTGACTTCAACAGAAGACAAGAGGTTGAAGGAGCAAAGAGGTTGCCTCCAACAGAAGGCAAGAGGTTTTGAACCATAAGCAATGTGGAGCAAGGGTTAAGACGCAGAATCAACTGATCAGAAGTACCATGCTAACCTGACAACTCATCTCTACCTAATGCTAATGCTGCAGGTCTAACCTGGACTTCACTAAAGCATGGGATGTGGTGCCATATGTTAGCGAGCTCGGAAGAAACTAACATGCAAGATTTATACAGCTAATGAGAAAGCAACGTGCTCATTTGCTCAGCAATACACCACCTTTAAATAGGAAAGTAGTGGGATGGGGCAGCGTTTCTTAAGCTTTTAACAGTGGTGGCTAACAACACTTAAGCCGTAAGGGAGTCGCTCCACTTTTCCCAAGGGAAGCGCGGGCAGATCATATGAAGGGAGCGCAGCGCACGCAAGGACCGGGGAGAGGTTCGGCGGTGAAAGAGGAGAGGCCGTGCGCTCGGAAAGGCACGGCGCACACAGCCGGGGAAGCTCCTGCAGCGGCCGCGCTGCCCGGCGGCCCCGGGGCGCCGCTGCTCCGTCACCGTGACCGCGGGGCC
>VZRL01003241.1:603377-632189 GCA_013397895.1 Origma solitaria
GGGGCCGGGACCCGGGGGCGGGGGCTCGGGCCGCTGCTGCGCTCGGGGCAGCGGGGCCGCGCCGGCACAGCCGCAGCTCGCACCCCGCTAAGCGCCGCGGCGGAGGCGCTTTGACTTTATCCCTGCCGTGATGCCATGGGGGAGCCCCCAGCGCCCCGCCTTCCTCCTCGCCCAGCTGGCTGCGGAGCCGGTGGGGGTTTTGGCCTCTTAGTCAAACGCCGCCGTCACCTCGGCTGCCCTTCGGCGGGAGGAAGGGCGGTGATTCACGGCACGCTGCGAGGCCCGGGAGCGGAGCACGAGTGCGCCGGCCCCGCGCTCGGACAGCAGCCCCGGCCGGGCAGGCGGAGGGGCAGCGGAGGTGCCGGCGCTCGAGGGGTCGGAGAGGAGCGAGATGCTGAAAGGACGGGTTTAGGGGAGGGTGCGGACTCTGCCCCGCGTCCTCGTCACTTCGGCTGTAAAGCTCCACCTGGACGGGTTCATGTCAGGACACTGCCTGGTGGCAGCGGTCGCTCACAGACTACGACGAGGAGGCAATTATTCATCGCTAATCTTTAAAAACAAGGCAAAGCCGCCCGGGAGTCTTACGCAGCAGCAAGGAGGTGGCGTGCTGGGGCTGCGCAGCTGTCAGCGAGCGCTTCCCTGGGTTTGTGGGCTGCCTTTGGCCAGACCCTGTAGCAGTACCCGGCCCTTCTCTGGGATCCCCGACCTGGAGGGGCTATGCGATTTTCACATTTATATTGCCTTTATACAATATATCCCTCTTAGCCTGCTGGTGGTACTGCTCTGTCCCTTAGTTTACTGAGCGTACAGCGGAGGGGTGGAGGCTGAACTCTTAACTCCAGCACTTAGTTCTCACTAACTGCAGACGACTTATTTAATGGGATTTTAGTGGGCATTATGATATTTCCTAATATGCACAGTTAATACGTTTGTCTTCTCCAGGTTACATTCAATATTCTACCTTTTCTCCAGATGGAAAAGTAAACCTTTAAACAAACAGGATCTTCCTTCACAGAGGAAGAGAAGCCAAGAGAATGGATTGAAACTTAACTCCCTTATATGTAGAAAACAGAGTGCACAATCCTTTCCTCCTGACATTAACATCAGCAGGGGCAGCATGCTGTTTCCCCTGTTATGGGATCTCTGCCTTGCTTATCTTAATGTTCCAACCTCAAACTGACAACTTCAATCGTTTGAAAAAGTTTTGACTGCAGACTGTAGTGCCATACTGTTAGCCGCTTACATTTGGTAGCTTTGCCTTGAAAATTGTGAAGTACTTCCAAGGTAGTGGACTTTTGTTGTACTGACATTTTGCAGGGCTTTTTGTATCAGGATATCCTGACTCATCAAACAAAGGGGTTAAGAACAAAGAAATAGATGGTGTGCAGTACAGTAGCACAAGCATTAACACATTCATACAATTTGCTGTTATAATGTTCTAGAAAGGGAAATTTCATTTGCTTTAGTTTTAGATGGCTTCTTGTGATACTATAGATGTTCCATATTGGTGTGTCTTGTGCAATTACTCTTTAAAGCAATGTTCCTGTCAGGAAGAGATAAACTTGGCAACTGAAATCCAGAAAACTTTGGAGATTCTTTGCCTACTGGGTCTTTTAAACCTTACACCCCAACTACTTCATTTTGGTTTTGCGCAACAAGGCGTTGCAGTAACTTTTTTCAGCTATTGTTTTTCCTCTTTGTTTACCTCTGTGCTTTGCGGTCCCCACTGAGGCAAAGAGCAGAAGTGCCAGAGCCCTCTGAAAGAAAGGCTATCCTTGTGCCATTTCCAGCTTCACTGGATACAAAAAGTGGTCAAGAAATAACTGAGAGTGTCGCTTAGTGCTGTGGTTTAGCTGACAAGGTGAGGTACTGCCAGAGGTTGGTCTCAGTGGTCATGGAGGCCTTTCCCAACCATAATGATTCTATGATAAAAGACACCAGACATCTTGGAAAGCAATGTATTCACAGATGCCCAGACCAATTTTTAGATTAATATCTGAATATTTTAACAGAACTTAGCCACCAGCCCTCTTGATCTTCTGGGTTTTCAGAATCTACACTACCTTTTTGTGTCCTTAAAACTGTGGAAAGTTTTGTATCAGCTGTAGTTGGGTCACTTGGGTATATACCTGTCCTGTGGATAGGATCAGGATTAACTGTTGTGTTTGTTTTCCCTTACAGTTCTACAGGTGCAAAGGAGGAGGCCAGTGAACAAACAAGCTGAAATACATCTGTTGTTATAGTTTCAGTATTTCAAGAAGCTATGTAATAAACCTAACAAACGGTATGTACTTTTTCTCTTGGAAAATGACTGTCAAATGAAAACAACTGCTTTAGAAAGCTTGCAGTTTCTTTTTTTTTTTTTTTTTTTTCCCTACTGGTATCTGGGCAGTTTAGGGATCAGCAGCTGCAAATGAAAAAAAAAGTTAAAATTGTTGCTTGGCATTAATGGGTATGTCTGTAAATTAATTAATTTTACTCCTAATAAACTTGTGCTTCACAGTTGTATTCCAATTCAGTGATTACTTATCCTTAATTCATCCAAGATTTTGCTGTAACTGACTTTATTTTTGTCTTTTTCGTTTTAAGAATGGAGCCACATAAGAGCTGCTCACAGGAAAGCCTGGAAGATCTATATTTGATTATGAGGAGTTTTAGCATCAAAAATCAGCTGTAGCATCACTCAGAGATTTCTAATTGACAAAATGCTCAGATTTTGCAACTTCTCTGTTTCTCTGACTTCAGTTTTGCTGTGATGATTTACCCAACTTGAAGATGTGACCTCAACGTCATGCTTCTCATTGCATTTGAGAACTGAAACATAATCCTACATATCAATGTACCCAGCCATTTGTAAATGCATTTTAAACAGTCCTTGAGGAAGCTTGGCTCACCTAAAATTTCTCTTGTGCATTCACACTTCCAGCCAGATTTGAAGGAAATACTTCAGCAGAGATGATGGCTTTATTTCTCCCAACTGCATTTTTTTCTGACTCTAAGTTAAAGAAGCTTAAGTGATTACAAGAGAAATACAAATGTATTAGCTCTGTCCCTCATTTGTTCTGAGAAGCAATGCCAAGGAAAAGGCAAATGGACTCATCTGAAAACATGACAAGGCAGTGCATATTTTCACAGGTAGACGAGAAGTGGAAAAGATTTGAGGAAAGGAATACTGTGGTGGGAGAAAAGGGAAGAGAGTAAGCTGACAGATTAATAGCTGGTGTTTCATAGTTGATGTCTCTTAAAAAGATTTACTTGTTTGCTTATTCACTCTGAAGTTATGTACTAAGAGCAGCAGCAGCAGAATTGCATGCCAGATGGTAGAGGAAGTGCCTTGTGTATCTTTCCAGACTACTGAAGCCTGCAGGGTTCTTGTTAACCCACTGCTCTGGTTTTCATTGCAAATCCCTTTCTTCCCCTTTTTTCTTTTCCTTCCTTCAAAGAAAAAGAAGGGAGGGGGAAAGCGAAAAAAAAGAAAAAGAAAAAGAAAAGCCATAGTTTAACTGGCAACAGCACCATCCTTTTGGCTTTGAGCTACCCTGTCCTGTGCCAAATATACTGTCTCCAGCAGCTCTCCCACAACAAATCAGTCCAGACACACAAAAGCTGTAAAAAAAGAATGGTGAAGAAAGATCCTTGATTCTCCTCTTCTACCCCCCCATAGCCTTTCCCTTTTGCTTCCCTCCTCGAGCTTCATTCCCCAGCAATGATCTCCTTCTTGCCAGTACTGTAAGCGATACTGGGACCTCCAGCCTGCAGCTTTGCTGACAGTTTCCATAGAGTACAGGCACCTTTGCCTTTCTGTATTAACAGACCATTGTAAAGCAGAAGTTATATTCTATTATTCCTCCCACTTCCATCTGATAGCTGATGTTTGAAAAAATAGCTCATAAATTATTAGAGTGGCAGATTCATTACTTTTGGAAACTTCTCCTCTTCTTTCAGCTAACCCACACCACTGCATTGTGTCACAAATTACATTCCCAAAGAGACACCTGAAAACATTTTCTATAGTGTATTTTTGCAGTATATTATTAAAAAAATTTGGAAAAATACTCCCTTTTTAAAAGTGATTTACAAACTTTAAGAAGTCCAAATGTGAAGACCAGTTCCAAAGACTCTCAGATACCGATTTTTAGAAAGTGTAAAGCATGTGTCTTTATATGGCACTTATTAGTGGAATCATCTTAAATGAGTAGTTGATTATGCAAAGTATGTCTTTGCCTCAGTCCTAGGGATCACAGAGTCAAGCAGAGACAGTAGGCTAGCCATTGCCTAGGGTCAGAACCAGGAGATGACAACATCACCAGGAGTTTTAGGAGGTTTTGGGAGGTGAGTTTAATATAAAAGAGAAGATAGCAAATGCTGGGGCACAGTCCCTACACATAAAGTAAAAAAAAACCAAAACAAAAGCAAGTGAGTAACTTTTAAAAGGGACAAGGGAACAAAGTGCCTAAGAAACTTGGAGAATATGACAGAAGAAACGTAAGCAAGGCATAGTTATGGTGAATTTTTTTCTAATAACCTCCTGGAAGGTTTCTTTTGTCACTTTAAAAATCCTAGTATAATTTTCTTATTCTTTGCCCCACATTTGTCTCATTCCAGATGTCTATTATTTTTAATGTCATTCTTATTAGCAAGAACAATTACTCTTAGTTATATCTATCATTGCAATTACTTTTTTAAATAAGAATTTTATATTTATTTGAGGACAGTTGCTATGTCTTTGCTCTAGACTGGACGTATAAAATTCTCTGAATTCTATCTCAGAACATTTTTCCCAACCCTGAAATTATTTTAATATTTTTACTATGAATTCTCAACATTCACTAACTTTACTTTGATGCATACTAAAGGTTAATAGTAGAAGTTTTTTTTGCCTGCTACCAAGTCACTGTCACAAGCAGTGAGATGAATTTCTAAGAAAGGTAGAATTAACTAATTATTTAATTGCCTGAGGTGCACACAACATCTTTCTTTCAGAGCCTAACCTACTGGGAAATGCAGAAGACAGGCAGTGTTATATGGGTTCATAATCTTTTGGTTGTTGTCATCAGTTAATCAGACTCCTTGGAAAAAAGTTCTGGAAATGAAAGAGTAAGGATTGCCTGAGTTCTATAGAGGAAGGAGAAAATGCCTTTTGCATTTGTAGCGCAAGTGAGAGAGCATAAATTTTCATTATTAACAATTTGTACTACTAACTAAGCAAAAATTCTTGCAGTAAAGGAATAAACAGAGGTCCATAACTAATTGGAAACAGTGAGGTTGTGTAATATTTCCATTGCTCGCTCAGGAAAATGAAAAGCTCAGCATACTGCACCTGATGCTTCAAATCTCCCACAATAAACAACAAAATTCTATGTGGCTTTAAAGGAAATAGTGAATAACAGAGGGTAGACTCATCTCACTTTAATAAACCATAATAAGAAAATAATAATGGTAAGATGAAAGGGAACTAAAAGCAAATTTCCAGCACTATATTTAATTGTGTTGCACAATGTGTCTGATGGACTGTTCGTTTATTCCCTTCCTTAATTCTTACACACAAGCATGATTTACCTGATCCAATGTAAAGTCCAGAGATTTAAGTGAAACTCATTGCCTGCGTTTGCAAAGTGATCATTGCAACAGATGCTTAATGATGGACTAGGCTAATGGAGGGAGAGGTTAAGAACACTGCATCAGATTGAAAATGTTGGTAGAAATTAAGTAGGTAGAAAATAATAACCTGTTATTTGAGACAGTGGACATGCTTGTCATCATCTTTATGAAATAACCATATGAAAAGAATAACCTCTGTGTCCCACAGGATTCCCTTTTGGGAATAGGTGAAAAAAAGCTGAGTAGAAAAAGGAGACAACCAGGTGAAAGAGACCTATCCCTTAAATACATAACTGATAGTAAGCAACTGGATGGTCTTAATGAATTCAAAAGTTTTGCTGCCATCTTTAAAGCTGAGCATGTGCATACATATTTTCTCAGCTGGGACCTATATGTCTAAAAATTATGGCAGCAGTTTGAAAGATGAGAGATGTGCCACTTCTGTCACCCCTTACATTAATGAGATGGCATGAGTGGGCATATGGCCTGTGGTGTCCTTGCCCCTTATGGTATATAGAAAAGACTTGTGGCTGTGATTTTGTCTTTTTCTGTCTTTCGAAATTATAAAAGTGTATTTTAAAAAAATATAAATTCTTAGCTAAGAGTAGCTAAGAGATCTACATTAAGTGATATCTAGTTTAAACTTTTTGTCAAAGAAAGCTTAATACAGTAAAGAATAAATGGAACATAAATATAAGGACAAATACAGAGGAATAATAGGGCTTGCTCCCTCCTTCATAAATCAGATCTCATAAGATCTGATAACTTAGTTTTTCCTTTTCACTTTTAAAATGGAGATTAAATAATATTTGACCAGGAAAAGAAGCACTATTTAAAATAAAATTAATACATATTTCTTAGCTTTTTAACTTGTTAGATATTTGATGGTTGCACATATTAATATTGCAGACTGTCTACTCCTCATCATTATTCAGTCTTTATCTTTCTGTCTTTAATAATTAATAGTGAATTTAACTCTTTGTATAATCCCATTTAGACCCTATAACAAGCATTAGGGTTGGATAGGTGTAGACCTCTCCCAAATTTATTCCTGTTTGCCATGCAAGAGTAAAATAATACAACTGAATTGAATTTTCTCTGATGCCATTCTGGTTCGAGATTTCTTACTAGCACTGACTAAATAAGCTTGATACTTTGGTCATGTTGAATAGCTAGGCCACTAAGTATTTCAGATTAAATATCTATGATACTTGAGTACCGTACCTACACTTCCGCTCATGTTGTATCCACACATCGTGCATCTTTTTCCTGCCTGCACGTCAGCATTCCGATGATGTGCATATCCCAAAACTGACGTTATTTCCCCTCTCACAGAAGTGCTATGGCTTCATTTTCCTCTTTGCATCTTGCATGCAAGCAGGGGTGCAATTTGCTGTGGGGATGGACAGGAGATACAGCTGGGAAGTCGTGGGAAAGGTCTACCAATGATTCACAAATATCCTGGTTGATAAACTAAGCTCCTCCTGACCTACTTTCTCATGACTGCGAAATCAGGCCATATTTACTGTAATCAAGCTCTTTGCATTTCTTACAAATGCATTTGTGTAAATGTAGCTTCATGGGGATGAGCAGCTTTGGAAATCTGCTGTCACCTCTGTCCTGGCATTTTATTACCATGCTCTCAAACCCCACGGGTAATCATGTAAACACATTTTAGTTCTTTTCTTCGCTACAGATTCTTCTCAAAATATATTTGTGCTAATATAGCTGCAGAAGAAAGAAAAACTCTGAGTAGATAGCCTAGAAGGAAAAGCTCTCTGTAACTGGTTAAAAGCATCCACTAGTTTTGCTGATGGAGGGGAGGTTTTCTGGAAAACCTGTTTCTCTCAGATGTATTTGGGCAGGTTGTTCTCAGTAATGTAGTTCCAGATGTACTGTGCTTTCCAAGATATCCTGTCATTATGTAAACCTATAAATGTTTTCCAGTGTTTCCTAAGATATTTGTTACAATATTTTTTTATCCAGTCTAGGCGATCACACATCATTTTGCCAGGCTCAGATACACAGTAATTGTAAGATACATTTTAAAAACCCAAAACTGATCACATGCTCAGCAAAAGAAGAAAGTATTCAGGTAATTTTGAAAAAATGATCATGCAAATACTGTATTACATGTAGATTTTTCCCCAGACTTTAGCCACAAATCAAAATGTCTTTGGTCATGATATTGACATCCGTACAGATCTCTTTCCATCAGTAGCAGTGCAATTACAGAGGTGCTCAGGTGGGATTGTCAGGGCAAAAGTTCTGTCTCCCTTTCACCACCTGTTCAGTACTAGCAACTGCATTTGCTTGTGCTTTTTTTCTGAGGTTTGTGATATTTTCAATCTATTTTTCTGAGGTTTGCAATATCATATGCCAAATAATTTACAAGGCATCACTGGCAAATTAAAGACTTTTGGGTTACTCTCTTTATCTTGCCTATGCCAACAGAGATCCTCTAGAAACAGCAAAACCATTTTCAGCCACCTTTGGGTGCGATGAGAGCTAAATGAAAGAGTGATTGCTCCCACAATCAGTTTCTGCAGTTGCAAGCTGAAGATGCTTAATTCAGAAACCAAGCTCAGATCCTTAGAATGACACCATCTTCTCTCCGTAAGTGTGGGCTTGTCAGACAGGCATCCTTTCACTGGAGTCTGTAGAGTTCTGATCACACTCACAGCAGCTGACTGAGGGAGGTTGCTGTGGGTTTCCATAGCCAAGGAAAGAAAATTTTGATGGTCTAGGGAGCACCAAACTTCCAGGGACAGTTGTGCTTCCCAGTTCTGTATTCACTTTCCATACAGCTCTGTTCATGCTCTTGAGTGCTTTGCATAGTGGAGATGTTACAGAGTGCTTGTTACTGTGTCCCAAAATCAGAGTTTAAAAAAAGTCCAGAGGATGGCCTAGTCTATCTTTTTACTTGTTTTTAATGGAATATTGTGAATATACTAAATAAGTAAAATGGTTTCTGTTACTTTTATCAGGAACTTATGCACTTCAATGAAACCCATTACATAGTTGTTGCTGGTTTTTTTAAGTACAATATCGATGTTCAAGTAATACCAGATGAAACTGATTTCAGCCATCACTAACTCTGGCTTTTCAGAAAGGGAAAAAATCCTTCAGTATTTCCAACTTCAGCTGGAACATTGGCACAGGAAACAATTTAGCAGGGCTAGCATGCAAGGAAGTGATGTAACTTTTACCAAATTTTCTGACTGTGTGGAAAAAAATCCAGCATCAATTGGCCTACTACCCTATTAAACCACTAGTTTCCTGTGCCAATGAATTGGAAAATGAACTGCATCTCCTTTGCTGACATTTGCCATCTACATCAGCTGTTTTTTTAACAGCTAAATATCAGGTTTCTGACTATGCCATAACACGTGCTTAAGTAAGTCCAATAGGAAATACTTATTTAAGTCTCATTTTGGCCTGAACATAAATTTCCCTTTCTAATAATATCAGAAACAGGCGTGCATGCTGATGTAGAACTGCCTGTTGGTTCATTAATATATTATTTTAAAAATCCTGGTTCCTTAGTTCAGAATACAATTCCTAACATAATGGTAGTAATGTTAGCAGTAGCAAGTTGGAAAGCAGAATTTGTTTTATGAAAATGTCAGGTTTTTTTAAATTGGAAGATAGAAGTTAAAAACAAATGTCCATCAAGCAGAATTTAAATTTTTGGAGGAAATTACTTCTGAGAAAATATTTTTTTCCTTTTGATGTATCAAGTATTCTGTTGAGATAACCTCATAAAATTGCAGTATAATAAGAGATCCTATAACCTGGTATTTGAATAACATTTAACCTGGTATTTGAATAACATCTGAATAAACATGTTAGAATATTAAAGCCTAAATAAATTAACAAAACAATAGTGAAGGAAAACTACCAGAAAAGGTCAGAATGTAATGCTGGTTGTTTTCTTAACAAAATGAGAAACAAGAAGCAACTTTTCCCTCATATAACAAAATTGTCAATAATTTCTTTTCTAGAAAAAAATGAAAACACTGCCTTTTCTGAGGCAGTATGAATCCACTGGAAAAAACTCTTATGAAAGGGTGTGGAAGGCAGAGCAAGCACTGGACAATGTGAATGCAAGAAGGGGATTGGTTTGAGTAAAGAACTCAGGGGCTTGCAGAGGAATACCTGGTAGCATCCCTGTAGCACTCAAATACCTTTGAACCAATAGTGATAAAACCCCAGCCTTGGTGGCTCTGCAGCTGATGCCCTTTCCTGTGGCTGGGACCAATGGACATGATGTACTGTGGGAAGGAGCTGGCAGAAATTCTCCTGTTGAACCGAGGTTAAACAATGCAGAGATACACAGGAGAAAATGCATGGTGAAAGAGAATCGTAGAATAATTTGGATTGGCCGGGACCTCTAAAGGCCACCTAGTCCAAAGCTCTTGCAATGAGGAGGGACATCTTCAACTAGATCAGATTGGGCCTGTCCAGCCCAGCCTTGAATGGTTCCAGAGGTGGGGATCCACCATCTCTCTGGTCATGTGCACCTCTAACTATGTATATCTTCAGGGACTGGTAGCTATTTAGTATGGTTAATTACTTTTATTTTATTTTTAAAAAAAAACAAACAGCCAAACCCAAAAAAATCAAAAAACCCAGGCGTTTGTTAAGCAGGTGATGGTTTTCCAGATAAGATGAAAAATATTAAGTTCATAGGTTATATATTTAAATGTTAAAGGCAAATAGTGGTTTTATTTAACATGTACATCAATTTTAGCTTATTTTTGTTATTTCACTGCAGCATAGAGCCAAATATAACTTTCCAAATAGCTTTTTTTTTCTTTAATACTGAGTGCCAATATATTTTAGTGTGTATGTGGGAGTACAAATCATTTGAATTAGATAATGTGGTAACAGATGTCTGTGTTATTGGAGACTTATTTTGCTAGATGTCATACAGACAGGTAGGTCCTAATTATCATTTAAAGGTCAGTGTAAGAAACAGGGAGGCTTTCACAATGCCAACTAGTTTACTTAGCCTTCTACTCTGAATCACTGTGTCAGAGAGTCTATGTCTTCCCTTTGACTCAGAGGAACCATGGGAAAACAACTAGATGATTTAACCAGGCAAGTTTTGAGCTGATATTTGGTTAAACTAATTGTACTCTAAATTACAGTGATGGACAGTGGAGTAGCATTTGAGACAGATCAAATATCCTAAATTGTAACATTTGCTGTTTAACCGTTGTGTAGTAGAATTCAGCAGACATTCAAACAACCAAACTTTCCTTCTTTTTGTTTTGATGTTCAAAATGTTCCATTGCTTTAGGAATAAATAAATATTGGAGTCATCTGTGCACCCCACTTTCTGCCGAGATCAGAACTAGGATGAGAATGGTGCAGAAGGTGCTTCCAGGGAAGAGAATCTCATGAGAAAATTCTGATCTCAGGTTTTCTGCTTAAATTCCAAGATACTAGGATAAATTGAAACATTCAGAAATTGCTTTTTTTTTCTTTTTTTAAATAAAGTGCACCCATCAAAGCACTTGAGGTTTGCCTGTTATCTACTATATGTATCAGCAGTATTGCTTGAAAAGTGTTCATTTTGCAAATTCAGACTCTGAAGCTCGAGAAAACAGTTATGGTAATGGCTGTGTGAATATCTGTAAATTAGCAGAATAACCAAAACAGTTTTGTTTTCAGCAGTTCTCATAATATCTATTCTTATTTAAGGAGTTCCACTGTAGTGATGGTATTTTATTTATCACTTCCCCTCTCCTTCAAACAGTCTTTATTGGAAAATAAAGGAAAATGAGCTGTGCTTTTGCAATGGTCTTCCATCTCTACAGCTGTGACCTCAAGAGTATCCAAAAGATCTGTCACGAATCACACATATTCTTAAAAATTACTTACTTCTTTTCAGAGAAGATACAAATTCAGCTCTCTGGTCTATCACAATACCTCTGTGATACTAAGAAATGAGTTTTAATCACTTTAGCTATGTCTAAGTTGCCTAAACTCTGGAGTTCCTCCTCCTTCTATGGCTGGCAACGTGAGGCAGCTGAGAGCTGGGATGAGATCTAGAGCCTATTTCTTGTTTCTCTCTTGCCTCCTGATTTCTCTGTGAAGAAGTCCAGGGATGTAAGTTGGAAAAGCACCACAGTGCACTGGATAATGCTGGTTGATAAGGAAACCAGAGCTAAGTGGCTTATGGCATCTGTCACACAGTATACATGTAACTATTGTCTTTGGCTAATATGGAAATAGTGTTACCTTTTTTCAAAGGAAGAAAATAATGTTAGGAATCATGAACCTTTAGTATACTGTAATAAAAGAAGCCTTACACCTCTTCCTAAACACATTTATTTTGAAGGATCTGTCTCAAACATAGTTATATACATATGGTTTAACAGTTGGATTTGATCTAAAGGGTCTTCTCCAATCTCAGCAATTCTGTGATTCTGGACTAATCAAGGTTTATAGCTATCTAGTCACCCTCAGGGTTCAAGTGCAATTGGCAAGAGCACAAATAACAAACGCATGTTGAAATGTAACACTGTTAGCCAGGTTCAGATATGGTGGTGTTTTTCCCAGGGGCTCGAGTAGGAGTTCATCACTTTGCAATGTCTGTGAGTCACGCCAGGCAGCCCTGGCAGCGCTGCATGACCTTGCAGAGTGCGTGTCCCCAGCTAACCTGAGCATCTCAGTGTGAAGGACACGTGAGCAGCTTTCCCTGGGCCAGGTGTGTGCAGGCAGGGAGTACCTGCAACCTCCCCTAAAGCCCTCAGCAGGCACAATATTCAAGTAGTGTTATTGTTGTTTTATTGCCCAGCCCAGTTCTGCTTGGGCAATTATGGTTGACAAAGTGTCTTGTATCTGCAGTTGCTTTTATTATGAATAATATTTAAAAGGGTTTTTTTGTTTTGTTTTGGTTTTGTTTTTCAAAATCATTTGATTATTTGTGTTTTATTACTTGTGTTGTTTTGCCAGTGACACCTGGGCTATTGGGTCAGGGTACAGTTGCAAGCTATGGTTAATAGCTGTAAGCTCTGCTGTTCACCCACAGCTGAAGTGTGACCAGTGCTGAAAAGGGTTGGATACAAATGCTATTTGTATCTATGGAAATTAAATAGAATGTGAGCAAAAATTTAAAATAATGTTGTGTCCAAACCAATATTACAGTCAGAGAAATGGGATAAGGATGAATTCTGGGCAGAACAGTGGGATATAAGGACCAATTCTAAGAATCATCTATCACTGTCACAAGTAACAAAGGCCACAAGTACTTTATCCCTTTATGGTTTGTGAGGAGTCATTTGCCTTAATTTAACACAGGGAAGAGGGCTTACCTGACTTATATGTTGCTTCAGTCCTGTCCTGACTGATGTATCAGCTGAAGGGTTGCAGCTGGCAGCCACAGCCACACAAGCAGCCTGGCCCGTGCTGGGCAAAGCTGGAGACTGAGATGCTTTGGAAGTGAGGTGTGCTCAGAAACTGCCCTGCCTGGCCTGTCACCAGCACTGCCTGCTGCAGCACTGAAATCAGCTGCAACAAATGCTTGCCTTCTCACCTAAATACCAAAAAAGTGCTATTGCTGTTGGGTTGAGCCAGTTTGCCCCAAAGAGTAAGGGAAGGGATGTACATCTCTGAGAGGAGCTAACACGTAAATGCATTTCAGCATGAGCTACACTGGATGAAGAGCTGTGACCCAGTAAGACAGGGAAGCAGAAATTCCAGTGCATGATTTCTCTTCTCCAGCTGTGTGTGGCCTTGGGTGGGGAGAAGATCTTCCCATCCCATCTGAAAGTAACGGTGTCTTGTTTCTGAGAAGAACTGATGTGCAGGCACAGACTTTGGAAAGTTGTTATTCTGAATATCTGTAAGCAGTTTTCATGCATTTCTTCCATGGGCTATTTTCCGCATTTCTGAAGACACTTTTTTTGTGGTTAAATTTTCCTAAGAATTTACATAAAACTCCTCCAATTGTGCTAAACTAAAAAGCATTTAAAATGAAATCCCTTTTCATTATGAATCCATAGACAGTAAAACCTAGAAGCTGGTTTCCAAGAAAACTGCTGATTTGGGTGTCCTCATTCCAGACAATCCAGTTAGAAACATCCAAACTGAATTGATTTTCAGGAACTAACTAATAAGTATCATTTGACTAAAGGGGTATGTCTTTAATATTTTCCGTGTTGGTATCATAAAATCATAGCCTGAGGTTTTCAGTTGTGATGGAAAAGATATAATAGCTGAGGAAAAGGTATCGTCATTCCTAAAAGGGTCAAATTGCCTTTTTAACTATGTGGTATCATGTTTCTTGGCTGGACTAATTCCTCCCATGCTATGGAATATTATCTGCATTCTCAGACTATGTCCAATTTAGTGATTTTTCTCTATTATACCATATAAAATGCCTTTTACATATACATAGTAATCCTTGCATTCACTTAGTGTTGCACAATAAGCATTGTATATTATCTAGAAAGCGTGTATTCTCTCTACTGCCCGCGTATGTGGAGTAGCACATGTGCAGACATAGCAAGGCAACACATCCACTCCCATACATTCACTTCTGGGATGTTTCGAATTAAAACCATAAATATCAGGCAATGTGAGACATCGTCTCTGCACCTGTAGCTGCATTACCTATGATCATTGTTAAAAAACTAAGGTTGGACACAAGTTGCAATCAAATGTTTTAGAATTTCCTTAATTATTCTGTAATCAAAACTGGCTCATTTTAAACATGATGTGTATTAGATGTCTGATTCTTCATGCATGTGAGCCCTCTCGAAGCCTTACTACCCTCTCTCATTACTATTCCTCCTCACAGAGGAGGAAACTCTTGAACTCTAATCATACTTGGGTCCATTCTAGTTAACCAGCCGAAACAGCTCATTTGATTCACAGGAGGTCTTTGAGTGACTGTGGACATAGAAAGGTAAAAAAGAGGTAAGGAGAGAGCACACTGCTCCCTTGGCAATTCAATGTGCTATCTGTGAAGAGAATTTACCACTCTCAGTACTGTGCAATAACAGTGCCTTCTTTAAAGCTGAGATCCCTCATTTGTACTCTTCAACCAAGACCTTTCTATGTCTTATTGTCTCCTGCTTTCTTTCCTTTTCCTAGATGAAACTCCTTCCTAAGCAGTAATTTAAGAGAGTGAGAGAATATCGTTAAAGACGTCAGAACGAGGAGCTTCTTTATTATAATGTTCCATAATCTCTTTTGTAAATTAATTTGTATGTTTGATCTATGCATATAGCATGACTAAATAAGCCTAGAAAATATATGAATCTTGATATTTTGGCTCAGTACCAGTCACTTTTCCTCACTTCACTTGTCAAAAATAATCTAGAACTTTGGCCAGGCTTATCTATTTCTAAATTCAGCCTATGATAGAAAATGAGCTTACAAATATTAACAGCTGTTCAGTAATGATGAGACAATGAAATGAAATACCTCCAAATAACTGCAGTAGATTTTAATTTTTTTTCCCCCTATATAAGTCTGAGGAATTAAAACAAATCCCATTTAGATAGGCAAAGTTTTAGGGGACAGTTAATGACAGAAACAGTAATTACAGGAAAAGCTACCTCAAAGAGCCCGAGTTCCACATCAGTAACAAACTGTAACTGATGAATCAAGAAGATAAGACTACCTTTACGGACAAACGGGAAAGAGTCTAAAAACAGATATTCCTGTTAACAATGGGAAAATATCTGGAGAAAAGCCAAAGTCTCATTTACTTGTGCAGCCTTTAGGGAAGCAAGTATAATGTATGGTTGCCATGCTAGGAATATCAGAAAGCAGATTAGCAGCTGAGAGGCTGTTCAAACAGAAATCTGTCTTAAAAGTAGTGTATAGGGTTTCTACGATTTGTATATGATGAAGCTTTTGTGCTGCTTATGTCTATGGTTTGAGGATGTTTATAATGAGACACGCAAAAGTGTGTTTTAGCATATGAAAGAGAGAGAGCACAGTAGGGAATCAGACTTCCTATCACATAATTGAGCAAAGTATTGAAGGAGATGAGGTATATCAATTTTCTGGTGGTTGGAGATGAGAGGGAGAAGGCTGCAGCTGGTCTGAGCCAGAGGAATTAGTTTGTTTGTCACAACCTTGTGAGCTTTCATGTGTTTGTTTCCCTGGGGGCAGGAGCTAAAAGCTGTTGTGATGTGATAGTCCTTGACTTCCTGGCAGCAGCAGATAGCCCACCAGATGACTGATTGCCTCAGTGCACTGGGGTGGCCAAGCCAGCTACCTCCTACAATCTCCTGGGTCAGTCAATGGGAGGTGTGACAAAAACTTCCACTACAATTCTAGGGGAACCATTAGGACTGCTGGGACTCAGGTCAAGCACAATTTCTGCAGAGGGATGGATGGTTGAGCTGCCAGAGAGCAGAAGCAGGGATGAGAGTTCAGCGGGGACAGAAATAGCAGACCAACTAGGTCTTGTGAGTTTTCTCATCATTTGGAGAGCCCAGGGTCAGCTGAAAGTGGCAAATTCAGGCGCAGTTAACAAATGAACCCCACGAGTACATCAGGCGGAATTTTTACTGCCTTGTAGGATGTAGGCCAACGTGTAGAGAGGACTTGATGGTGATGGAAGGTATTCATGACAGCTGCTCTCTGCTGGCTGGAGCTAGAACTAGACCCCCACAGCTGCAGGGAGATGTATGTGTTTTTTCCTTTTGTCAGCTGATAACTTCCTGGACTTCTGAATTAGGAGAGTCTGAAGTTTTACCTTAGCAGAAGATGAAATGCCAGGAGCATCAAGTCTGTAATTTAACAATAACCATGAAGCCAGTAAGTCACAGCTTTGTTTAAGTAAGGCTTGGTTAGGTCACATTGCTCAAAAGTAAATGAAAAGGAAAGATTAAAGTGAATTCAGCAGCGAACAATTATCTTTGACCACATGTTATCAAGTAGATGGCCTTATGCCTTTAAGTCTAGGATAATTATGGTTTTCTCCAACAATATCCAATTACATGATGAATAACCTTGGCATCTAAGGCAGGAACCTCTGACATGCGTCACTTCTTACCTCAAGAAGACTGTTTATCAGAGTTATCAGTGCTGGCTGCTGAAAAATCAGCCTGCTATTGTTACATTCCCATTCAGAGCACGCTGTCTTCTAAAACATCCGAGCAGACCTGACAGACTGACGGCTGAGAGTACTTTGACATACTCAACCAGAGGGAACTCCTGGGGGGAATAAGCCAACTGCATTCACTGCACTTCCTCCTTTATAGTGTGTGGTCATGCATCTGGGAAATCTAGGGGAAGTCTCTCTTTTGAGAGACAAAGCAGCAAATACATATAGGAAATCTTCAGGTCATATTTCTGATTTCCACTTATTTTACTCCAGGTCCTTGTTAAGGCCAGTAGTTGAAAATTACAAGGACAGAAATGTCTTACACTGTGGAAAAGGCTTTTATATATAGGGAGTAATCACTCCACAAAGAGAGAAGCATTCAATTTCTGACTAGCCTTAGATCCCATAAGCAATAAAGAATGAAAAGCATTATTAGAACAATAAGTGTTTTCATTAAAATTCTTCCTAAGAATAGATTAGAAGGTGATGTAATTTGTACAGTAACATCTTGTACTGTCTTAGAATAAGAAGAGTCAAATTGGGAAAAGAAAGTATGAATTGAATTCCAGAATTGTTTGGTATATTCATTAACAGAAAGAGCTATTTGATATATATTATTTTTTATCAATTCAACTATATAATACACTAATTAATCAGGGATTTTCACTTAATAGATTTAAGTTTGGTTTGAATCTTGGGTTATTGCTTTAGAAATGTCTACTGCCACAAAGAAAAATTATCTTCCCACCCCTTTGCCAGAAAAATATTAGCTTTTGACTTATAACTAATAAAACTTTTGTTAATAATTAAAGAATGTTGATGATTAGAAGCAGCCTACAGCTGCTATATATGGATATTACAGATGAGATCTATCAGTCTCTGTTTCCCAGTGAATGTGAAAACATGACATAGGTCATCAAGATGTTACGCACTAGATCCAAAAAATGTTCCTGGACTGGGATTTTGGAATTCCATAGGATTTTGTGCTTAAATCCAAGGCTAAGACCCTGAAAAACTCCCACTTAACTTTTGTTTGACATTGAAAATGATTCAACACTCTGCCTGGCGCAAATTTCTTTCTTTGCTTTTTTGCTTTTTACCTTTAAAACCCAGGCGATGTGTGAAAGATTTGAGTGTGAGCGTACTCAAAAGAACCTCAGGTTGAGACAGAGCTCAGAAGCCGCTTCTGCTTTTATATTTTCATCCTATTTGCATCCAGATAAGAAGCATTTTTACTGGAGTCCCCTTAAGCTCACTCCAGTTGATGTTCTCAGTACATGCCAGGTACAGCTCACCACAAGCACTGGCGATGACCATGACAAAATAAGACCAGGAGGAAAAGAGATGCCTTTTCTTTAAATAACAATAAAACTGGGCATGGAATTTATATACCAGTTTAGCATTTACAAGAGTTATCCATAAACTGGGGGAGCAGATTAAATTTCACTGTCTACCGGGGGAAGGCTTCTTCCTCAGCTTGTAGCTCCAAGCAGAAAACTTTGCCTGCGGCATTAGGTGAACTGAGCAGGAACAGCCTGTCTGTGCAATAAAGAAGTCAAGGTTAGTTGTGTATGCATGTGCAAGAGTGAAATAGTTTTGTAGTGTCATGGTTAAGACATGCACTCAGGATGAGGGAGAGCAGGAATCTTGTCTGAACATCACAGTCTTCTTGGATTTTTTTACATGGCATCCATGGGGGACATCTAGTTCAGAGACCACAGTTTAGGAATGCTTCTTCAGTAGTGTGTGATTTTAACTGGAGCAGATTAACAGAGCAGCTGTAGTTTTAAACTTTAATTTATTTTTGGCTTTTAAAGTCAGCTTTTTTTTATTTAAGGTTTTATAGTTTAAATTTCAAGTAGCTTTACAGTAGCTCTCTATGCTTAAAAATTGCTCAGGTGCTTGTGGGCCAAATGAAATGCAGAACTTAAAGTCCTCAAGTGAACAGGGACTGCTTGCAATAAGTTTGTTCATATTCTTTTCCTAACTGGCTGATAACCTATATGCAGATGCTTTAAAAGTCCCGCTGAGACTAGAGTGACTATTTCAATACTTAATAACTTTAAAAGACTGAACCTGCAGTTTTCCTGTTCCAGTGCTGCTACTTTATTTTGTGGATACACATTTGAGTTGCCATTTGAATCAGCATTTGCGCTTCTCAGGCAGACTCAGACACAAATTGCTGTGATATTTTGCCTTGGAAAAATTACAAGTAACTTGCCGCAAAGTCTTGCATTACACACCAGCCAGCACTTTAGGGAAGCTTTATGATGACAAGGAAAATATAGACATAGAACTGTTCTACCAAGAAAGACGCATTTATTCTGGTGGTGTGGCTTCGGAAACCTGATTGAAAACAGCTTCTTTGTTTGTTTGTTTTTGCGATAGTCAAAGGGTAACTGGCAAGTGTTTGTGCACCAGCACTCATGGGAGAAAACAGCCTGGAATGTGAGAGCAGATGTTGCATTGGCCAACTTGAAATGGAGGCAAGATGACTGAAATCCTCCATGATTCTCATCCCTTGCCAAATTAAATCCAATTTAGAGCAATGTGTTGCTACACATTGCACCAACAATTAAAGAGGATAAAAGCCCCGACTTATTTATTTTAAAAACTGAAGAAGTCCTGTTTTACAATACCGTATCAACTGCTCTTGCAAAAGAGATGCCACAGGATCAGTGAGCAAAGGGCATTAAGAGCAGAATTTTATATCTTGTCGAGCAGACAGCTCCTCCATCAGCAGGACACTCGCACAAGCTGCACGACAGCACTGATCTCCAGCTGACATAGGCACTACATCAGCTCCATCCCTCCCCTTATATCATCTATGTCACTGTGTTAATCCAACTCACCTTCCTTTATGTCAGATAAGTTTACTACCACAAAGCTGGGTCACTAGAGGTCTTACTTGTTAGTTCTACGGGAAGAAGCTCAATAAAGAAGCATGGTAGAAGCTGAAATTTTGGCTACAAAATATTTTTGTCAAAAATTTCCTGAATTCCACAAGGATTTTTTTCTATTTGTCAGAGCAGTTACGTGCTCATTTTCTTCCACAAACAAAAAAATTTCAGTTTTTGTCTGTAGATACTGGATTCACAGATGCTATAGGAATTCCTCAGGTGAACCTTAACATGTCTGTCTCTTTATCCCTTTTTCTTCTGTGACTGAGGTTACTCAGCCAAGCTGAACCTGCTGTGAGCTGTCACCAGGGACTCCAATCATATGCTGGAGTAACTCAGTGAGAGACACAGTGATGCACCTCCCACATAAAAGACTGAAGCACACAGACCTTTAACAGCCCTGCCTCTTGAACGCCACATCAGCCTTCTGAATGTAAAGCTTGTTAACAGCCAAAGGATTTCCACTAAAAACTGTTGGATTTGGGTCTCAAGTTTTCATCTTTTACTGAAATGTGATTACAAGATCTAATTTCAGGAAGACAATTTTTGTCAAACATTTCTGAAGAAATTCTTCTTCCAGCCTGCTTAGATGCATACTTGTTATGAAAGGCAGGCAAGTTTTTGAGTGGAAGAGAAGCAGGCATAGTGACAGCAAAAATAAGGACAGGAACTGAATGATGGGCCCTGCCTATGTGAACCTGTGCTTCTGGTGTAGCTCCTACCAAGGGAGTTAAATATGAGATCCTGCATCACATCTTCTCACTCTCGAGGCAGCTTCAGCAAGAATATAAAAACCAGATGGATAAAGGTGCTAGTATCTCAGTAATTCCTGCAGATGATCTTTCCATTTCGAAGAAGAAGCTTTCTGGCAGGACAGTGTTAGAGGGATTTATGCTGTTTTGCAGAGGGAGGGCTTGAGGCTGCACAGCTGCCAGCCTCAAACCTTCCTAGATCTACTACTGGAAATTCACTTAAAATTAAACATCGCAACACACTCCCCCAACAAAGATTAGGAGCAAAAAAATGTCAAGTAGGAAATGTTCAGGGCGAAGAGAGAATGGTGGTGCTTCTGATTAAAATCAAAATCAAACTCCCCCCCATCCCATTCTAGGATTTCAGAAAGCTTTCCAGCACACATCTGCCTCCAGTTTCCTCTTTGTTTATTCAGTCATCAATTATCAAGAGACTTTTTGTTTTGTCTCAAAGAGCTGCACAATTTGAAGCAACTGTGGTATCTAAGATGGTTCTGCCTCAACCAAACACAGATTCCTTCATGGCACAGAGAAGGTGGTTTGGATTAAAATAAAAATATCCAAAACCAACAGCATTTTCTCTGTAAACTGTTCTGAGGGCTATTATAGTGTCATTTTCCCCCGTGAAACAAATAATACACAGACTTCAAAAGCCTCGAGTCTTGTTCTCAGACAGAAAATAAATGAGATTTGCCATCATGATTTACGATGCTTCCGTTCCTTTTGTTTTTTTTAAGAAAAGTGAAATATGTTAATAATTAAAGCAATGCAAATTTGGATTCTTCTGGCTTCTAAAATATTATGACATGCACTTGCCTCAAGAGCCCTCTAGGACAAATGTACAATGAGAGCAATTGCACTTGTGCCTTAAATGTGGTAGCTCTCTGGACATATAAACCTCAGATAAACCAGAGGATTCATGTCTGTTATGCTCTCTGCTGATAGCAAGAAATTACAATGAGGCATCTGCCAGTTATCTTCCCTTTCCAACAGAGCTCTGTCAGTGACTGCTATTGTTGTTACATCATGTAGCTACAGGCTGGGAACTCGAATAATTTATGCTGCCCCTTAGCTTACTTTCAGATCTTCACAACTCCTTCCATAGGAGCAGTCCCATGGTGATTTTAATTGAATATTTACAGAATGGCCGAGTGTATTGGCAACTCTATTTGAGGTTTCCAAAGCAAAGCCAAATAATACCGGTTAAACAATGATTTTGTTGTATTGCAGATACTGACCCAAGTTTGTAAATATATAACTCTGCAAACCAATAGGTAAAGAAATTATGTTCTGTTAGAAAATCTTCACAGGGCAGTTAGAGCTGAGGGAAGTAAAGTTTGTGTCTTTTTCTTAGACAAACAATGACCTTTCTCTTGACAAATGCCTGTCTCAACCATCAAAGTTCCAGAACGCATTCCGGGACTTGACAGAGTTCCCAGTCATATACCTTAACTATAAATTTGTCTTCCTACTTTTGTGGAAACCTGAAATACAGTTCATGGAGTGAAAATGCACAGGCTTCTTTTTAAGAGTATGTTCATACAGTATTTATTAACAAAAACAATAGTAAGACAAATGTATTTATAGGCTATCTTTACATATTGTTATCTGTCTAAAAAGGCACTGAAAGTTACCGTCCCTTCTTCTGTCAGCATAGTAATACACTTCTTGTTATGATAATGTTATACAATTCTGCTGTCAGTTCAATGCACTGTTTTCAGATGGAGAAGTCAATTCTAGTCCACTAGTCCTTGCTTTCTTCTAAGAAAAGTCTAGTAATAAAGTGTATGATCCCAGTATTTCTGAATTGCTTTCATTAGCACTCTGTTGTAAAATAAAAAGGTACCTCAATAAGATTTTATCTTATATATGCATGAATAAAATGTGAAGATCTCATTATTGTATGCTAATAAACAGAGCTCTGCAATATGAATAATTCCTTTTAATTAAGTGCTAAATTACATTTTATTTATATTAATCTATAAGCTCATGTGAAATCCTGATCTAGAGTTAAAAATCGTTTTACCTTATGTTTCAAAAAGGACAAATTTCTCATTGGACTAAATCACATTTGCCATCCCCCATAAACCTGTCCTCATGCAAGTGCATGAGACAAATGCCTGATAGAGTTGTAGGCTGCACTCGCAAATTGATGGAATGTGTACTGGAAGCAGGCAAACGATAAACACACTCTTGCAACCTGTCATAAATTATGAATTACATACATCCTAAGCACCCTCAGTTGAATCTTAACTGAGCTGAATGAACTGAGCTGAAGGTAATTCATGAATACTGAAGTCTGTGTGTTAGAGCAGCTGTTGGGTTGAAGTCCCAATGGGTGCTGGCTCTCTGGCAAGGTTCAGAGAAGCAGGAGCACAAGAAGGGCAGATTGGATGAATTAAACAGCCACAGCTGAGGCCCCCAGGTCTGCAGAGTGTATGCTTTGGAGGATTTTGTTTGGACTGCTCCTAATCTATGTCTATGGATTAGATGTCTAGCAGCAGCTAGAATGCACTAGAAGTGCTCCCAGAGGACAGGCCTTGCTCTGTTATGAGTGAAAGTTGTCCAGTTTGTCTCTTCCGACACTGCTTCATAATGCAAACCAAAGTTTGCAGTAACTTGGGATAGAATCTCAAGAACACACTTCTGAGATGATCTAAAACACTACTGTGTACACTTTTTTTACAAAAAGAAATTGTAGAGTACCCTCCTTAAAAATTTTACTGCGGATTGATATTTACAATGTTCTGAAAATCGAAACCACGTTTCACATATTAATGGTGGAATTTAGTCTTCATATCTAAAGATTTCATGATACAGTCAATTTTTCTGCCCATGGGATAGTGTGATGACCCCCTTAAGCATTTGAAAAATCCTTTGTCATGCTTTCAATTTACTTTATTCAACTCAAATTCAGGAGCTATTCAGATGTCAGAAAAGGTCCTGCAGCTATGTCACAGGGGGAGAGAGAGAAAAATTAAGACTTCACAAAAGCAATAAGGAAAAGAATTCAGTTAATAAAAACAATTTACCACAAATACATTTATACAAATATCCTGAAAACTTAGAACTTGGATTTATGCTAAAAACAATGAATTACCTTGCAGATGATGCTGATAAGCCTATTTTTTAAAATATAGGGGATATTATTCCCTATATATTAAACCTTGGAGCTTTGACCACCATGAAAAACAATGTCTGTGCTCCAGGAATAAGATTATTCTCCTCCAACTGCTCACATCCACACAAACATTCAGTTTCTGGAGGAGTCAGTGGGGAGAAATAGGCAGTCTCTAAGTAGGGCTCCTCAGACAGTTTTAGACATCTGTTTTGCAATGATCTAAGTCTGAAGGAAACACCTCTTTCTTGTTCTTTTCTGCTACAAAAGGGATGATTACATGATGGCTGTAGACTTTAAAATGAAAGTTTTTTACAGAAGCTTACAGATATTCTGTTAGATGAATTGCATCCCAACTGTCTTCAGCGCTATTTCCTCTGCAGAGTGAGAAGAATGCCCTGTGAGGGAATTCCAGGAGGAGAACTCTCTGAACTTTCCCATAAGAAATACATTTATCTCTTGACATAGCCAGCTGCGTTTCAGAAATTCCATTTCTTGTTGCTAAATAGAATTTCCATCATTTACTACCAATATTCACAGTCCCCTTCCATGTTTTCATAAGCCCAGAGCCTCAAGTGTTTGGATCAGATCAGGGCTTGAGTATGCACAGTGCTAGACATTGTGACTGAGCCTGGCATGGAAACTTATTTCAATCTACTCATTTTTTGGTTCCAGTGAGAATATGCAAATACATGCTTAAGTAGTTCGATGATCAATGGATGATCTAACAGAGCAACTTAATGCTTTAAGAAGTATGAGATGAACAAGAAGACAACAGATTATAATTAGAAATTATAATTTACTATAAAAAAAATTAAAAATAAAAAGGAAGCTAAAGCCCTCAAATAAAACTAGTTACTCAGCTAACAAGGCAGAAGAACAGCAGGATTTTGATTTGGTAGTTTTATTTTTTAATACTAGAGGTGAAAAAATTCCTACAAATATTAAACTCCCAATTCTCAGTAAGAACGGTGAAATTATTAACAATATTTCAGAACAGCAAAAATTTTTACCCCCAGTATATGAGGCATCCTTATAAAACAGAGCCGAGAAGAATATAGGAAAATGCCTCCTTCACCTGAGAACTTTATGAGCATGTACAGCCAGGAACTGAGTGCTCGAAAGCACAGGAATTCCATGGCTTTGTCAGACATAGATCACTCTCTCTAAGGGTAGCTACACAATAATCTGGAGGAAATTGCAGAGACTATGCTATTGCAAGGTATCACCAAGTAATAATTAACAAAGAAAAGATTAATTGCTAGAGATGAGCTCAAACCACAAATTATAAATTTGAACCATTTAAATCTAAGTTTGAAAAGTTTTCCTCTGGAGATTTCATTATGCTTATGCTATCATGAAGGGATGGCTGCTGTAAAACTGTGAATAAGTGTTTTCTTCTCCAATTTGGTCCCCAGTTTGGAGTTTCTTTCCCCCCTCCCCATCTTTTGAGAGAACATTATTACAGCAGTGTGTTTAGTCACAGCAATTTTCTGTACAGCGAGTACTTTGGGGAGCACAACCCACTCATAACAGTTTGGACAAAGAAGATGGGAAAATACGTGAATGCAGTCCGTGTTTGGGCGCGAGGTTAGGCATGAGGAAAAATCAAACTGTGAGGAAGCAGAGTGAATAGGCACTTGAAATCTATTTTCCAACAGGGGATCAGCAATAACTCATGTGACAAATACCATGAAATAACATATGAGATCATCTTAAGTAAATCAATCAAGCCACTGTTCCTCTGCTTTTCTAAGAAGTGCTTAGTTAAAAAATAAAAAAGGAAATGTCTGTGAAACAAAACTCAGGATTCTTCTTCTCTTACATATGTGTGCTCCCCCAGCTGCAAGGGCCTATTTCTTGTCCTCCTAGAGTCACACCCGACATTTGTCCTTGTATAGAGTCAATAGATGGAACAGAGAGCTCTTAATCCCAACCTGTGTTGCCTTTATTTTGATGGATAAGAAAAAAGTGAGTACTGTGAGGTATAACTATTTTAGGATGATGAAAGTCCAGAATTCAAAGTTTAAACTCACACTAGATTATTATGTAAATGTGCAGCAGAATGCTGCAATGCCCTTCAGTCTACAACATGCCTTGGACAAAAAGGGAGACACTCAGCTTTGCAGTCTGCAAGAATTTGTAAGTGTTTGTAGGCATGCTTTGAGTGCAACTGCTGGATAGGACTTGGAAACCTGTGGCTTTTTCAAAAATGTGGTATGTGGTGAGATTCTCAGACAAGTCAAAAAACATTTTTGCTAGAAAGAGAAGCTGAAGAGTCAGGGGTTTGGAGTATTTCTAGTTGGGGGAATGGAGGGCTTTTTTAATGATCTCTTTAGCTTTTGAACCTCAGCTGGATCTACTGGTTGAAATGAATGGCTTTTGCAGATGTGGGCAACACAGTAACACTCTTTTCTAGAGAAAGCCATCATGCTGTGCTTACATTATATAGATACTGCCAAATCCTCATTACTGCATTCTCTACAAGTGCCCTGACATCCCCATCTCTTTCCTGTACCAGGATCAGGCATAGGATAAAGCTATACATGATTCAAGTTAATATTTATGGGATGGAAAATGAAGAACCATAAATTACATTTAGCGTTCTACACGCCTGCTCTAAAGGCCAAGGCCAGTTTTTGTCTCCTTCAGCACTCTTCTGAAAGGTAGAATACTGCAAGAGAAGTAGTTTCAGTCTGACCTGATTTACAGGACAGAACAGGATGAACAGGTGGTCACTGTCACTCAACTTACCAGCCTATATAATTACCTAAAATAGTAATTAGATCAAAATTACTGGAATAATAAGATGCTATTAGAGAACTGCTGTTTACAATATTCTTGGGACATCAGAAATTTGAATTTATTTTATCTTTTTCTTTTTTTTCACTTCTTACCCGAATTAATCTAATAGTCATGAAACTAGAAGCTGGATTTGATATTTACATTATTTGTGGTTTTAGGCACAAATCTTATCATAGTAAAGACAAAGAGTTCCTACTTGTTTAGCCTGAAACCATACACGGTGATGAAGTGGCACAATGATGGTGTGTGTACACTATAATGTCCTTGACAAAGGAGTTGCTGTTGTGGCCTCATGCCCCCTGGTTTGCCATTTTCTGTCCCCAAACAACACTACAACGTAGGCAGCCTGGCATCTCGGCCTTCCATGCGGTGATACACCAAGCCTTTAGCCTGCTCTGTACCACTATGGCCAACAAGTCACGAGCGTTCTTGGAGAAAACAGGCGAGATTTAGGAAGTATTGCATTTCAGGAAGATACAATCAACTCGGGGAAGAGGTCTTTAGTGACATGAAGGAGCAATAAGCCTCAATTTTAGTGGTAGTAAGAGCATAGAGAAGCCACTTAAAATTCATTTACAAGCTTAGTTGCAATATCAGGAGTTCAGCTTTACTTTTAAATTGTGTTAATATATCAGAATGCTATTTTAGAGAGAAAAAGGGAAAAGTATTAAAAGTTATTTGATAATCTCTACCTTTTGTCTACTCAACTGGGTAGAAGACCTACCTATAGGTCATATATATACAATCCTGTTCTCATCAGAATAGATTGTTGGTAGAGAGTGGCAGTTGAGGTACAAAATATAAGTGAAAAACTTGAAGCATTGACTTACATGCTAAAATCTGAATTTATCTACAGTAACAGGATATCAAAAGGAGCCATGGTGTTTATTTTTCCATATGCATTCATACCATTGCTTTATAAATAGAAAAAAACATACTTCTCTTCATCCTGTGTGGCAGGCTGCTCATGAAATAGAGCCTATCTTTTTGTAGCAGACATCCTAAGCCACTACCTTCCAACAGCTATGAAATTCTGAGTAAATCTGATGGACAGTGTAGCGACAGGTATAGACTTCTTGCTAATCACTGTAGATTTTAGGCCTTTTCCCCAGAACTATGTTGCTTAATTTTACAAAAATTAACTAATGTGTTTATTTTCATCTCACTTGCCCCGATAGAATGCTTAGTCTGCATAAGGTCAAGTGCACGTGTAAGTCTTTGAATGACTGAGATATAAATAGTCCATATATTTGGCTGTTTAGGACACCATTGCTCCTGCATGACTATCAGTTTCAGTAGAAGTTTTGTGTGTGCAACAGATACAGGGTCACATTTCAGATGATGCCAGCAAGGGCTCCAGGAAGCTTTGCACAAAACTTCACCAGTGCAGAGCCATTTGAGCAGATGCCTCATTTCTTTTTCTCCCTCTGCTGCAGGGCAAGTTGACACATTTAATTACTCCTAAGTATTTTTTCCCCATTAAGTTATATGGTTATTTACCAGATCCAGCTTTGCAAAGTGAGTTTTAACAGATTTTTTTTTCCGCCACCAGTGGAGGTGAGTTCAATGGTTATATAAGGCAGACACCAGCCAGCCAGAGCCTTGCCAGTACGCCTCTCTCCTGGCTTTCAACACAGTCGTTATTCCAGTAATGTCTCTCTCTCTGAAGCTCTGGCTGCCAACTCTGTTCAAATGTGTGGTGGTTTTCTGCTGTGGGCAAAGAGCCACCAAGACTGAAGCTGGATCCACGAAACTAATTTCATGGCTAAATGCCAATTCCTTTACCCGTAACTCTTCGTAGGCAATAAATGGTGGACATATGCCACAAAACAACGTTTTCGGGGGATGAGGGAGGTAGACACCTCTCTGTGCTGGAACACGAAAAAGCTTGTTGCCTCAAAGCAACAAAGTTATGTACTAATAGTCTGGAGAATTAAAAAAAAAGGTGGCACTGCCACCATTTTTAAAAAAATAATTGCCTTTAAAAAAAATTTATTAATTTTAAATGGCTATTTGTGAGGAAACTACTTCTATTCCAAACAAGGATTCATCTGTCTGCTTTTGCAAGGGTTAAGTCTGCACCAAATGGGAAACAAAACTCAGCCACATCATTCCTGTCTGCATGGAATTTACAGTAATGAAAAGAAAGCACCTCAGCCTTTTGCCATGGGGCATCTGGAAGGCCTATGTTTTCATCTTACTAACCAGCTCCTTAAGGAGGGCAATTCGCATTTCCCCTGGAAGAATTTCTGCAGACAGCAGAGTTGGCCAGCAAGAGATGTGACCTCTTCAAAACCTACCCAGCATTTCATTAAGGATTAAAGACTAAATCTGGTGGTGAAAGACTGCTTGCTGGAGTAACAAACTAAATAATTTGCATTTATCATCCATCCCACTTACTTCATTATCATTGATAAGGCTGAACAGATTAAAACTGAAGGGATAATTTAATTTTGTATGTGTTATGATGGGTGCAACTGCCTATTTTCTATACAGCATATATAAGGATAACCATATCTATTCTGTATAAAGGTAGGTGTATATATATATATATATATA